>CM037788.1:5074547-5122139 GCA_021229015.1 Solen grandis
TTGCTCTTTCTGAATTCGCACTAAAAGTACGTTTTACTTATAAGAGAAGTTTACTGTATATCATTCATTGGCGTATTAATTTTGAATATTTTTACGTTGTCTCCGACCTTGACACTCTAGTTAAATACATGCTGACGGGGTTGCGTTGACATTAGCACCCGATGTGGCCAAGTTTAAAAAAATGAGTTATCTTAAAGATATAGAGGCTAACTGTTTGTTTTAGTGTAAGATCGATATATAATTGTAATATTTTCACTAGTGGCGTAGCCACGAGTAAAAATGCATATTTTTTTGTTCACGAATGAAATTATACATCGATCTTTCACCAAAAAAAGCATTTTTTCTTTTTATTTAATGCTTTAAAAGTCAGAAATTAACTGTGGTATTCACAAAAGACGTCAAACTTGGCGGGATTACCTTGCGTCCGTGACGTTATTTATGACGCTATTTCTTGCATAAAACACAGCACAATTGAGACTCTGATTAGTTTTTAATTTAGGGTCGGGTGATTTGGACTGCGAATATTCTTGTGTGATGTCATATTGTGTTTCATCATCTTTGATTGTGGTAGCCAGTATGTTTCAAAACAGGAACTATATACATAATGCTGTGCGACGTGAAATAAATAAATAAATCATTTATATTTTGGAAATTATGTTACAATATTTACAAAAATAAAAAAAAATTTTTTTTTATAATTTTTATAAATAAAGAAAATGTTTTCAAAAATATAAGGAAATGTTGATTGCTTCCTATTCACTAGTTTTACACATAATATATGTTACTGCCACTCATATATACAAAATTAACATGTAAATGTTATTTTTCTCAAAAAAGTATGGCCAGAGATTGATGAAGATGACATTATGTTATACAACTGCATGTATATTTACGAGATGACAACTCATCGTTTTACATATCACCTTACATAAATAAGTATACAAAACCTTTCAGCATACATGTTATACATCTGAATATATTAGAATTAATATTTTATACTTTTAAAGATAAGCATATACATGCTAACATAAATATGAATTATATGATGTATAATACATCATGCAGGAATCATAGACCACCATATCGATATTGAAATGCCCAGTACGGAAATATATTTGTACGAGTGACCGGATGTAAACCTCAGTCACAAGGCGATAATCGGGTTTAGTATAAGCTTATATCATTTCAGGACGAGTCTTAATTCATGTAATTTGTGGAAATTAAAAAATTTTTTTATTGTTTTAGACAAAATAAAATCTAGATCTAGATTTAATGTTTAACAAGAAAAAAGTACATCTAGACTACGAATTCAGATATGTAAAAATGTTTGACATTTCGATATTTGATTTAGACTTTTGTTTAAAGTTTCAAGTTATATTTTCAAATTCCAGAAGGTCGTAGACCAAAGTTTAATTATTTTACAACATGGTGGCAGTTTAGTTTTTATAAATATAGCATGTGTAGAATTTACAAATATAACTCCATCTATACATCCTCCCATGCATCCTTACATCCGTATACGGAACATAAAAGGTATTTTATGAATTGTTATACAAAGCAAAATGTTTATAAGAATAATATCAATCATATTCAATGTTGTCAAATACAATAACCAGTAGAATACATGCATATCAAAACAACGCAGAAATACGCATGTGTAATTTTAAATGTCACGTAATAGTTTTCATTCTTGTTTGTTGCCATTAAGAAAGCCAAAATTAGTGAAACATATGAGTAATTTTAAAGAAAATAACACACAAACAAATATAAATCCTACTAGTGACCCTAACGAAACGAAATTTTAGGGAAATTATTGGATTCATGTTCACCTGATGTAAACGTTCAACACACACACACACACACACACACACACACACACACAAATATGAAAAACACTTATACATATACTGATATAATTCAATTTAAATGTAATGTAATTTCTGCTGTTTCGTATGTTAAAAGCATTAAATATAAAATAAAGACTTAAATTCCTGTTTTACGATCTTCATTTTGGAACAATTAATAATGTGCGGAATGTTGCTATTGCTTTCAATCAGCGTAATATGTATGGGCAATGTTATGCCAGATAAAGGATTCTATTGGACGGTTACCTCGTACAAATGCACTTAAATGATTTATATAGAAAATTTGACATAGAATAATAACTGTATTTTTAGCTATCTTAGAAGGGGTCAGAGTGAATCTTACAATATTTGTGCGTACCTTTAATCTTAATTAAAAATTGGATCTGTTAAATATTTACTAAACCCTCATCACAAACATTCAAAGCTTTTATAATATGATAAAAAAACAACAATGCAGGGAATCGATAAATGGATCTAATTTATAGAATACGTTCATGTTTAAGGGTCATTCGTTTGTCGAGATTGTATCCTCCCTATTGTCATCCCATAACAATTACCCGAACATTGCATGTTGGACTTCAGATTAGCTTTATAATTAGCAACATCGTATCCACCATTTCTGATAACATCATCACTGGGTACCTTGTCATAATTGCTATTTGACGGTTCGGGGGCTTTCGTTGTTGTGTTGTATATCGTTTCGGGCTCTGCGTAGACATTGAAAGCTACATCATTCTCAGTTGTATTCTCAGTTGTCCGTGTGTCCTGGCTACAGCACCTAGTACAATATTTAAGATTGGAAGCAGGTAATGTAAATATCAATTGTTTACCATAAGCTTATATCTTTAATAGTAGTAGGAGGAGCTTTGTTCCAAGGGCTAATAATAGTAACATTATATTTTTTGTTTTACTTTTACTTAGCCGTGAATTAAATTAGAATGATAAACACTTGAAACAATTTAATTACCAACACAATCACTAAATTATCAAAATAGCGTTGTGTATATATTTTTTAATTTTATTTAGCTAATCGCTAATCAGTCTGTAATCTTAAACTCAATTTATGAACGGAACTAATTCAGTTTGATTCATATAAATAGGAGTTTGCATGGTAAAGAAAAAATATTTTTCTTACGATCATACTACATGTCAATTCGAATCTATCTTACTCGTATGAACTTTAGATTTCTTTCTTCAATTTAAACAATGTCATCTTTTTAACTATAGAAGGAGTCCATTACTTATTTGAGTGGACTTCCACTGGTGAAAATGAAACGTTAATGGAGTTATATTTCATATATATACATGTATCGACAAACCCTCACCTTTCGTTTGATGTCGGATGTTTTATCGAATAATCATTTCTTTCTATTGTGATTTTTAATATTTTATATTCAACGGATTAACGGATATATTTCATATATATAATTAGCATTTCAAATGGTGAAGGAAAATACTATTGTTCATGATCACACTACATGTAAATGCAATTCAATTTAAACCGTATAAACTTAATATTTCTTTCCTCAATTTAAACTATATATTAAAATGAAGTACATGTAGCGGATTATTTGTATGAGTGTACCTCCACTGGTGAAGAGAATACGTTTTTTGGGGTTATACTTCAGATATTCAGAAATATATTGACCCATTCTCACCTTTGCACTTGATGTCGGAAAAAACACAATCCTCCTGTAACAGCGGATGATGCAATGCAGGCAATGATCAGTACAGTAATATTCATCGTGTTTGAATGTGACTTTTCCTTCTTGAAACTGTCGTCTTTGTGGTCTGAAAGTGAAATGTTCTTTATTAATGCAAGGTCGTTTTGTAAACCATTACCTTATATAGACTCGTTTAAACGTTTTAACAAACAGAACACACTAAGATCAGGGCCATCTCTGTTTACTCATTCAGTAGTTAGCTCAGATTCTACACAATCTTTAGAAATCTTTATATATTCAATTCTGACTAAACCATAATATTAATGTAATTCCTTTCTGAAATTTGATAAAAGCACCAAAACACTAATCAACCTTTAAACTAATGTTACTTACAGTCAAATATGCAACAAGGATCAAATATATTGTTATATCAGAGTTTATTTCATTTAAGGTATTGATTTCGCGGAAATGAACATCTGGAAATACCTTTTACGTAAACATATCGCAGTTTTTTCTTGCATTTCTCCAACCTCAAAGCTAAGGTCGATGGTTTCGATTTTGTGACAGCAACGCATTTTCTTGGTCCATCTATTCATTTTGAATACAAATGGAATGATCATATTAACTTGTATATGTGAGATCAATCAAGAAACGAAATACTATGAAAGCTTCTTGCACTGGCCAAAATGTATTTTTGTCTGTATTTATAAAAATAAAATAGAAGTTTTTATGATAATATATCCGATTTTTTTTTATTTTTAACAATATCTTATTCTGAGTTTTGTTATAATTATGTTACCCGGTATTAATAATTTGTCAATCTTTATTTAACACGAATGTTTGAGTTAGTTAATTGGTGAAGCGCCCAAACGACAGTATTTCAGTCATTTTGAGACTATGTCCACTTGAAACAGATAAAGCGCTGCCACACTGCAGTATCACACGGTTGACATGTAGCATGATACCTCAGCCAGTCACATTATGCTGACACCGGGCAAAACTGTCCTGGAACTAACCTTAAATGCTAAACGCCATTCAAGGGAATTATACCAGTATCATTTTTAAGAGTTTAGTATGTCGCTGCAGGTGATCAAATGCAAGATCTCCCGATTCTGGACAGAAGATTGTTCACATGATTTTTTTCATTTCATGCAGTTTAATAGACACATATACTTATAGTTTTGTTAAATTTGATTTTCTTAAAAGAAATATACATTTATTATTTTAAGTTTACAACAACTGGTGTATGTTTCACTCTTTCCTACTACTGATTTTAAGACTCAACCTTATTAAAGGGTCATATACACATAGATGTGTATGGAACACCAGTGCTCTCTTCTATTCCTTGTCGATCTTTTCCTATGAGACTTCAACAGTCGAATCGTAGAAATTAAACAAGTTTACTAGAAACATTTACTACCTGTGAGAGGTTTTAGACGAATTTAAATGGGGATTTGTCTCCTTAGCCTGACATAGTGAAAAATGATAACTAATACGATGTGTTTCTGTTTATTTGTTATCTTTATATACTCGTATGTATCCATTTGAGGCAAATGTTCAGCCTGCCCGGGATTTAAACAGACGACCCCCTACTTACAGTGTAAGTACTCTACAGACTGATCTACCAGATCTAACGCTTACTAAAATGTATCTAACCAATACGGGTTTCTTAAAGGACATTACAAACTTACTCGCTTCCACTTCCAATTTAGAATTAGCCCCTGATGTCACAGGACAGAGAAAAAATGGTCATAGCTCTAAGGAATGAGCTACTGGCCCGATACACAAAGCGTTTATATTAGGTTGTTGCATAAGCAGGTGAGAACAATGTGCAGCCAGATCAGGATTTGAAACCAAGACCACTCGCTTACAGGGTGAAAACCCTACTGACTGTTCTACCTGATATCTGGTAACTATCCACTTCTAGTTAGCAGAAACGAATTACTTAGAATTTATCACATCATTAAATTTTACGGTTTATTTCTAAATATGTTTTGTTGTTTACGTTTATTTATTGCCGTGGTTTTAAACCCTATATTTTGTTATGGATACAATTTTATATTTTCTATTGGATTAAGAATATATATATTTTTTCATTCTGATGCAGGTGCTTATTGTTAGTTGTCTCATTTTTATTGGATAATTCTATTTACACTGCTCGTCTCTGAGAAATATCTTCGGGAAGTGCAAGGTTTGATCAACTTTAAACTTTGTTTAAGCACACCAGTTGGTCCTTTTGCCGATTGACCGTTCCAAGTATTTCATCATTTTATGTAATGTTCTGTCTGTGTTTCTTTGTTCATTTAATTTATACTTTCACCTCTCTCTGGTATTAATTCATTTATATATGTGTTGGATTTCTCGTTGAATCTTTAATTCACTTCTTTGATGCATTAGCATTTATAGTCACTCACCAGTCATTCTAATACATTGACATATAGATCTATCGGTAATGATCATATGATATTTTTAATAAGATTTAATATAATTTTTAAGTTTTGATATTAACCTGTATTTGTTGTCCAATCCAGATCAATACTTCGCTTCAGAGATGTCCAGGAAATAGAGTTGTCATATTCTTCTCTATATGATGCATTGTAATACAGAATTTCTGCCCTCTGTCGACATGCATCGAATGCCTGCTGCCATATGATGAATGAGCCATTGTCCTCAACATGTGTACTGTTTGGACCTTTACAAAATAGCTACATTACATTTCTTATATATTTATATGCACATTCATGAATAAATTTGTACGAGTGCAGAAATACAGAGTGAATTACATATCTTCCCAGCATTTTTTAGCTACGATAAATGTACTTCAAGAAAAAATAATCTTATACATATTCGAACTAATAACTCAGCAGCCTGCTTTAACGGCAGATATCACCACACTGAAGTTTTATTGACATCACAATAGAAGTGTGCCAATGTGTCGTGCATCATGTCTTTGGCTAGAGCATCAAATCTTTCCCGTAGTAAATAATAGTATTTAAGAACTTATAAATAAAATAATGAACAGCACTACCTTTACATATATATGTCCGTACATTTCCTAAACAGCTCAATCGCTGATAAGTGGTACTTTGCTTTCTAAAGAGAAGAATCAGGCAGTTTCCTTCAGAAATACTTGGATTCCAATATGTCACTTCATCTTGGAAAAACAACAACAACAACAACAATTAAAAAATATAACACATCCAATCTGGTTTACATTCAAAGCTAATATATTTAATTGCTATAGCCATCATGAAAATAATAATAATAATATTATAACATTATATAGTATTAATTCATTACGAAGTTGTGAAAGTCGTTAAGCAGATGCGTATTATTCTTAAAACATATATATTTGGCGACTGAACAAGACACATTCCAGCTGTATAGTATTACCTATTTGTATTTTATCACAGCACGTACCTGGTTTAGTTTTACTATATAATGTCATTACATTATTATTTCCTCCACAAAAATCATTAGGGTTTTTCAAACATGGGTTGCCACATTCTTTTGAAGAGTTTTTCGTGCAGTAGATTCTTTCTTCTCTAGTCAAGCAAAAACAGTCATTCCCCTAGAATTATACGAATTCATCTGACAAAATAAATAAAACATGTCTGAAAAATTACGTCATTTTTTACTCTTTTTTAACTTTTATTGCTTAGAAAAGATATTAATATATTTTGTAATATTAATTAACATTTTAGGACTAATGATGTGTGTGAACATTCGCATATAAATTCGAAATATTGTAGAAAAGATTATGATTTACCTGTAAAGCGAAATGCGCGTAATCACTTGGACAGTTATCAATACATTTTGAAATCGAGCCATCGTCCTTGTACTTAGGAAAGTTGCACATTTCATCGCTCTCATTTCTCTCAACACATCCTTAAAATATAAATAATGAACGACGTGGTAAAACCCCCCAGACTGCCTGTAATTGATAGTGCCTAAAACTCTTAACATCCTATTGCTCCTATATATAGTCGTACTTGGTCGTTTTATAGGTTAAAATGTTTTCGTTGATGATATGCATTACTGTTTAATATTCTCATATCGAAAGTCTTAATAGTTTTACTTTCTTACCTTCCCAAGACACGAAGCGAGTATAGTCACCACGTGCACCTATCCAATATAGTTCATTTTCTTGCAGGCGTGTTTTCAATACATCCCAACCATTGTTCACGATGTACTCTTTGGAAAGTAGCGTTGTATTATAGTTGATAATTCATTCCAATTTAAGCGTTCGTCGGAAATTTCTAAAAACAGCAAAATAAGTTCGTCTTAATGTAACATGAAATCAATATTATATCAGTATTGCATATTGGTTATTCTTGCTAAGAGATAAGTTTATTTGAACTCCGTTAAGTATTTGGTTAGATAAAACGTGACCTAAATATCACATTCTTTGGTGGTGTGTTTTCATTAATCACACAGACAACTCAATCTTGTTTTACTTTTTTAAAATGTTGTTCCTTAACATAGCGAGGTACATTTTCCGAGGTATACCTCGGTATGTAATTTAACATTGAAACTAACCATAATTTCAACCCTATAACCAAACTAAACATATAAAGCTACATACAAAACGATCCTAACCCTAACCCAAACCCTTACCCTGACCCAAACACAAAAAAATACAAATCATGACTTCTACCCCACAAGAACACACACACACACACACACACACACACACACACACACACACACACATCACACTCTAATCTACTATTAATGAATAATTTGAAAGCTTCTCAATTTTGAAGAACATTGCTGATCAGAATTCTATTTCAAATCTATATACTTATACATTGAATTATCCTACCTATATCTAAACACCATGACATATTCCGAAACGTGACTACGACGAATACCAAAATCCTTAACATTGTAATAAGATGTTAATCACAAAACACATTCGCCATACTAAATAAGAGCTAACGTATAATTAACACCATATCCTCTCCTTGTGTGAAATTGTAATTGATATCGTCACAATAACCGGAACAGAAATAATCTTCCTTCTTTTGAGGTCACCATCTTCTTTTATTCTAAATATTCGCAGGCTTGAACTTTCCAGTTTTATAAAACATTTACTTGTGGGTAAGCATCCATAAAATGAACACTTAATCATGAAGATGGCTAGCTATACAAATGGCTTATTACATTGCATAATAATAAAGATATTACATAAAGGTACGTAGGATATATCATCCTTGTCATCGTCAATATAGTTGCGATAACAATACCGAAAATACACGGTCCTTGATTAATGGTATTTGTTTTTGTTTCCAAATCCTTCGTGGAGTTTAAGAAAAGGAAAAAAGTAATAAATGAATATTTACTTCTATATGCACCACGAACCTTGTCTAAGTCGTCCGATAATCCTAAAAATATTGTTTTAATAAAGTTGTAAATCAAATAAAGCATTTAAAGCATATCCCGCATAAAGCAATCTCGACTGGCCCATTCCTATTTGTTGAAGCTGGAATTCATCATCATGTACCCATATACATGTACTTAAATGTCACTTCATGTATTAACGAATTACTTTTAAACAATCAAAATTTTTGATTGTCATACCAAGCGCGAAGGTAGTTGTAAACACGAAGTAATTATAATTATTATTTATCAGAAAACTTTTTAAATTTATCTGAAATTTATGTTTGTTTTTAGACAAAGTGTGTAATGTCTAGACCATATGTTAGAGTTGACGAAAGCTGAAATCTGACGTACCTGTATTTAGTATTCCTTCAATGTAAAGTTGTTTTCTACACACTGCATACCCTTCCACTATGATTATCTCTTTGGTACATTCCCCTTATAAAACATGTAACACAAATATCGAATAAATCGTAGTTAATCAGATATAGAGATTCACCAAGTACATCTGTGAACAACAGGTCATTTGCCCGTATCACGGTCAGTGATTTTAACATGTGAAAAGGCAATTCTTATAAGCAACTAAAATTCAGTGGAAAATGTTTCGTAAGGACCAAACAAAATGAACGCTACTGTCGATAAATTGCTCTTTCCGAATTCGCAATAGAGGTACGTTTTCCTTATTAGAGAATTTACTGAATATCATATATTTGTGTATTAATTTTTGAATATTTTTACGTTGTCTCCGACCTTGACACTCTAGTTGAATACATGCTGACGGGGTTGCGTTGGCATTAGCACCCGATGAGGCCAATTGTAAAAAAATGCGTTATCTTAAAGACATAGAGGATAACTGTTTGTTTTGGTGTAAGATCGAATAATAATTTCACTGAGTGAAAAAAGTGATATTTTCCCTAGTGGCGAAATGTATGTAATGTATGTAAAAATGTATAACTTTTTTGTTCACGAATGAAATTATACATCGATTTTTCACCAAAACAAGCAATTTTTCTTATTATTTAATGCTTCAAAAGCCAGAAATTAACTGTGGTATTCACAAAAGACGTCAACATTGGCGGGATTACATCGCGTGCTTGACGTTATTTATGATGTCATTTCTTGCATAAACCCAGCACAATTGACTCTCCGATCAGTTTTTAACGTAGGGTCGGGTTCAACTTTCTGATAATTTCACTAGTTTCGTGATAATAACACTGTTCAAAACAGTGAAATTATCAGGATAAAATCCATCGTTTTTCTAGGTAAGATCCATCAAAAAGCATTAAATAAATATTATTATTCACTTGACAGTGATTTGAAGTGTGAATACGAGTATTCTTGTGGGATTTCATATCGTGTTTCATCATTATTGATGTTGGTAGACAGTATGTTTCAACACAGGAACAACTAACATAATGCGGTGCGACGTGAAATGAATAAATAAATCATTTATATTTCATTATCAATTTATTAGACAATTGAAAAAAACTTTTTTTCAACAATACCTGCAATTTATTTACTCTCACACATATCACCTTACATGAATAAGTATAAAAAACCTTTCAGCATACATGCTTAATGTCTTTTATTTTATTTTAATTTATATTTATTATCATACAGGTAATAAACATAAATATGAATTATATGATGTATAATACATCATGCAGGAATCATAGGCCACCATATCGATATTGAATTGCCCACTACGGAAATATATTTGTACGAGTGACCGGATGTAAACCTCTGCTTCAAGGCGATAAGCGGGTTTAATATAGACCTATATCATTTCAGAACGAGTTTTAATTCATGTATTATTCCGTGCTGGAAATTCAAAACAATGTGACCATTTTCATTTTTAACCACTAAGACTTAAAATATCTTTATTGTTTTAGACAAAATAAAATCTAGATCTAGATTTAATGTTTTACGAGAAAAAAGTACATCTAGACTACGAATTTAGATATGTAAAAACGTTTGGATTTCGATATTTGATTTAGACTTCACAATACGATTGCTGTTGTTGGTTTTTGAAAAGCGATATTTGAATTTCAAGTTATATTTTCAAATTCAAGAAGGTCGTAGACCAAAGTGTCATTATTTTACAACATGATGGTAGTTTAGTTTATATAAATATAGCATGCGTAGATTTTAAAAAATAACTCATTTTTACATCCTCCATGCATCCTTACATCCGTATATGGAACATAAAAAGGTATGAATTGTTATACAAAGCAAAATGTTTATAAGAATGATATCAATCATATCCAATGCTTGTCAATACAATAACCAGTAGAATACATGCATATGAAAATAACGCAGTGTAATTTTAAATGTCACGTAATAGTTTTCATTCTTGTTTGTTGCCATTAAAAGCCAAAATTATGAAAACATTATGAGTAATTTTAAAGAAAATGAACATACACACAAGCAAATATAAATCCTACTAGTGACTCTAACGAAACGAAAGTTTAGGGAAATTATTGGATTCATGTCCACACCTGATGTAAACGTTCAAAACACACACACACACACACACACACACACACACACACATGAAAAACATATACAGATATAACTCAATTAAAATGTAACGTAATTTCTGCTGTTTCGTATGTTAAACGCATTGAATATAAAAAAGACTTAAATTCCTAACTGTTTTACGATCTTCATTTTGGAACAATTCAAATAATTTCATCATACTCGGGCGCGTTATGTAATATACAGGTATATATTTTTTGCAATTCGATTTATCATATGACATTGTCCTAAAATGGCTGTTTTCGGTGTCGTATAGCCAAAACTTTTCTTAAATTTTACACATTTCATATAACTTTTAGGCCGAATTACTTCACAATATGAATTACATAGCTCTACGTCACGCGCGTATATAATATATGTAAGCATAGTATGTTGAACGCGAACAGCTTGATTAAATTTGTTTGATTAATTATTCATATGATGTTAAATATATATGAGAAATACACATCTTAAATAATTTTTGGTGTTAAATTACAAAAGTATTTTGTCACATCATATCAAAAGTAAAGTTTGATATGAAATAACAATTCATGTCAATCATATATATATATAAGACACATTCAATATGAAGTGATTTGTCTTCGAACTAGCATATTAAACCTATTCTTTTATTAATAGGTGTATGCATATTACCAGTCGATCTCCCACTGTCAATATACAGCCTGTGAGATAATACTCTTAATTTAGTTATACTACATCTGAATTTGCTAATGTTGATAATATCTAAATAAGGTTGAAATCTGAAATCATAAAAATGTATGTAAAAGTTACCCTACTTTAATCATTTCTTCCTCTCAATCCCTGAATAATATGGTCTTTTAGCTTCTGTTTAACAAGTGATAAAAACGTGTCTTCATTTCCAACATATTGAAAAAATAATCATGCCTCATATAGACCAAGTGAACAAAGTATATCTTTAACAAAGAGCACCATTTTTTTTCTAGGGTGAGGTACTTTTTCTGATTTAAGCATTAAATAAATCTTTTTGATATAATTTTTAACGTCACAGTTAAAAATCTTAATCCAATATTATAAGCATAAAATACATTGTTTATTTCACATATGAGCACATTTTTCTATTTTTGAAAATTATTTATCACATAGATATCACCAAGTGACGTCATCTTATGTCAAGAGCGGCTCTTATCTATGACGTTTATAATGTGTTAAATGTTGCTATTGCTTTCAATCAGCGTAATATGTATGGACAATGTTATGCAAGATAAAGGATTCCATTGGACGGTTACCTCGTACAAATGCACTTAATTGATTTGTCTAGAAAATTTGACATAGATTAATAACTGCATTTTTAGCTATCTTAGAACGGATCAGAGTAAATCTTACAATATTTGTGCATACATTTAATCTTAATTAAAAATTGGATCTGTTTAAATATTAAATAGACCCCGTCACAAATATTCAAAGCTTTTATAATATGATAAAAAAAAACAATAATGCAGGGAATCGATACTTGGATCTAATTTATAGAAAACGTTCATGTTTAAGGGTCATTCGTTTGTCGAGATTGTATCCTCCCCATTGTCATCCCATAGGCCATAACCCGAACATTGCATGTTGGACTTCAGATTAGCTTCATAATTAGCAACATCGTATCCACCATTTCTGATAACATCATCACTGGGCACTTTGTCATAATTGCTATTTGACGGGCTTTTAATGTTGTGTTGTATAACGCTTCGGGCTCTGCGTAGACATTGAAAGCAAAACCATTCTCAGTTGTATTCTCAGTTGTCCGTGTGTCCTGGCTATTTAAGATTGGAAGCAGGTAATGTGAATATCAATTGTCAACCATAAGCCAAAATATTAAAATTTGGTAGGAGGAGCTTTGTTCCAAGGGCTAATAATAGTAACATAATAATTTTTGTTTTACTTTTATTTAGCCATGAATTAATTAAAATGATAAACACTTGTAACCTTTTAATTACCAACACAATCACTAAATTTTCAAAATAGCGTTGTTTATAAAAAAACAGTTTATATTATTAAGGCAATCAGTCTGTAATTTTAAAGTCAATTTATGAACGGAACTAATTCAATTTGATTCATATAAGTAGCAGTTTCTATGGTAAAGAAAAAATATTTTGCCTTACGACCATACTACATATAAATTCGAATCTATCTAAATCGTATGAACTTTAGATTTCTTTCTTCAATTTAAAAAATGTTATCTTTTTAACTAATGAAGGAATCCTTTATTTATTTGAGTGGACTTCCACTGGTGAAAATGAAACGTTAATTGAGTTATGTTTCATATATATGTACATGTATCGATGAACCCTCACCTTTCGTTTGATGTCGGATTTTATATCAAATAATCATTTCTTTCTATTAAGATTATGAATTTTCAACGGATAAACGGATATATTTCATATAGATATATATAATTAGCATTTCATATGGTGTAGGAAAAAATACTATTGCTTGCGATCATACTACATGTAAGTTCAATTCAATTTAAATCGTATAAACTTAATATTTCTTTCCTCAATTTAAACAATATATTCAAATGAAGTACATGTAGCCGATTATTTGTATGGGTGGACTTCCACTGGTGAAGATAAAACGTTCTTGGGGTTATACTTCAGATATTCAGAAATATATTGACCCACACTCACCTTTGCACTTGATGTCGGAAGAAACACAATCCTCCTTCAACCACGGATAGTGCAATGCAGGCAATGATCAGTACAGTAATAATCATCGTGTTGGAATGTGATTTTTCCTTCTTGAAACTGTCGTCTTCGTGGTCTAAAAGTGAAATGTTCTCAATTAATGCATGGATGCTATTGTGAAACATACCTTATATAGACTCTTTTAAACGTATTAGGAAACAGATCAGACTAAGATCAGGGTCATTTCTGTTTAATCATACAGTAGTTAGCTCAGATTCTACATAAATCTGCTGAACAAAGCAAACGGGTTAAATGTCTATATTTTATTTACATTAAACTTCTGATTTACTTATATAGTTTTATATGCAAATATAAAGTTATAGTAAAACATCGTTTACATTGTACTAAACTGCAGCAATATTGTACCAATATATATTTTTCACCTCAATCTAAGAATGAATGATGCTCAATGATCTATTAAAATGTATAAACTTGTGCGATCATTGTTTTATTAGAAATCTTTAAATATTCAATACTGACTAAACCATAGTATTAATGTAATACCTTTCTGAAATTTGATAAAAGCACCAAAACACTTATCAACCTTTATACTAATGTTTCTTACAGACAAATATGCAACAAGGATCAAATTTATTGTAATATCAGAGTTTATTTCATTTAAGGTATTGATTTCGCGGAAATGAACATCTGGAAATACCTTTTACGTAAATAGACAGATTTTTTTATGATTCGATTTCTTTATTTTTAACGATATCTTATTCTGAGTTTTGTTATAATTATGTAACCCGGTATAAATAATTTGTCAATCTTTATTAAACACAAAAGTTTGAGTTAGTTAATTGGTTAAGCGTCCCAACGACAGTATTTCAGTCATTTTGAGACTATGTTTACTTGAGACAGATAAAGCGCTGCCACACTGCAGTATCACGCGGTTGACCTGTGTCATGATACCACAGCCAGTCACATTATGCTGACACCGGGCCAACCAGTCCTGTAACTAACCTTAAATGCTAAACGCCATTCAAAGGGAATTATACCAGTACCAGGTGATCAAACTCAAGATCTCCCGATTCTGAATTGTTCACATGATTTTTTTCTTCAATTCATGCAGTTTAATAGACATATATACTTATAGTTTTGTTAAATTTGATTTTCTTAAAGGAAATATTCATATTTTTTTTTAAGTTTACAACGGCTGGTGTATGTTTCACTCTTTCCTACTAACTGACCTTTAAGACTCAACTTCATTAAAGGGTCATATACACATAGATCTATGTATGGAACACCAGTGCTCTCTTCTATTCCTTGTCGATCTTTTCCTATGAGACTTCAACAGTCGGATCGAAGAAATTAAACCAAGTTTTCTCGAAACATTTACTACCTGTGAGAGGTTTTAGACAAATTTAATGGGGATTTGTCTCCTTAGCCTGACATAGTGAAAAATGATTAATATGACGATGTTTTTGTGTTTAGTATCTTTATATATGTATCCATTTTGGACAAATGTTCAGACTGTCCGGGACTTTATCAGACGACCCCTCACGTCCAGTGTAAGTACTCTAAAGACTGATTTACCAGATCTACCGCTTACTAAAATGTCTCACCAATACGTGTTTCTTAAAGGACGTTACAAACTTACTCGCATCCACTTTCAATTTAGAATTAGCCCCTGAAGTCACAGGAAAGAAAAAAAATGGTCAAAGCTTTACAGAATGAGCTACTGGCATTACTATTAGGTTGTTGCATAACCAGGTGAAAACAATGTGCAGCTAGATCAGGATTTGAAACCAAGACCTGTCGCTTACAGGGTGAATACCCTACTGACTGCTCTACCTGATATCTGGTAACTATCCATTTCTAGTTAGCAGAAACGAAGGTCGAGTTACTTTTACAACATGTATATTTATTCATTATTTTTAATCGGAATTTATATGTTTTGAACGCTCGGCATTCGATCAGGAGGTTAATATTTTAAGCTTGAAAATAACTTAATTACTTAGAATTTATCACATCATTAAATTTTACGGTTTATTTCAAAATATTTTTGTTGTTTACGTTTATTTATTGCCGTGGTTTTCAACCCTATATTTTGTTATGTATACAATTTTATATTTTCTATAGGTTGATCATTCTGATGCGGGTGCTTATTGTTAGTTGTCTCATTTTGATTTGATAATTCTATTTTTTACACTGCTCGTCTCTGAGAAATACCTCCGGGAAGTGCCAGGTTTGAGCAAATCTAAACTTGGTTTAGCACCAGTTGGTCCTTTTGCCGACTGACCGTTCCAAGTATTTCTTCATTTTATGTAATGTTCTGTCTGTGTTTCGTTGTCCATTTAATCTATACTTGCACCTCCTCTCTCTGATGTTAATTCATTTTAATATGTGTTGGATTTCTCGTTGGACCATTTTGTTCATTTCTTTGATGCATTAGCTTTTATAATCACTCACCAGTCATTCTAATATATTGACATATAGATCTATCGGTAATGATCATTTGATATTTTAATAAGATTTAATATATGTTTTAAGTTTGATATTAACCAGTTTTTGTTGTCCAATCCAGATCAATACTTCGCTTCAGAGATGTCCAGGAAAAAAGATTTGTCATATTTTTCTCTATATGATGCATTGTAATACAGAATTTCTGCCCTTTGTCGACATGCATCGAATGCCTGCTGCCATATGATGAATGAGCCATGGACCTCCACATGTGTACTATTTGGACCTTTACAAAATAGCTACATTACATTTCTTATATATTTATATGCACATTTATAAATAAATCTGTACGAGTGCAGAAATATAGAGTGAATTACATATCTTCATTGCAATTTTTAGGTACGATAAATATACATCAAGAAAAAAATAATCCTATACAAATTTTAACTAAGAACTCAGCAGCCTGCTTTAATGACAGATATCACCACACTGAAGTTTTATTAACGTCACAATAGAAGTGTGCCAATGTGTCATACATCATGTCTTTGGCTAGAACACCAGATCTCCCCGTAGTAAATAATAGTATTTAAGAACATATAAATACAATAATAAACAGCACTACCTTTACATATATATTTCCGTACATTTTCTAAACAGCTCTGTTGCTGATAAGTGGTTCTTTGGTTTCTATAGAGAATAATCAGACAGTTTACTTTAGAATTACATGAATTCTCATAAGTCAATTCATCTTGGAAAAACAGCAAAAACGACAAAAAAACAACATCATTTAAAAAAAATAATAAACACATCCAATCTTTTTTACATTCAAAGCTAATATATTTAATTGCTGTAGCCAACATGAAAATTATAATAATATAACAGTACTAACGATATTTTAAAGACATTGTATAGTATTAATTTATTAAGAAATTCTGTCGTTAAGCAGATACATATTGTTCTGAAAACATATGTATTTGGCGACTGAACAAGACACATTCCAGCTGCATAGTATTACCCATTTTTATTTTATCACAGCACGTACCTGGTTTAGTTTTACTATATAATGTCATAACATTATTATTTCCTCCACAAAAATCATTCGGGTTTTTCAAACATGGGTTGCCACATTCTTTTGAAGAGTTTATCGCGCAGTATATTCTTTCTGCTCTTGTCAAGCAAAAGCAGTCATTCCCCTAGAAATATAAGAATTCATCTGACAAAATAAAAAAAACATGTCTGAAAAATTACGTCATACAATGAACACACTTTTTATAACTTGTATTGTTGAAGAAAGATATTTTGTTCTTAAATCTTAATATATTTTGTAATATAAATAAACATTTTAAGACTTATGATGTGTGTGAACATACGCATATGAAATTCGAAATATTGTAGAAAAGATTAAGATTTACCTGTAAAGCGAAATGCACGTAATGACTTGGACAGGTATAGATACATTTTGAATTCGAGCCATAGGATAATTTTTATAATAATCAGATATATACATTTCGCTTAGATCATTATATAAAGGACACAGCAGGGTAAAGTGATATTCGTCCTCCTGAGTGGAATCATAATATGGACATAATATGGACACATACGTTCTTTTCTCGATATATTATGGTGTCGACCAGTCTCAATTAACAGGCTATGACAAGAACTTCTGAATTTAGCCATACATTTTCGAAATTTTCCAATATCTATTACCTTTACATAATTTTCAACATCATAGTTTATTTTAAAATTTACATAATGTGTTAATTTTCTATTTTCTAAACAACGAGATTGCCAAAGTTGAATGTATTGGTCTTTAAGTCTATTTACATAGTTGTATAAAAATAACTTTTGATTATCTACATATTGATTTTCCCATATATATCCAAAACCATTTTTATATAGGTTTTGTTTGATGACGTTGCCCAGTTTGTAAGATCTATTCTGTCATAATATAGCATCATATCAAATCACAGCATATACACTTTCAACTGAGAGCCATATACAAGATTGGCGCAATTTTAGTATCAAATATTTTGAAAAATAATGAATATGGAAGACATTTATACTGATTAAAGGAGTGAAATATGTGTATTAATACCCTTTTTGCTTTCACCAAAATTTCTGCATTTTATCTATTGGAAAATATAACCCTAGTAGCAAAACCGTCAAGTACATCAAGTCTACTATTTGCATAACTGCATTTTTCATTTCTAGAGAGTTGTCCCCCGTTTTTAAAGAGTAGAATTTTTGTTTTATCAATATTTACGCTAAGTTTATAATCCTCGCAAAATGCATGTAATAAGTTTAATTGTAATTGTAGTCCTGAAATCGTATCAGATATACAAGCGATATCATCTGCAAATATAAGGAGAAAAAAATCAGTTATATCTGGAAATAACTGGATTCCGGAAACGTTTCTGGTCTTAAAATATGTATACAGTTCATTAATGAACATAGTAAATAGAATCGGGCTGAGACAACAACCCTGCCTCAAACAGACAGGACAGCCAAATAAATCCGAAATATCTGAATTTTTTTAACAAATGCCTTTACTGATCTATAAATTAACTGAATTGATGTGAAAAGTTTCCCATTGATATTTTTTTGTTTTAAAATTTCAAATAATATAGGCCTGTTAACCAAGTCAAAGGCTTTTTGAAAATCGATAAAGACGACATACACTGGTTTTCGTTTCTTCTGTAAGTATTTGTTAACACAAAATACAAAATATAAGCATTATCAATAGTGCATTAGTCTGCTCTGAAACCTGCTTGACACTCAGCGATTTTTCCATAAGCTTCAATATAAAATGTTAAAAATCTTGTTATAACGGAAACATATAATTTACTCAGTATGTCACTAAGTGCGATACCCCTATAGTTATTTGGGTCGGATTTTACCCTTTTCTTGTAAATTGGTATAAAGACTGAATGTGACCATTTTTTCGGGGAAATCACCAGTCATAAAGATTTTATTAAACATCAGACGGACATATGGCAATAAAGCCTCAATGGCATATACTAGGTGTTGTGGTAAGAGAATGCCCCCACTGGCTTTATTAATCTCTATTTTCTTTGCACAATCCATTATTTATTCATCTGAAATGCAGCTATCAAATAACTGGTGTTCAATATCATTCAAATTTTCATTTAAATCATTATTATCAAAATTTAATTCATTCCCAACATCATCCCTGGGTGAAACTGAAAAAAAAAAAGATTTAAAATGTTGGTACCATACATCTATATCAATGGATGGTTCTGATCTGGTGCAATTAGTTAAACTTTTTACTTCCCGCCAGAAGTAGTTTGCATCATTTATATTATTATTTATTCTTGACATTTTCTTATTATCATATTGCGCTTTATGATTTTTACATATAATCTTATATTTGCTTTTAAGTTCCAAGTATTTATTTAGATTAGTCTCCGTTCGACTTGCTCGATAGGTAATCAGCGCCTTTCTAGCTTCTGATTTATCCCCTTTACATTCTGAAATGAACCATGCCTTATTTGATATATTTAATCGCCTTTTCTTTATATATTTAAATCTTTCACTGCATTTTAAAATTCCAGATGACTCACTATATCGTCAACAGACGCATTAGATCTACACATGCCATCTATTTTTGTAAATAAACCATGATTCACTCCCTCTTTTACAAAGTTACTATAATCTTGTCTGGAATGGCTATTCAATCTAAATGTTACCTGTTCAGTTTCATTATCTTGTTCCTGAGTTTTCATTTCCGATTTAACTTCTAGAAAAATTGGCAAATGCGTGCTTTCAGTTCTATCAAGTATTTGAAAGTATATTGCTAGATGAAATATATCCTTTGATAGTATATAATAATCTATGGTACTGCTGCCATTTTGGTTAATTAATGTAACGTATTTGCTCTTTTTAATAATAGATTTATCGTTACTGAAATTTCTCCCATTTATAATAAGACATGAGAAGGTCTTACAAAAGTTTAAGAGTTCCCTGCCAAATTTATTTACAACCATATCATCGTTTTCCCGTTTTTTCTGGTAGATCTGTGTCTAATATGTCATCTTATTGTTGAAATGCAGATACATTATTAATATTGATGGTATCCGTGAAGTCAGGGAGTGTACCTGTTCGGGCGTTAAAATTTCCACACAATATCAAGTGTTTATTAAGTAAGTGGTTTGTTGTGACAATATTCTCCAAACTATCAATACACGACTCATTTCTATCATCACAAAACGGAGACTTATCTGGTGGAACATATAATGATATAAACAAAACATTCCTGCGAGTATTAAATAGTAATTTGTCAATTTCTAATATGACACCATATTCAAAATCATTACAAATGTGAGTAGAATACTTTGCAATATAACTTTATAAATACAATAGCACCACCCATCGCTCTACCACCAGCTATTGATCTTTTAGCATAGCAAATAAATCTTTCGAAACCCACAAAGTACTTTTCACAGAAAATGCAATCCTCATAGACCCAAGTTTCTTGAATACTAATTATATCATATTTACGTACGAAAATGTGTATATCAAAGGAATTTAATTTAGTTCTAAAACCTTCAATATTCCAAGAGATTATCAAAATATTTCTCACTGAGCCTCGGCCTAACCCCTATGGCATCCGATTGTTCTCGTCACCCTTAGGAGAAATCACATCACGGGCTGTTGGGTTGCTTGTTGCGGTCACAGCCGCGTAACTTTGTCTACATGCTTGCTTGGTAACTCGTGTGTCCTTCATTCCCCGTCTGGGCATATCGTCCTTTCTGTACGTAATCAACTGGCTACCTTTAAAGTACACTTGTAACCCTTGCTCGTTAACTTGTTTTAGCTTTTGTCTCTAAATATATGATAAATCGTTTGCAATGCGTATTCCCTCCCTTCTCAAAGTATCTGGGTATTTAAATAGCTTAAATTTGTCCTCATGATTTTTGAAATTAACAACAATCATTCTAGGCTTATCCGTTATCCTTCCAACACGTCGGACATTTTCAATGGGATTCTCATTCAAATTATTATTTCTCTCAGCCACCGATAGTACCTTATCAGAAACATGTAATCATTGATTGTCCAAATATTCGTAGCGAACCTTTCAAGCGCTCTGATTCATTAAGAATCATTTGTGTATCCTCAGTAGGTCCAGGGGTTAAGCTCAACATCAGATGATAAAAGGAGTAACCTGCATGCATAGTCGCGATATAACCCATTTGGTCCATATAGGCTTCCACACGTATCTGAATGGCATGGCACTGGACTGGTCCCTTTAACCATGTAAGGCGACGCTTCCGAATGGCAGTGATAGATATAGTCGACAGCGTAATTGCTTATAACAAAGTCATTTAGTTGGATATCTGAGTGAATAGCCATAAACGTTCACATGGTAAATTCATTAATATGCAAAACACCAATGTTTGTAGGTGTATATCTGTCCCCAGGTGGGTTGAGCTATATGGGCCGTGTTTTGACACCTTGGATATTAGTCGAAACTTCAAATCGAATGTACCGACCCTTGCTCGATAAATTACCGTATCAATACCCATCATTTTCAAATGAGAATCTATAGAAACTTGCGATGAACTACACTGATATCATGCGCTTCAGGGCACAAATTAAGATATGTATCCATAGAAATTCTCCTACTCCGTCGAGTATTTACTTGACAGGTTTTCAGCAATTAACGTGCTCACTTAACGTGCTCAATTGTCGCTCAATGCTCTTTTTACATTTATTCTTTGTGTGAATCCAGGAAACATAAGAGCTAATGCAAACAGTGCACAGGATGCACGTGCTTCTTCAAATGTTGAGTGAATAGAATCAGCTCATTTAATATTTACAATGCATTCTGATTTGAACTGTGAATTTTCTTGTGTAATGTTATATTTTGTTCTATCAATTTTGGTGGATACAACCTAAACCGTATATTTCAACACAGTAGCTATTTACAGGATGTTGTGCGACGTGATATAAATAAATAAAACCTTTATATTTCTATTTTCAATTAATTAGAAATTAAAAAAAATAATATTTACAAGGAAGTGTCACAAAGCTACATTAAATTCTAGGTATTTACATCTCTGGATATGTCAATTTCAACCAAACAATTTACCAATAAACACTAGTTTTGCACCTTATATATTTTAGTCTACATTTTTTGCAATGTTAGTATTTACATAAATTCATACAATTAATATAATGCAACATTAATATGTAATTGTTACTTTTCACAGAAAGTGAGTCCGTATATTAAAATAGAAACATGTATGTATATAAAATAGAATGACATGTTATAGACAACTTAACTATAGGAACGACATATAACCGTACACAACAAACAAAAAAGTTACTTCCCCTGGATGTGAAAGGTGGTGGAAATATGTTATGGAAATAAATGGACTTTTTAACATGTTTTTGATAAACTTTTTTTCTAAAAAGTGGATTGGGATTATCTTAAACAATCAAGGTAAAACATTTTCAAAAAATAATTGAAAAACAAAAAGAGTTCTTGAATTTATAGGCATGTGAAAAAAAAAAACTACATAAGGCAATGTAGAATCAAAAAGCCTTGAGGCAAATATCCATATGTACATAGACTGCTCAGGTAATTCAGGTGGACCTACACACAGGTGTTGCTAAAAAAAAGAAGTGGAGTATAGTTACATAACAGTCAGGTAGCAAGGTAGACTACACTACTAGTAACAACACAAAATGAGTACAAATAAGCAAGATGAAAAAAGTGATGAAGACACACGAAAAAGAGGAAGAGATGAACTGAGTAGTATCAGTGAAAAAAAGGAAAAAGAAGAAAAAAACTGATAGCAGTGAAAATGAAAGTGAAGAAAAAGAAAAAAAAGATGACATAAGCATTGCAGAATGCTTAAAAAGGCTGGAAGAAAAAATAACAAGTTCAGAAAATAATCTACAAGGAAAAATTAAAAAATGATAGGGAAGAAAAAAGAAAATTTATAAAAAAGAAATAAACACTACAAGAGAACATAAAAAAAAAAAAAAAAAAAAAAAGGACGAAGAAACAACTTAAGAATAGATGGGATTAAATACAATGGAAAAGAAAACTCAGATGAAACAACAAAAATCGTCCTTAAAACATTAAATAGTAAAATAAGCAACCTGAAACTGAGTAAAAATGATTCCTGCCACAGGATTGGCGAATGCAAAGATGGAAAAAAAATCATAATCAAATTTATATCACGCCAGACGAGAAACAAAGTGGTAAGAGCCAGAAAGTGTTTTCGTGAAGACTCTATTTTCATAAACGAAGACCTGACAAAATTAACAGAGACTGTGCTGATGGTCGTAAAAAGAAAGATGAAAGATGAAATTTAATCTGTGTGGACGAGATACTGTAAAATATCATACAGAAACAGGTATGGAACCGTACACCAGGTGCAAGCCCAGGCCTATCAGACATGGCTGGACCTTCCCTGGCCAACAAAATGACTACCCCAAGTAACTGTCACTTAACTTTTGATAAATTATTTCCTCTTATAGTAAATACAGTATAATAATATGTTACAAGCCACACAACATTGCTTGTAGCATATAGCACTATTAATAGATAGGAACATAGTGTTCACTAAGTAAGAAACGTAAACTGCATTGGCGTAATCAAGAATGTACATGTAAGTAAAACATGATAAAATAAATAAATGTGTGTACTGAATACAGAAATAAGCCCTAACATGGATGCATGTAAATGTATGTATATGTTGTTGCATATGTAGGGATATAACATAAGTATGTATGTATGTATGTATGTATGTATGTATGTATGTGTGTAGGTGAGTATGTGTATATATATATGTTGGTTCATATATGTGCAATGTTTTTGAGGGTATAACCATATAATGCCACTGTACATACGTGTATAAGGGAAATGTCACTAACAATGATATATTCATTTAAAAGTAATTGAATTATGGTTAAAAGCATACAAAACTGTAAGAGAAATATATGAGAATTCAAAGAGAAAATATAAGATACAAAATGAATAAAGACTGAACTTTAAATGACTCTTATGGTTATTAAAAGAATGATATACATGCATAGGTTATGTTCTTGTAATGTGTTTTTGATTTTGTGACAGAATATATATGAATAGTTATACCTGTCAACCACATGGTTGCTTGGAAAATGGATTTATACAAACGTTTTTGATTTTTGATTTTGTGACAGAATCTTGGAAAATGGTTTATACAAACGAAGTTATACATGTTTTGAGTGTATACTAAATGTGTACATGTATACATTAAGATAGCAAAGAAAACATCAATGAATTACAAAAAAATGGAACATTGATATATGTATATATATATGTGTGATATGTGTGTGTGTGTATGTATGTATGTATGTATGTGTGTATGTATGTATGTGTATGTGTGTATATGTATGTCTATATATGTATATATGTGTATGTTATGTAATATATTGTTTTCTGAAATAAAAAAAACATATTTATGATTAGCAATATAATAACATAATATAGATAGACATAATGTATCATTGTATATTAAAATCAAAAGAAATATTATAATTGTGTTATAATTATATAAATAAATATGTACACAAATACAATGATTGTTGAAAATATATGTAATATGATTGATCATAAATAATTTAAAAAATCAAATTGTATTGAATATTGTTAAAAAAATATGAATTATCAAAATGCCTCCTTGTATTTATGAATAGGATAATGTACAAGCCTAAGTTTATTCTTCTTATACCCTGTAATTTTAAGCACATTATGATTGAAAAGATATGTGGTTTTTTCTTGAAACAAATAGAAATTAAATTAGTAAATAGATAATGGAAACAAATATATGTTCAATGAATGTTAGGGGTATAGGCAATGATAAGAAAAGAAAACAAATATTTGAGTGGCTACAAAGCAAGAAATACTCAATTTGCTTCTTACAGGAAACACATACTTCAAATGAAACTAAAACACAATGGATTAAAGAATGGAAAAAATAAATAAACAATGGAATTGTAACATTAATAAATATATATGGTCCAAATAAAGATGAAACAAAAATATTTGAAAGGCTGCAGAAATATATTGGGGAAAATAATGAAAAAACTTTTATAGTTGGTGGGGACTTTAAATGTAAAATTAAACTGATATATAGATAAAGGAAAAAAATATCATAACAACATTTAATTAATTTGGAAAAATCCAGATAAAAAACAAGTCACTTGGAGATCAAATGGAAGGAATTGTATAGGATCAAGATTAGACTATTTCTTAATATCAGAAAATATTTGTAATCTTGTGAAAACATGTACTATTAAACCTGGTTATAGAACAGACCACTCAATTGTTAATCTACAAATAGATTTTCTTTATCAAAATCGAGGTAAAGGTATTTTAAAATGAATAATAACTTATTAAAATAAATGAATATCAAGATATAATAAAAAAAATTAAAAAGCAAAACCAGATACATTATGGAAATAATAAAAGGGTCCATCAGAAATGAAACAATCAAGTTTGCTTCAAAACACAAAAAGAAAACACTGAATTGGAAAAAAAAACTAATAAAGAAATAGAAAATATGGAACAAACAATAATGAATGAAACAAATAGAATTCTTGAAGAAGAAAAATGTTATTTTGAAAAAATATAAACCGAATAAGCATGTTTTAATGCAATAAAAGATTTGGAGAATAACAAATTTAAAAATTTAAAAATCCAGGATCTGATGGAATTACGACAGAATTTTATAAAAATTTTTGGAAAGACATCAGTAAATATTTAATTGAATCGTTGAATTTTTCATTTCAAAAAGGAATGCTAACTGATTTACAACGTCAAAGCATCATAACATTAATTCCAAAACAAAATAAAGACTTGAAAATTTATCCAATGGAGACCAATTTACTAAATATTGCTAAATAAAATTATTTCGCAATCTCAAACAGGATTTATGAAAAATCGATATATTGGAGAGAATGTTCGTTTGATTCTCGAAGTATTAGACTATCTAAACAATGAAAATAAACCAGGATTATTATTTTTCGCTGATTTCGAAAAAGCATTTGATACTGTTAACCATGAATTCATATTCAGATGCCTAAAACATTTTAATTTTGGAGATACTTTAATAAAATGGGTAAGTGTATTTTATAACAATATTAACAGTATAATTATAAATAATGGACACTTAAGTGAAAGTTTTTTCAGTACAAAGAGGAGTAAGACAAGGATGTCCTCTGTCATCGACATTATTTTTAATTTGCATAGAAATACTAGCAAATTATATAGAAAAGGATAAAGAAATAATTGGAATTAAAATAAATAATACTGAAATCAAACAAACACTTTTTGCTGATGATGCAACCTTTTTTAATAATGGATATGAACAGTCATTAAAGAGACTTGTTCACGTCATAACAAATTTCGGATATTTATAATAATTCAAAATGTACAATACTGAAATCGGGGTCATTGAAAAATAAAAATTTAAACTATTGTAAAGACAAAAAATTTAATTACACATCTACATCTGCAAAAACATTAGGAATAACCCTTTTTAATGAAAAACACAAAAATACAAGATATAATATAGAACAAAAAATCGAAGAATTTCAAAATGGTTTAAAACAATGGCAACACAGAAAACTCACATTGATTGGTAAGATCACTGTTATAAAAACTTTTGCACTCCCAAAACTTATATACCCATTTACAGTGCTACCAAATCCATCATGTAAAACAATTCAAGATATAAATAGGTACATGTTCAACTTTATATGTGATAATAAACCAGATAAAGTAAAACGAGATATTTTATAAAAAGGGGATTAAAACTTACTAATATAAACCTTTTTTTTAAATTCCATTAAATCATGTTGGGTTCAAAGAATAATGAACAATGAAAATAAAGGGCAATGGAAAACATTTTATGAATGTATAATTGATAAATATGGAGGTAAAATGCTATTTGACTGCAACTTGAAAAACTATGACATTGATAGAATATGTAAAGAGAATACATTTTTTAAAGACATTTTATATTCATGGAATAACATAAAAGAATATTTTGAAACTAAGTATGATATCAAACAAAACATCATTTGGAATAATTCTAATATTAGAGTAAATAACAAAACTTTTTTTATCAAAAATGGTATGATAAAGGAATAGTATACATTGATCACCTAATAGATTTTCGAAAAAAGAAATATTCACATTTGATCAGTTTCAAAATATCGATGGAATTGATAAATCTGATTTCAAATACTACACACTTATTAAAAGTATTCCAGTGGGGATGACGAAATCTTAAAGGAATGTACATTGACAAAACATAGAAAACAAACTAGTAAAAGATCATTATAGAGAAAAGAAAAGTCCTAATAAATTTCTATATAATATTCAAATTGAAAGTATAAAGAAGAATACCCTAGTATCAGAGACAAAATGGTGCAATATATTAAATGATGATAACATTGATTGGGAAATGGTATATACATTACCCCTAAAAATAACAAATGACACTTATCTTAGAAATTTCCAATACAAATATATAATGCGTTGAATAACAACTAATAAATTTCTGTCAAAAATTAATATAAAACATTATAGTTTATGTGATTTCTGTAACAGTCAAATAGAAACAATGGAAGATCTATTTTGGGAGTGTCAACACTCACAACAATTATGGAATTCTATAAAACTAATTAATAAAAAATAAAGTTATATAAATAATTAAAATCCAGATTGACAGTAGAACATATAGCTCAAATGCATAATAATTTGAATATGTTCAATAACAAATGGAAACCTTTTCTCTAATATTCATTTTATAATTTTTTTTATTTTTTTTTTTTTTTTTCTTTCTTTGATTTCATCCATCTTATTTTTTTTTTGGCTTTCTATCCATTTCTATTATTGAAAAATCTTTCCTATTCTCTATAATTCTATTTTCTTTCTCTCTAAATTTTTCCATGAAATTGCATTACATATATACTGAACTCGTGTATGTTTACTTTGTAATAGATTCATGATATAATTGAAATATGTGTATGTAACTGATTGGAAATAATAAATAAATGAAAAAACAACAACAAAAAAAAAAAAACATTTGATGTTATTATAAACCTTTACCTCATATAGACTGGTTTTAGCTTAGATTCTGCACACAGTCAGCATGACAAAGAAAAATCCATTGGTTCATTTACCATTTGAGATCCTGTAAATTTATATTCCCGAAGTCATAAACGAGTACATGAATATTTCTGAGGTAAAGGGTTTATATTTATATTTTAATTACACTTAAATATATTAAACACTATATTTCCTTTATTTCGTGGAGGGTTTTATTATTGTTGTTTTGGAGTTACAGTCGCTGCGACAGTAGTTTAGTATAAAGTAACATCTAGCTAATTGAAAAAATAATGCAGGATGACTCAGAATGCTAACTGGGCACCTGGGTATAACGACCGATTTATCGAATCTCTCACATGGAAATTCCGAGTGATCAGACAGGGGCTTGAACCTACATCGGTGATGGACGAAGTGAACTCAGATAGGACACTTACAGTATACCATGCAACAAATCTCTTACAGTATACAAACAATTTTTTACAGTATATAATGTAAAAAAGCTTTACAGTATACAATGCAAAAACTAACTTATGTACATTTTACTCTCTATTTTAGGAGGCATTATGTACGCGCTTTTTATTATCGTTGCCATGACATTCGTCCCCGCTAGTTTCATGCTTTTCCCTGTCTACGAGCGTTCCATCAAGGCTACACATCTGCAGTTTGTCAGTGGATTAAACAAGGGAGTTTACTGTGCCACCAACTATTTAAACATTTGATAATTGTCTGCCTTGCATTTTGAACTTAAGTGCACACTTCCTTTTGCAACTAAGTGTATAAACTGTAACTCCTTTGATTGTTAACCTCTAGAATTAAAGATTTGACATGCTTTGCGTCTTTAGTGTTTTTACACAGTTTAGTTTTTACAGTTATAAATCAATTCATTTTGAAATTAAGAAAATTAAACGATCTGGTGAATGATGAAATACCTTTATGTGGATGCTTATTTTTCTGTTTCAGTGCAATTACATGATAATGTCATATGCATCATATTAATTCTACTGGCGTTCCACCTACCTGCGTATGTTGCCAATGGTAACTTCGAGTTTGTGTTGTTTCTATTATATGGGTATCTCATTCTTTAAATATTGCTCTGATGTGTTTGCTTGAGTCCTTTAAACATAAAGATTGAAATTGTTCAGACATACGTATACTTTAAGTTGCTAGTTGTTTAAATATAATTATAAGCATATATGCTTTGATATGGATTTTAATCGCCTAGGTATATTCACTATGTTTTCGGGTTAGGGATGACATTGTATAACTTAGTTTTTAAAAACATTTGAAATCCTGTTCATATTGTTCATTTAGAGAAACCCATATCTTAAATACAACGTGTGAATGCTGTAATAAAATATGTTATTATTATCACCTAAAGCAGTATGTATGTGAAGCTTAATTCTTTTGAACACTACACTAAAATATTTAACTAACAACGACAGTATCGTCAACTCAGACTGTTGAGATTTTCCAGACAACTTCTGCGCATGTGCACTTCCGATCAGTGTCGACGATTTCCACCACTTTCCGTAACAGTGGCGAAAACTGGGTCGAGTACTATTTTTACTTTATACATATCTATAAAAATAAAACATTAGAAACTGGGACATTGAAACACTTTGATATCAAAATGAATTGTAAACAAAAACAAAAAAATCCTGTAAAAGTCACGTGACACTTCATGTTCCCTTGACATTTTCCCTAGTATCTCACGTAACCTAGGTTCGGTGCAGTTCCAGATCGGTTACTGCCCTCAGTTTGACGCCCTGTTTGACCAACTGACATCCCGGGAGCATCTTAAGCTGTACACCCGACTGAGAGGGATACCCGCCGCCGACGAGCCGTTCGTAAGTAGTCATGGTTGACAGTACCTTTCCAGAAGTGAAATGTGGCAACTAGAATTTAAGAAGTTTTAACACATTATGTGGGACTCCATTTTATTTGTTTGGAGCATGTATGTCTTATTATGTGAGGTTAGGTAGTGGTGAAGTGTCTTTGACTTGAGGTCTTGAATCGAAATTATATAGAGACCCGTTATAATGTCAAACGTATTAAAACATCTATTGCATGCAAAACATACAAAACATCTTATCAGTATGTGTTTATAAACATTTATATACCATGATATTACCAAGTGTCATACTGACACAGATTGTGGAGCACACCATCAGCAGTTTGGACCTGGTCAAGTATGCTGACCAACCAGCCGGGACCCTGAATGGGGGCAACAAGAGGAAACTATCCACTGCCATCTCAATGATAGGGGATCATCCATTGATATACACGATGATTCAAAACCTTCTATGTTTTAATTGTCAATAAAATCTTATCGGGGCAATGGTATGTGTTAACTAGCTTTAGTTTACTAATATATGTATAAACAAAATAATAATAAAAACGTTCAAATTTAAAGCATTGAACACGCATTTATATAAATTACTCAATTGCTTTATAAGATATCTTTAATTAACAACTTAAAAATACATATCTTAAATATGGTTGTATCTTCAATTCAATATCTTTAAAGATGGATCATACCGTACTCACTGTCCTATCATGTCAATATTTATGAACAGGATGAGCCGACATTAGGGATGGAACCCTATTTCCCGGAGGTTTTTATGGGGCGTCATACAGAACCTAGTCAAGGAGGGGAAGTCTGTATTATTCACCTCTCACAGGTTTGTATTAGATTTTATATACCATCAACTAATTTTTAGTTGTTTTGTATACTCAGTATACTATAGTAGCATCCACAAAACAGTTCAAATGATATCACATCACATTGGTCAATGGGTCGACCATTTCTTCTCCTACAACTTATATGTCGATTTTTAGGCAAAGAATTTTCCACTGACCTCTCTTTGTTGCCATCAATCGAAGACATCACTAACCGTACAAACATGGCTGCTATTGATAGCCATTTGCACATGGTTGTTTTTATTCCTGAAAGAATATTCAGTTTAAGTGAAATCGCTATGATTTAATATTACAATATTTTGATTTCTTACATATTCTATGTATTGGGACATTAAACAAACCATTATGATACTGTTAGGCATATGTATAATAATAATAATAATTCGGTCTATAAAGATCATAAGAAAAGATCATTTGTCTGAAATAAGTGAGAGTCCATATTCAGTGAAAGATGTAGGCTCTATGTAGGATTGGTTTTATACATTTCAACTCTCATTTAGTAGATTTTAATAATATTTTTTTTATATTCCAAATTCTTGCTCCTAGATAATGACTAGAATCTCAACAGGTTTAGGACGTTGAATTTAAAACAGTTAAAATAAATTCACACGAAAATTTTGTACATATATATATATATTTGAACTCAAATGATTTTTATCATCACGGATTTCTTCACGGTATCTCTCCCCGACAGTATGGCCGAGTGTGAGACGCTGTGTTCGAGACTGTCCATCATGGTGAACGGTCAGTTGAAATGTCTAGGCAGCATACAACACCTGAAGGACAAATATGGGAACGGATACACTCTGACAATATCCTTGAAATCCAACGCACAAGTGCAAGATGTTGCGGACTACGTTGTTTCTCGTGTTCCAAAGTGTGTGGTGAAAGACATTGGATATAGAATTGTTGACTTGGATATTAAAGTTAGATATTCCGGAGTAGCTGATATCTACAAGGAAATGGAAACTGTCAACCTTGTTTGATGTCGCTGACACACTTAGTCAGAATATTCCTGATAATGTAAGTATCGCTAAATCTCGATTATCAGGCGCTATTTCCGCCAATTTTAACTTGACCATTTTAAATATTTGAGTTTACCGTCGCTTCGACAGTATGTCAGTCATATAGCAACGTCCAGCTAATAACAGGTGGAGGAAGACCCCGAATGCACGGAGGCATCCGGGAAGAACCACCTACCTTCAACGCAACCCAGCTGAATGGAATCCTCACGTGAAAATACGAATGACCCCAAGGCACGGAGGCAAACTAATTAAATTTAATAAAACCCTGAGTTAAATCAGCTTTACCCTCTCACGGAGGCCCCCCGAATTTTGATAAGTAATACTAAAATCTTAGAAACACTTCATCATTCTTGTTCTCTAAGAAAAATACCAAAATAATTAAATATTTAAGTTCCACCAACAACAATACTTAGTGCTAAATTAAAAATGTTAATAAATAAGGTAATTATTTATGCAAACTTAGTCACATACTCTAATGCTTTATAAAACTATCCTATTTAAGAATTTAAGTATATGTATTTAGCGCTAAGTATTGTTGGTGGAATTGGAGCTAGAATATATTAAATAAAATAACGAATTTTCTTAAAAAGGAGATTTTCATAAAAACTGATTGTGATAATCAATATAATTAATTTCAGCTTTAAAATTAAGGTGATATTATAACATTGTTAAACATATTTTGTTTGATATTTCAGGTGTTCATTAATTTTGCCACGGAACAAAGTGACGTCGTTCAGTATCTAGAGGAAGAATCTAAGGCTTGAATACGAACTTGACCTGACGGCAGGCAGGAGAACCCGGATACGATGATGAACCTATGATTGGAATAAATCCAGGTGACACTAGATTAGAAATACTCTCTGATGACGATCTCTTGATGCCCTTTTAATGCAATCGTTTGTAACATGTGATCGGTGTAACTTAATGTCATTATCATCATTTTTCAGCTCATCAAAATTAGAAATAATTCCTACCCTGATTTTTTTTAACGGCAAAGAATCTTACAGTTTGAATGATAAAGATACGCCCCACCCATCCTCTTTCTTCTCTCTCTTTACTTGCCTTATATTTCCCTCTGTCTTTCTCTATTTGCCATTTTTTTATGTCAAAATGGTTTATGCTAATGCTGATTCCAAGCATTATTTATCTTTTTCTGTCTTTCTTTTTCTAAACTTAAATTTTTACCACTTACGTAAACCAACACATTGTCCAATGCAGCCTAATTAATTACGTTTCTAACAATACCGCAAATACACTTAAACTGTTAAAGATGTTTGTTGCAAAAAATATCTATTAATCCACTTATCACCACTTTTACAATGTGTCACTATCTAATTGGCTATGTATTCGCCAGCGCAAACTTGGAGGCGCAAACATGTTGTGATTCTTACGCTTGTCAAAATAATAGACTAATTGCGTGTCAAAATAACGATTAACTTTGATTAATAAACAATCAATCAGGGAGAAAATTAGTGGATAAATTGCCGCAGGGCTTACAGTTTCCGGTCTGCTTACCTGTCAAGCTAGTAGCACTGTTCGGATTTGAGATGTAAAATAACGTTGATATAACCCAATATTTACAAAATTATTGTACGGAATTCAGAATTTAGTGGTTTCGGAATTCAGAGGTATTATTTACATATAAACAAAAGGGGAAATTTCGGGACCAAGAAAATCGTCCGGATTTCAGCAGTTTCCGGATTTTGGAGGGTCCGGATTTCGGAGGTTACACTGTATCATAAGAAATATCTTTCTATATCCAAGGAAAAGATATGTAAAAAGATATTTATACATAACAGGTATTAATAAACAGCTAACAATTTCACACTGAAATATATGAATGTTTGGGTCTTTATCTTAATAAAAACGTTTTGACTTTGATTAATAAATGTCCTTATTTTCAAAATATTTTTGTTTAAAATCTTCCTTTAACATACCATGGCAATTAGTTTAGATTTGTATCACTTAGATAGAACATGTTGTTGATGTTCAGTGCTTAAAAATTGGACACTGATTATAATGACATTGTGATTAAATTTTGCTTATTGGTTTCTAATTGTTTCCTCATTGTGGTCAAGTATTGATTTATAAACTTGGCATATTGTAGATAATCTTAACGAGGAAGAGTCCTTGGTTTTTGACAGTCATGTCAACATATCTGGAATACTTTGGAAGCCAGAAAAAATATACCCCACCTATCGCTTGAACACACACACAGTTGCTCATGATAGAAATAATGTAAGTGCAATTTTTACAGATATATAGATTTGACTGTATTAATCAATTGTTGTTTTCATAGTGTTATAGATATTTTCAAAGGTGTCTTTAGAGATATTCTCAGTCCATGAATTCCTGTCAATACATTCCGTCCAATCCTGCAATGGAATCTATGTTGTCACGTGACATGTATATGGATAAATGTTACACTGTAATTCTATCCTGCAATTTGTAGATTTGATAAGGAAGTAAGAGTAGATTGGGCATTATTTTGTGTTTATCTATACATGTTCGACTTTTTGGTACATCATTTATTAATACGGCTTTTTTTGATTGAATTATTCATTGTCCTACTTATCAGAATTACTCATATTCCTACACATTTAAGCTATTTGTGTGCCTACTAGTAAAAGCAACTATGAAGTGATGACGTCCATCGGGCGTCATTTAATTTCACAAAAGTTACAAAACAGTTTATTAGTCCTATTAAAACAATTTTGATCAAATTTCCATTTGAGGTGAATTTTGTTGAGTCTTATGGTTATAATGAAAATTAAATCATTGAATATTAAAACAGAAAATCGAGAATCAATTTTTTTTGACAAATAAATGGACAAAATTTGTAAGAGATGACGTCATACATTATAGGGATTAATAAATTCTTCATTTAAATATGTATTTTTATTTTTAACCTGTTTCTATTTATTTTGAAGTAGGTCGCTATTTCATGATTTAACTTTATTTTTCTTTACAAGTGTATCTGTATTCATGCATGAATTGATCACTGACAGCAGCTTCCATTTCCAATATTTGCTTTGTCATGTACATGTATAAGTAATACTTATATGCTTATGTCACAAACTAGTATGTATAATAATGATATACCTCAACCTAATTTGTACTTTTTCTGTGTCTTTTTTAAATGTTTTACTTTTAACATATTTGATAAATTAAAACAAATAAAATTTGGCAATATATGCGTTTGGGGTGAGGTGATTCCGAAGCCTAATTTACATTTTTCCGTGTATGCATTTTACATCATATTTTAGAATGCATTTTTCGTCGATATATAATTTTGTAAGGTCACTGATATACAAACATATGTAGTCATTTACTTGGCTCAAATTCCACCAACCGTGAATACTTAGCGCTAAATAGTTCTTGGCAGAGACTCACTGCACCATTCCTGTTTTCCGCTGTTTTGAAGTACATGAATAAATTGACATACTAGTTTGTTATCTTAATATATCGAATACTACCGTTATTTGTTACAAAATAAACTATTCGTGTATTTTATTAGAGAAGCAAGAATGATGAAATTCGCCCCTAAATATTTAAGTAATACACAGCGCTAAGTAATTGTTGGTGGAAGAATTCTTACTAGAACTATTAAACTATATCTGATTTTTAATGTTTCCCTTTTGATATGACATTTACAGTAAACATGGCAGTGGTTGCGGCTGGAAGATACTTATTTAACCAATATTTTATCTATTTGTTAGAAGGAACGCTACATGCATGTGCTTAATTAATATTTCTCAATACTTAATAACTGTTTGTTTAAGACATTGCCTCATAAAAACCAGCTTGTTGTTGTCGTGCTGGAGTTTACCGTCGCTGTGATAATGTTTTAATGATATATGACGTCCAGTGTATTCAGGTGTATTCAAACTGACTTACAAGCTATCCAATAGCTACACAAGGATTAAAGGTAGTAAATGGTCAACCTGGTTTATTCGAGAGAACAAATGGTTTTGTTTGCGATACTGTTTGTGAACAGTTAACCTGGCCATGAAGGGGCTTAAATTTTCCTGGGTAAAGGAGAGGTGCACATTTACAGGTGGAGGAAAACCGCCAATGCATAGGGTCAATTCAAATATATTTCATGGCTTTATCATAAATATGTAAAAGAGGTCAGATATTTATTAAAAATAAATATTTTATTATTGCTTTAAAATATCATGTTTTCAGAGTCATCTTCAAAGATCTCATGCATGTTCTTTTTTAAAATCAATTTCATATTGATCTATTTAATAATGTAAATCTTTGTTTTCACATTAAATTTCCTTGAGTTTGAAGTAATTTAAGGTAAATATGTTGGTACAGAAATTCATAGGTCAGAGCTGTGTTTTTTTTCCACAAAATCAAGATTTCTAATGGAAAATATGTTTTTACAGTATTTATGTAATTGAATGTGTACATATTAGTAAATTTAATTAATGCATTTTGTAATATGATATTATTGCTATGAATGTTTAATATTTATGATATCTATTCACAGCGTAATATCAAAGCGTTGTTTTTAGATATATGAAGTAATTATTTCTATAAATTGCGCGTGCTGTTTAAAAAACTTGCATATTTTATGTTTATTTTCGTTGTTTCTTATATTCCCAAATAACACGTTGGTCTGAAGACGGTAAAAATCTGTATATGTTTTGTTTTTCATTCCCTGGAGGTCGTGGCTTCAATATCTGGTCACAATAGCCCAAGGTCGATAAAATGATGCTCGTATATTTCCCCTTATGTGCTGGACGCTTATCACAAATGGGAGTTTCAAAACTAGTTTGCTCAGTGTCAGGATAAAGTGACTGGCTGTGGTATTATTCCACATGTCTACAGAAGGCGACACAGTATCCATCTCATGTAAACGAAACTTCCTTTCGTAACTGGAATACTGTCGATGGGACGTTAAACACAAGCAATAAAATAAATCCTGTCGTTAGCCATTCACAATTGATCACTCCGCAGACATGAGGCCTGATACTACGTCCAGTCACTTTATCTGAATCAAAATTGTATGGATTATTATTACTATTACAGGTACATAATTAAATAAACTGTACACTATTAATGTGTTAATAATCAATATAGAACTTAAGCAGGGTTATAGAAATATCTCTCTAAATATATATATATATCTCTCTTACCTCCGCTGAGTTGTTAATAGATTTCAAAAAGGCATATCAGGAGTTATTGCAGGTTGATGATGATGTTTCATATTGTATGATTATATTGGCATTAATATGCTGATAAACTCATTAAACATATCTTATTTCAAAAAACGTTCAATGGATTTGGACAGCCGCTGAGTATTAGAAATCAGAATGATATGTAATACATTAAACACATTATATAAACAGTACGAGTAAAATAGCGATGATTCTAGTACCATATGGAAAATATAAAACCCTTGGAAAACGTGGGGCTCGGACAATGGAGATAACGCTGTTTCTGTTTTGAGCCAGACTAGTTCTTTGATTAATTAGCCTAAATAAAGCAGATGCTGAATACGTAGACTGTGTCTCCATTATTTTTTATGACAGTTCAAGACCACTGGAGGATTATGGGAAATTTTATGCTTTATATCATAATATGTCATAAATCAACTGAAAGTACAGGGTAGGAAGTACAGGTTGCTTATTCTGCGTGTAATTATTTTTATGAAAAGCAACTGAGCTTGTATCGGGACTAGAAATGTCTCTCGGATCTGGCATGATATTATGATACATATCTGTATTTGCTCATCGGACATACCTATGTAAATTTACTGCTTAATAATGGATTCTGCATTTAGCTATTTGTTTTTGTTCGATTTTGGCATTTCTGACATATTTAGTTAGTTTAAAATATTAAATAAAAATAAGGTTTTTATTTATTTATTTACCTCTTTGGTGCTTGCATAGCGTAGTGTCGACAGTCCAGACATATGAGTTTTCTCTGGGTTCTCCGGTTTCCTCCCACAATAATGACCACACAAGCCGTCATCAGAGCCACAGATAGTGATTAATATAAGTTGTGAGAACTTGTTTCGTAATTGATGCAAAGTACATAAAGTTTAAACTTAACCTCTTTAATTTATCAAACAAAAAATTACCTTCATGAAACAAATATACGGCCCATATTGGGCACGCTCCGGTCTGTCGTTAGCAACCGGTCAATATAGGATATGGTCGCTAAATGGGGGATTCATCATTAAATGACTACAATGTATTTCGGAATCAGGTATAAGTGACTGCCTCGGTGTTTATCACGTCACACACACACTAACACATGGGACGAAATTAACGTGTTCGAATTCCAATGACAAAACTTAACGCTTATTAATGATTAAATATCTTAGGCAAGGTAGGAACATATTTCACGCTTATCTCATTTTATGCATTGTAGACTACGTTCGCGTGTATTTATCACCCCTCGTTAGTATGATGAAGTTATCATAGATAGGCATGTAGTTAGGTAAATAGATGGATTTGGAATGTAAATTCAATAACTTTATAAAAAGATTAGGCTGCATTTGTTGCATTTACTATTGTCAACTAGAAATGGGCGAAATAAATACAGTCTGAATGTTCCTGTTTCGAGAGGTTAAGTTTAAAAATTTTCACCTCTGATTTTACGATTAGCGATTTGTATCACATTATACACTAAAAGAAAAACAGATATGCAAATATAGGTATAGAATATCATACGGACAGCTGTACATGACGTTTAATGATATAGAAATATAGGGTTTGTACTGAGACACATACGCGCATGCCACACAATACAATTCAGTAATGATAATGGTACTTTAAGATCCATTGTGTAGGGACAATAGAATGACATATTTAACAAACAACAACAACAAAAAACAACAACAAAAAAACAAACAAACAGAAGCATTATGTGGTTACGGAGTGAAAACAATAGATTTCCTTTGTCTTTCTTAGGTCACACGCCTCGATCACCCAACATGCCCCCCCCCCCCCTCCTCCACACAAACACCGTATATATGTGCTGAAGCAAATGGACGTGAAATTTGTTTTTAATCGTTAGTCGAATTCCACTAAAAACAAAATAAATTTTAGCTCTAGTTAGTTAATTAATCTCTAAAAATCTTTGAAAAGTTAGGAACACATTCAAGGTTATCTTGATTTACGAAATATTAAATAAGTTGACATAAATGATTACCATAGAAAATTCACTCCGAAGGTTCGATCCCCAGTCTTGACTTACCAAATTCGGTAATTTTTAACCGGTATATTTCCCTCGCTTGGTACTTAGCATGAGTGCAGTTCTAGGACTGTATGTCATATCATATGCCACTTTTGTCCTCGGCATGATAGCGCACTTTATCTGTGCAGGTTATACCCATCTAGTGTAGACAATTTTTCCAAAATGACTGAAATACCGTCGGTAGAATGATAAACCTTAACAAACAATATGTAAAATATTAACCGAAAGTAAAAAAATAGATATACCATCCCCGGTGGCCGAGTGGCTAGAGCGTCCGCCTCGGTCGTGGGTTCGATTTCCGGCCGCGACATACCAAAGTCTGATATACTGATATAGCTCCCTTGCTTGTCGCTCAACATGTAAGGATGGTTCCAGGACTGGTTAGCCCGGTGTCATGATAATGTGACCGGGTGTGGTTTCATGCCACATGTCTACGGCGTGAAACTGCAGTGTGGCAGCACTATATCTGTCTCAAGTAGACTACAAATGACTGAATAACTGACAGATATATTTCAAAATTTACGAAGCATTTTGTTTGATTTTGCCAAAGACGGACTATTTCCGTCTATAAAAGAATCGTTACCTCGTAAGTACTTAAATTCACGCAATTCGATAAAAGAGTTTATACGAGGTTCCGATTCGTTTATGGTGGGTCACAAACATACATTAGCAAAGAAAACAATAACAACAACGTTATTGCTTTTTCTTTATTAAGTTTAAAAGATGAAAAGATAGAAATATATCTGGTCGCCCGATGAGTAAGTTTGTATCTGACACGGAGTTCAATTTATCATGCCTCATGTCAAAACAAAGCAGACTCGTTTCTTTCAGTTCAATGGTTTGGAGTGGTAACAGACATACATAGTTTGACAATAGAATTAGGACAGTGACTTTGACTCATGAGACCTTTGAGAAAAGAAAAAGAGGAAGGTATATACATGAACAATGGTAGAATCGTGTTACAATTGAAATGTGCCACGGCTACTGTTTCTGACATGCATGTCATTGTTTTCAAAGGGAAGGAAAACGGCAAAACAATGATAAATTGTATCTCGTTTGTATGATTAACTTGCATTTGTAAATCAGTCAGCTGTGTTTTTTCGTAACTTTAAACTAAAGTCAATCACGTTTCTTATTTTCAATTTTGGAATCTTAATGCTTTTAGTGTTTGTGATAGAAAATAACATCATTAACACATTTACTTATATTCTTTTAGACACATACATACTAATATAATGACTTGATCGATGAATTTGAAACATCATGAAATAGCAATATTAGCAAATACACTTTCTATACACTGTTATTTTGATAATTAATCAATTTAATATTGAAAATTTTGAAAATTAGTCAATTCACTTCACTTTATATGTACATGTACTTATATTTATATCTTTCACACAAATTTGATTTTCTTAATGAAATGATAGCTTTCCTGATTTGTTCTTAGGTGTCTTTTTCTCTTTTTGAACTTAAAGAAATTCCTTTCATGTGATATCCTTCACATTTTTAAAAATGTTTTTAGACCGCCCCGATCAAAATGATATGAAATCTATAAATTCCTGGAATACATCTACATTGTATCATTTATCTATTGTGTTTTGTTTTACAATATATTAAGCATAATTATATACATCTATTTACAATTTCTGTCGATGCGTTAAAATCTTTTTTGACATCTTATTCTATTAGATACAAAAAAAGATATGTTTTGCAAAATACCTGAATATCATAGCAAGAAATCGCCAGTAAAATGATTAGATCTCATGTCTAAACCCCTTTGCTACACTATCAGTAACTCATCTGATACTTTACCATAAAACTGATTTCAACATATTAAAGATTACACATAGACAATACCAGAGAAAAAAAAGACACGACTTCGAAATCAATAACCTCTAATACATTGGATTGAAAAATAATAATCACAAACAAGCCTATTCTCTTTGATACTTTCTAGAGACCACCTAGCGCAAATCAGTCTTATTATGAAATGATAGAAACTCCATTCGACACGCTATAGGTCGAATAAGATGGCGTAGTCATGGTTGATTTTAATTAGAAGTTACATCTGCTTTATGATCACCATGTCGTAAGGTGCATAACCTATCCAAAATATGATCAAGTTATTGATGAACCCACACACTCTCTGAAAATAAGAATCACGTATTAATATTGTTATGCTTCTGACCACCTGGTACAATCTGGTGTTATGGATCATTTTCTCACCCAAGACATACGATATCCCTGTCTAATTTATGCAATATTGAGATTCTCCAAACCAAAGGAAACATCTTTTTATAGAGATAGTGTGAACAAGGGAACTATGTACATTTGCGTGAGGACATTAGTTCTATCAGCTACTAGTGATTGCAAATACAGTGATATTGTAGCATACAGTGTACATTCTACAAATACTCTGATACACGGCAAAACATAACATCACTGACAAAATTATAAAAGTACAAACAAATAATTTACCTTTTATGTCAAACGTTGTATACGAAACAAAAATCGATTTTATACACAGACATTTAAACAAAGCTGAAAGTAAACGAACACATAACATGTAATTCATTATTCAAAAGTATTTGAAACTTTCTGACAAATTGACCACTTTAAAGCCCTTATCAAAGGAATGGTGGAGGGTCTGATATCCTTAATTAGTACATCTGCAAAACAATAAAAACACCCACTGATAAATCCCTCCACCAACGCTCCTACTACTAACTATATTTTAAAAGCTAGCCATCTTAACAATAGTCAGACATATATTGATGGCAATAATAGGGGCATTTCCCCTTTTTACCGTCGTTGAGGATTGTCAATAGGAAAAGCAAAAGGGCCTGATAGTATCTGTCGAATCGTCTCATGAACTGTCTTTTTCCTTGTGTGATTTCTTAATGCTTCTTGTTTATGATCTCCTGCTTCACAAACAAAAGACTGTTATATATACTCTTATCATGGGTATCCCTTTCTGTTATTACATTGTATATTTTTTCCCCAAAGATACATTTAAAGAGCTGGCTTCTTAATAAATTGTCTTTTTTATGCCATCGTTCACATTCTATTCAAATTGCTTGAATAATGTATACAAACTATGTTGTATTGTATAATGGGAGCAAATACGAGGTACTCGTAGGTTTAAACTCAAGACAATGGTATGACGATAGTTAAAATTCAACGAGCTCATAATAATTTGAAATTTCTGGCGCTATTTCCTTCTTGGCAGTACTTCCATGACGTACTGAGTCATAGCAGCTTTCAACACTCCGCATTCCATATATTGTACTGTCTCTCGTTTGTTTACGTTTGTTCCAGTTCCGTGAAGTTGATGAAGAATCATAAACCGTATCTTCCTCTTGGGCAACGGCAGCGAAGGTGTGGTATATTTGTTTTGGTCGTGTAGGGACGTCACGTGCTGCTGCGCTAGTCTCCGGTTCTCTGCCACTACAGGGTTCGAGAATATTGTAGAATGGAGGATTGGATGGCCGAAACGGTGTCTCCGTTTGTCTTTGGGGATTGGTAACAACCGGACATACAGGCTGTGCTTGTGCATTTGCATCCCTAAAATGTTTCAATAATATGAATCATATTTTCGTTTAAAAAAAAAACGACGATAGATAGAGTATCATTGATGTAAATATACAGAAACTCTCAATTTACTGATTTTGACTTGACTTGATTATTTGAGTTTACCATCGCTTCAGTATTTCAGTCATATAGCGACGTCCAGCTTATTACAGGTGGAGGAAGGCCCCAAATGCACGGAGGCATCTGGGTAGAACCACCGACCTTCCACAAGCCAGCTGGAAGGCTTCCTCACATGAAAAACAGAATGACCCTGCCGGGATTCGAACCCACGCGGTGAGGGGCTGAGTGAGTGATATCAGCGACTTTACCCTCTCGGCCACGGAGGCCCTTTACTGATTTTGTCTTTGATAGAACTTACTACTCGACTTAATTTCAAGGAAGAAAATAACGGGAACAAGTTGTCAAGACTCAACTGATCAACTGAATGGCATTTTTTAATAATGATTATTTTAAAATTTCAAAATTAAAATAACATTTTATATAAAATTCATTGGGATACCTATAATACAATTTATAAAAAGTTTACGATCATGCTGCATTTATGTTCGATTCGATTTAAATCGTATAAATTTCTTTCATCAACTTTGTTAAGTTATGAAGTTGTCCATTATTTATTTTAGTAGAGTTTCTTTTGTGAAAACGAAATGTTAATGAGGTGGTACTTTAGATTTTCAACATATATTGACCCACCCTCACCTTTTCGCTTGATGTCGGAAAAAACACAATCCTCCTGTAACAGCGGATAGTGCAATGCAGACAATGACCAGTACTGTAATAATCATCATGTTGGAATTCGATTTTTCCTTTTCCTTGAAACTGTCGTCTTCGTGGTCTTAAAGTAAAATGTTTTTTTTTTTAATAATGCATCCATGTGATGTTACTATAACCTTTAAATTATAGACTGATTTTGACGCATTAGGCTAAGGATCTTCTCTGTTTGCTCATACAGGTTCTACAATCTGCATGACAAAAAATATCCATTGATTCATATTCCGTTTTAAGTTTTGTAAATCAATATTCTATTCATGAAGATACAAACGTGTACACGAATATTTGTAAGGTACGGGGTTTAATATTTTTAAATTTTATTTTACACTTAAATTCTAACTTCAGTTTTATATAGTTTTCAGATTCAAATATTATATATACTAGGTTATATTGAACTAAACCACAGCAATAAAAAACCAATCAACCTTTTTCAACCATGTTTTAAGGATATTGATGCTCAAGGATCTATTATAATTTTATAAATTGTATATACATTTATTAGAATAAATATATGTACTCAATGTTACTCAAATTACCCAAGAGATTTTTTCTCATTCCTATACTTTGATGAATACATCAAATCCATTACCAACATTATAACTAACGCTTCTTATAGTCGTGCATACAACAGGAATCAGGTATGCCTTTTTAATTTTAGATGCTAAATGATGAAATAATGTGTTCTATCAATGAGATAAAATCTATGTCTGACAGTGAGAGTAATATGGATTTGCCGGAATTACCGCTTTACCTCCAAAGGGTACCTATGTGAATATGTAGCAACGATTAGCATACAAGAAAAAGAACATATTTTAGTGTATATTGGATATATCTCATCTAGTGTGATTCATTTCGCTCCAAAAAAGGGGTTTGAAGATTTTTGCATTCATTTTGCGGAAATGAACATTTGGAATTACCTTTTAAGTAAAAATATCGTAGTTTTTTTGCAGTTTTCCAACTCACAGCTAAGGTCGATGTATTCGATTTTGTGAAAGCAACACATTTTCTTGGTCCACCTATTCGTGTTAAACACAAATGAAAATGCCATATTAATTATTAGACAAGAGTCCAATCCAAAATGAAATATTATAAAAGTTTCATGCCCATTTTTCCTACTTCATCACAAGTTCAAATACGAAACGCGTGTGTATGGAAGGCCAGCATTGTCGTTGGTTGTTATTTTTGTTTGGTGTATCATACATTTTTAAGCTTTGATGTGCGTTTCTTTCTCTATATGCGGTGAGCATGCGTGCGGTACAGGCAGCTGTAATGCATGAGAATGGCATTATATATGCAGTTTATTTATTATTGTATCTAGTGCATTGTACATTATATATGTTGGACATGCAATAATATTCTGTGTATTTGCCGACATTAGCAGTTGCTGGAATGATATTTGCAATGTTGTCATAGATGTGTGCAGTGTGTTTGTGTTTGTCAAAATATGTGATACTTGCCCTTTATCCTATAGAATAACGATATTTAGTTACATGTTTTGATTAATTATTGAAATATAATATTGTTGATACGTGGATGTAGTGGATACAATGATACCCGTGGTCGAATCCATGCAATGATGTTCTCTCCGAAATACCGTATTCGTGGTACATTCGGCCATATGTGCGGAGTTCGCAACTTTATATGCGGTGCATGATGATTCTTTTGCGAGAATACGGACTTCGCTTTTCCGGAAATTGCCGAGGATGACAAGAAAAATCAAACAACATTTATTACAAAAATAAGATGAATATTGGTACTTCGTCCATCGCAGAAATCCCCCATATTGCTGATTGTGCCAGAATGATGTAAACAGTGCAAGAATCGAACATTATAGAACGGAGTCAACCACGTGTATCATTCTATGAACAGTGCACCGGTGCAGACATAGGGATGGGAGGTGATTCTACATTTTTATATCATACATTTGACATCCTGCCACCATCAATGCATTGACATTATTTTTCCATCTTCAGCTAAAAGGTTTGAGTCGTTATTGTACTAGTTTCGACAGTATTGTGATTTATTGCGTTATATTGTAAAAAATAAAGAATGGAATATAGTCATTTCAAATATAGATCTACATTATACTACCCTATAAATAGGAACGTACTTGGATAGAATTTGGTAATCGGGCTTTCCTTTTGAGGCAAATGATGCATTTTAAGATATATTTCGACGTAATGTGATAATGTTCCTGTAAACATGTTTACTGTTTCATTATTTCCTGATGAAATTGTACACGGTGACGTACGTGCGTTTTCCTGGAAAGGCAACTGATTTAATATAAAGTTTTTCTACCATAACTGAGCCCTATTTGAATTGGTAAAATTAATGTTGACTAATTCAGGGTTCCACCCATTCACCCCAGTATTTCCTTTACGTTTATTTCGTGTTTTTTTTTTTTTGGTACTAAATTGGGACTTAAAAAACTTAAAACATTATTTGGAGTTCAGAATTATAATTATTATGCTTGATATCATTGTGACAAGAGTGAACAATTTTCGAAGTAAAATTCAATTCAATATATTCACTTGGAAATAATTAATAATATTTACATTTTATATTCTGATATATAATATTTTGATCAAAACCCTTTCCAATCTTCCAGAAATATGAACGTAATCGTTTATTTTTATTGTCACTTATTAGTAATTCTGAAAAGCTGTCTTTTCATACACCGACTAATAATTTAAGATTTACCTGTATTCGTTGTCCAAATAAAATGAAAACTTCGCCTCAGAGATGTCCAGAAATGCGCAGAATTGCCATATTCTCCTCTGTTTGGAAGTTTGTAATACAGGCTTTCTGCCTTCAGTCTACACGCATCGAATGCCTGCCGCCACGTGATGATTGAGCCATAGACTACTGCATCTGTACCGTTTAGACCTTAACAAGTACAAATATTGCTATATGTCTTGCATGCTATGCATATTTATGAAAATAAAACTTAAAATATTTACGTGTTCAGAAACACATAGTGAACTACATCCTACTCAGTTAGTTTCAGCTACCATCAGTATAATCCCAGATCGAAATCAACTTTTTTCAAATTAGGAATTAAGTAGTCTTACCTAATGGCAGATATCACCACACGGTAGATTCATTTGGATCACAATTGAAATGAGTCACTGTGTCGTGCATCATATCTCTAGCATGAACGTGTAGGGAGACAGCATTATATCTCCGCAAAGTAAATAACATTATTTAAGATATTTAAAAAATTACAACAGTTACCTGTACATATATATCTCCTTCCAGGCTTTAAGCAACTGTCCTGCTGGTAAGTGAATGATTGGTTTTTATAGAGAAGAACCAAGCAGTTGTTTTCAGAATCATTTTGAACATCGTATATCACCTTATCTGGAAAGTAACACTCCAATCAGGTCATCATTTCTTTACAAAATAATTTATTTCAAAAACGGAAAATTTAATTGCTTTAGCCCACATGGAAAGGAAATACTACATGCACATATGACTTCGAAGCATACTATCAAAAACAATGGAATATTGAATGCAAGAAGCATATAATTCTTAAGAATTCTGAACTAGAACTAACTAAACTAGGTAAACTCAAGCAATAAAGAATTGCCTATTTTTTATTTTTATTTTACGTAC
>CM037788.1:5122239-5143818 GCA_021229015.1 Solen grandis
GTAAACTTATAAAATATGCAAAAATAAGGACTTTTCATCGTAAAGATTATCTACAATCTGCCTAAATCTGAAATTTCTGTAAAGCCATTCTTTGTGAAAATAGTGAGACAGCAATATTCCATAATGTATGTATAGCTTATAAATCAATACTTGGCCACAATGAGAAAACAATTAGAAAGCAATAAGCAAAACTTTAATTACAATGTCATTATAAGCAGTGTACACATTTGTAGTATTACTTTGCACTGACCAACAACATGTTCTATCTAAGTGATACAAATCTAAACTAATTGCATTGAAATGTTAAAGGAAGATTTAAAAAAATATTGAAATTGAGGACATTTATTAATAAAGTCAAAACTCTTTAATTTAGCTACAAAACCTTCAATAATCAAATATTTCAGTGTGAAACTGTTAATTACATGTATATATTAATACCTGCTATATATTAATACCTTTTTACATAGATTTCTTTTCCTTGGATAAAGAAAAATAAAGTTTATATATGATATACGAGCGTAGTTTGTTTCGTATCTTTATCATTCAAACTGTAAAATAGATTTTTTGCCGTTAAAAAAGATAAGGATAAGAATGATTTCTAATGTTTATGAGTTGAACAATGATGAAGATTGATCTTAAAATACACCGATATGATTGCATCAATAAGGCATCAAGAGATCGTCATCAGAGTGTATTTCTAGTCTAGTGTCTCGAGGATTCATTTCAATCAAAGGTTCATCATCGTCTGCAAGTTCACGGTGTTGCCCAGCCTCGTTCTCGCAATTCATCCGGGTTCTTCTGCCTGCCGACAGGTCAAGGTCGTATTCAACAGAAACCTTAGATTCTTCCTCTAGATACTGAACGACGTCACTTTGTTCCTTGGCAAAATTAATGAACACCTGAAATATTAAACAAAATATGTTTAAAAATGTTATAATATAACCCTCATATTAAAGCTGAAATAAATTATATTGATTATTACAATCAGTTTTTATCCTTATTTATCTCTTGAAAGATATTCAGTATATGAACATTTCCTTTTTAAGTAAATTCGTTTTGAAATTCTTGGTTATTTTATTTAATATATTCTGGCTCAAAATCAGCCAACAATACTTAGCGCTAAGTACATGTACTTAAATTCTTAAATAGGGTAGTTTTATTAAGCATTAGAGTATGTGACTAAGTTTGCATTAATAATTACCTCATTTATTAACAATATTTGTTGAGAAATGGGTGTATTTTGAAGAAACAAGAATGATGAAACGTGTCCCTAAATACATGTACCTAATTGCGGTTGTGTCCCTTTGTAATGGCTGCACGTGTATTGTGAGCTCTTATGTTTTAATCAAAATGGGATAGATATAGTGCTATTTCGTATTAGAATTGGATGTTTTTCAATGCCAGTGAAGAGTAGGAACAAAGTGTGCACATTGTGTATTGGTAAACGGACTGTGGGACTTTGTTTACGGCTGGTTATTTTTCTCTCTGTGTTGACTCTACTGGGTGGGGATGTGGAAACAAACCCGGGACCTCCAAAGTCACAGAAGCAGCAGACTCTTTCGTTTGCAGAGGTAGCGGCAACGACACCCGCCCGTGTATCGACACCTCCGTTGTCTCAGGCGTCTCAGGAAACGGTCAGGAGAACAACCAGAGCCGCGACGGGAAAGGATAACGAGGTAATGGCTTTTCTTCGGGAAATGAAAGCGGATATCCGCACTGATTTTACTACTATTAACACTAAAGTTGATGACATAAGTTCAGTGATAAACACATTGAAAGCCGAAAATGAGTCACTTAAAAAGGAGAACCAGGATATGAAAAGACAAATCAATAAGCTTGTTAATAAAGTAGACAATCTTGAAAGTCAATCAAGACGCAATAATCTGCGGTTCCATGGGATTGTGGGCCAGGTTGGTGAAAAATGGGAGGAATCTGAGCACAAAGTTAGGCAGTTTATTAAAGATGAGCTCGGTCTCCCGGAAATGGAAAATGCGTCGATCGAGAGGGCGCATCGTGTTGGAAATCGCCAAAATAATGGAAAATGTCCTATCATTGTGAAATTCTCAAATTATAAGGATAGAGAAGCTATCATTCGAGCAGCTAGGGAAAAGTTAAGTAGGGAATCTCCATTTACTGTGAGAGAAGATTACACTGATCGTGTACAATTTCACAGACGTGAGTTGGGTCAGAAATTAGTGCAAGCGAGAAATCGTGGGCAGTATGCTACACTTCGCTATGATAAACTTATTATTGACCAAGATGTGTACAAATACGATGACGTAAACGGACAGGTAGTAAGATTGGGGAGCATTCGAGCGAGTCGTTCACCTGAGAGAAGACAGCAGGACCAAAGACGTAATAACTACGTCAGTGAGCGGGACCAATCAGGATCAGATAGAGAACTCGAAAGCGAGGCAGCAAACGGGACGGACTAGGACGCAGGTCAAGGCCTATTTGAATATATAAACATTATCACGTGGAACATTTGTGGGTTAAAAAAACATGTAGATGACAATAACTTTTTAAGTTATTTAAAGTGTTTTGACATTATTGGGTTATTAGAAACATGGAACGATGTTGAAAATGAATTTGGTAATATACTAGAAAATTACACAAACTTTGACAATATAAGAAATAAATCAAACAATTCTCTGCGTAATAGCGGGGGTGTTTCTGTTTATATTAAAAACACACTATTGAAGGACAATTTCATATTTAGAATATGTAATGCTTTTAAAGATAGTATTGTTTTGTATATTAAGAGTTCATTATATAAATCTATGCAGGATATTATTTTATATATTGCATACGTATCTCCAGAAGGCTCATCAATATATGATAAAAGGCAATTGAAAAATGGAATAAAAATTATTGAGAACAACATTGAGCTCATAAGGAATATGCACGCACGTACTAAAATTTGTTGGATTATATACCTAATGATAATCTAGAAAATATTTTTAGCAATGATGTTGAATATGATTGTGATTACTTTGATATCCAAAGAAATAGTAAAGATATAGATGGTTATAATTTATTTGGAAAGTCACTCCTCGAGATCTGTTGTATACACAATATGCACATATTAAATGGCAGATTGCACAATGATGTAGTTGGAAATTTTACATGTATAACTCATAATGGAACCAGTGTGGTGGATTACCACGTGGCCTCTACAGATCTTTTTCCACATGTTAGCTATTTTAATATTGATATACGTCATGAGTCTGATCATTTTCCTGTTTGTGCCCAGTTGTCATTTGAAAAAACTCAGCAACCCGATAATAACATGCAACATGTTTTCCAAAATTCTTCTGAAATCTATATTGATAAATTTAAATGGAATGAGGTACTTCAGGGGGATTTCATATCATCATTTATCACTAACCTCAATTTAATTAGGATAGGCTCTCTGATGAGGTAGACATAGACATAAATATCGCTATTAAAAGTATTTTAGACCTTTACAAAAAATCAGCAGCAAAGATGCGTGTGAACAACCACGTGGGGAGAAGTGAGATAAATAATAACCAACCATGGTGGGATATTGAGTGCGAAAATGCCAAACAGTCTAAATATTCTGCTCTTAGACGTTTTCGATGGACAAACAATGCAATAGATTTACAACGATTTATTATCTTGCGCAAAGAATTCAAAAAGATGTGTTACAATAAAAAGCAAAAGTATCAAAAATCAAAACGCGATGAGCTTGTTTCGCTTCGCAAAAGTCCAAAATCTTTTTGGACTTTGTTGAAATCACGGAATAGTATTAAAAAAGAATCGCCGCGAATTGACACCGAAACTTGGTATAATTATTTTCATGATTTATTATTTAAATTTTATCAGCCTAATTTAGATAATTTAGATAATGATTGGGATTTCGAGTTAATGTCTGAAGAAGAAAGTATTTATTTTAATCTTGAAATATCAACTGAGGAAGTTCTTAACAGCATTAAGAAGTTAAAATGTGGTAAATCCCAGGGTAGTGATGGTATAGGGGCAGAGTTTTATAAATCATCTGCAAGCCTTATTGCTCCTTTTTTGTGTAAGCTTTTCAATAAAATATTTAGTTGTGGTATTTTCCCTGACATCTGGCGAGACAGTATCATAGTACCTGTACACAAATCTGGTCCGAAAGATAATCCGTCTAATTATAGGGGTATATCTTTAATAAACATTATGTACAAGATATTTTCAAATATTATATATGATAGACTTTGTAAATGGTCTGAACATTTTGAGAAGATCGATGAAGCGCAAGCCGGGTTTCGAACCGGGTATTCAACAACTGACAATCTATTTACTCTGCAAAGCATGGTTCAAAAGTATATATGTAAACCGGGGGGTAGGTTTTATGTTTTATACATAGATTTTAAAAAAGCCTTTGATGGTCTTCCGCATAATAAACTGTTAAAAAGTATAAATAAAAGCGGGGTTCGGGGTAATTTATTTCGTGTTCTATTATCCATGTACTCTAAACTTCGTGGATCAGTAAGAATTAGTCAGAATAAAATCACAAATAATTTTGAATGTAATATAGGGACAAGGCAAGGGGACATAACTAGTACGATAGTTTTCAATTTATACATAAATGAATTAGTTCCCTTCCTACGTAATGAAGGTCATAGAGGAATTTTTATAACTAATCAAATCTCAGATATTATATGTATTCTCTTCGCGGATGACGTTGCTAATTGCGCGGACACAGCAGTTCAACTGCAGTTACAACTTAATTATATTCATAAATTTTGTGAGCATACCGGGATGTCAATAAATGAAAATAAAACAGAAATAATTGTTTTTAGAAACGGAGGCCCTTTAAGGCCTTATGAAAAATGGTTCTTTAATGGTTCACAAGTTAATGTTACATCTATGTACAAATATATGGGTTTAATTTTTACACCTAAGTTGTCATGGACAAAAGCTAAAGAAAAACTTGCTGCACAAGCTAAAAAATCTATATATGCTATTAAATCATACCAACGGATGTTTGGAAAATTCTCTCATACAGATTATTTTAAATTATTCGATTCAATGGTTAAGCCTATTTTAACATATGGGGCGGAAATATATGGAACTGAAATCTCAGACATTCTTGAGCAGGTGCACACCCAATATTGTAAAGATTTTTTGGGAGTAAATAATTATGTAAATGATAATGTTGTATTGGGTGAATGTGGAAGAACTCCTCTATATATTGATCACTATGTCAAAGTTATAAAATACTGGTGTAAGCTTATTTGTATGCATGACCAAAGATACCCCAAAAATTGTTATTTAATGTTGAAAGGACATGATGATATTGGAAGAAAAAACTGGGTCTCATCAGTTAAACATTTACTTTTTGAATACGGTTTTGGCTATGCGTGGCTTTCTCAAACTATCGGTAATGTTAATTTATTTATTCTTAATTTTAAACAAAGGTTAATTGACTGTAACTTTCAAAATTGGCATGATAAGATTCAAACCTCATCACGATGTGATACATATAAATATTTTAAATCTATGTTAAATCCTGAAAAATATCTTAATATTGATATGCCTTTTTATGCAAAAAGATCTCTAGCTAGATTTAGTGTTCAAGCCACAAATTTTAAAGGGGACTTAGGGGTTCCTAGAACAGATTCAGATTTTGTTTTCAAAATTTAATATAAGATTTTTGGAAGATGAATTTCATGTATTTTTTGTTTGTCAAAGATTTAATGGGGAAAGACAAAAATATATTTTACAATGGTTTACTGGAGAATGTAATTTTCAAAATTTTTGTAATCTGATGAAATCTGAAAGTGTTGATAAAATTAAAAATATTGCTTTTTATATTCATGAAATATTGAAATGTAAGGAAAATGATAGATGAGAGACACAACCAGTTTTGTATATATGTATTCTCTGTTTGTATTTTGGGCCGGTGGCCTTTATGTACACAATTAATAAAATGTTATGTTATGTTATGTTAAATTATTATGACAAAGTATTGTTGGTGGAATTGGAACCGTGAGTATTTAATTATTTTTGGTATTTCATTTAGAGAAACAAGAATGATGAAGTGTGTCCCTAAGTATTTTAGTAATACTAATAGGCTGAAATAGCGCCTGATAATCGAGATGTAGCGATACTTACATTATCAAGAGTATTCTGACTTAGCGTGTAGTCAGCGACATCAAACACAAGTTTGACAGTTTCCATCTCCTTGTAGATATCAGCTAGTCCGGAATATCTAACTTTAATATCCAAGACAACAATCCTATATCCAATGTCTTTCACCACACACTTTGGAACACGAGAAACAACATTTTGCACTTGTGCATTGGATTTCAACGATATTATCAGAGTGTATCCGTTTGCATAATGTCCTTCAGGTGCTGTATGCTGCCTAGACATTTTAACTGACCTTTCACCATGATGGACAGTCTCGAACACAGTGTCTCACACTCGGCCATACTGTCGGGAAGAAATACAATGAAGAAATCAGTTATTATAAAAATCACTTGTGTTTAAATATGTATATGTACATAATTTATGCGTGAATATATTTTCACTGTTTTAAATTCAGCGATGTTAACCTGTTGAGAATTTATCATTATCTAGGAGCAAGAGTTTGAAATATAAAAAATACAATTTTTTGCTTAAACTCTTATTAACATCTACTAAATGAGAGATGAAATGTATAAAACCAGTCCTACATAGAGCCTAAATCTCTCAGTGAATATGGTCTTTCACTTATTTCAGACTTTTTCTCATGATCTCTAATAGACCGAATTATCCCTGATACTATACATATGACAGACAGTATCATAATGGTTTGTTTAACGTCCCAATATACACAATATGTATAAAATCAAAACATTTTAAAATTAAATTATAGCGATCTCACTTAAGATGTTATCAGAAATGAAAACAACGATGTGCAAATGGTTATCACAAGCAGCCGTTTGTGTATGGTACGTGGTGTGTTCGATTGATGTCAACAAAGGGAGGTCAATGGAAAAAGTATTTGCCAAAAAATAGACATATTAAGCTGTAGGAGAAGAAATAGTCGACCCATTGATCAGTGTGATTTGATATAATACCAATTTTTGTGTGGATGCTACTAACTTGAGTATACAAACAACTAAAATTAAGGTGATGGTATATAAAATCCAACACAAACCTGTGACAGGTGAATAATACAGACTTCCCCTCCTTGACTAGGTTCTGTATGACGCCCCATAAAAACCTCCGGGAATAGGGGTCCATCCCTGACGTCGGCTCATCCTGTTCATAAATATTGACATGATAGTACAGGGAGTACGGTAGGTTCCATTTTTAATTGACACTGAATTGAAGATACAAACATGTTTAAGATATGTAATTTTAAGTTGTTAATTGAAGATGTCTTGTGAAGCTATGGAGTGATTTACATAAATGAGTGTTCAATTTAAATTTATTATTTGCTTTATACATATATTTGTATGAAAGTAAACTGAAGCTAATTAACATATACCATTGTCCTGATCAGCCTTTATTGTCAGTTAAAAAATAAATGGTCTTGACGAATGAACCACATACCATGTATATCAATGGAGGATCCCCTATCAGTGAGATGGCGGTGGACAGTTTCCTCTTGTTGCCCCCACTCAGGGTCCCGGCTGGTTGGTCAGCATACTTGACTAGGTCCAGACTGCAGATGGCTTGCTCCACAACCTGTGTCAGTATGCTACTTGGTAATATCTTGGTATATACATGTATATAAGCACACACTGATAAGAATGGGGATGTTTTGCAGACAATAGATGGTGTTTTTTTAGGGGAGTTGTTGTTGTTTTGTTTTTTGTTGTTTTTTAAATACATTGGAAATAAGCGTTTAATATTATATCGGGCTTTTATATAATTTCGTTCCAGACCTCAAGTCAAAGACACTTCACCACTACCTAACCTCACATAATAAGACATACATGCTCCAAGCAAATAAAATGGAGTGCCACATAAAGTGTTGACAATTCTTAGAGTCTGATTGCCACATTTCAACTTAACTTCTTCAGATAAAACACTGGAAAGGTTCTGTCAACCAAGACTGCTTACCGACGGCTCATCGACGGCGGGTATCCCTCTCAGTCGGGCGTACAGCTGGAGATGCTCCCGGGGTGTCAGTTGGTCGAACAGGGCGTCAAACTGAGGACAGTAACCAATCTGGCGCTGCACTGAACCCAGGTCACGTGATATACTGGGGAAAGGTCAAGGGAACATGTAGTGTACGTAACTTTTACAGGATTTTCTTGTTTATGTTTAAAAATTCATTTTGATATCAAAGTGTTTCAAGGTCCCAGTTTCTAATGTCATATTGTAAAAGATATGTATAAAGAAAAATAGCATTCGACCCAGTTTTCGCAACCGTTACGGAAAGTGGCGGAAATCGTCGACAGTGACCGGAAGTGCACATGCGCAGAAGTTGTCTGGAAAATTTCAGAAGATTTTATGCTTCACATACAAACTGCTTTAGGTTTGATAAGAGAGTTGTACAGTGTCATCCCCTAACCCGAAAACGTAATGAATATACTTACCCATATAATAGAAACAGTGCTAGCACAACCTCGAAGTTGCCATTGGCAACATACGCTGCTAGATGGGACGCCAGTAGAATGACTATGATGCATATGGCAGGAATCATGTAATTGCACTGAAACAGAAAAATACGCATCCACATAAAGATATTTCATCATTCACCAGATCGATTTTGGCAGTCTTCGGTAACATTCGTCAATAAGAATTCATAAAATAGTTTGAATTTAAAAAAAAAACTTTAATTAAAAACATTTATACACTAAATTTTAAACACTTAGTTGCAAAAGGAAGTGTGCACTTAAGTTCGTTTATTCAAATGCATCATCTCTATAACAAGCAAATTTCGAAATAAAAAATGTATTAGGAAATAATAAGTATTGAACATGCAAGGGATACAATCACCAAATCGTTTAAATAGCTGGTAACCCAGTAAACTCCCTTGTTTAATCCACTGACAAACTGCAGATGTTTAGCCTTGATGGAGATGCCGTAGACCGGGAAAACCACGAAACTGGCGGGGCGAATACCATGGCAACGATGATAAAAATAGCCATAAGCGCGTCCATAACGCCTTTACTAAAATAGAAGATAAAATATACATAAGTTAGATTTTGCATTGTATACTGTAAAGCCTTTTTCGCAAAGTATGCTGTAAAATATTTGTTGAAGTGTATACTGTAAAAGATTTGTTGCAATAGATACTGTAATTGTCCTATCTGAGTTCACTTCGCCAATCACCGATGTGGGTTCAAGCCCGTGTCTGATCACTCGGGATTTCCATGTGAGGGCTTCGATTAATCGGTAGCCATACCCAAGTGCCCAATTAGCATTCTGAGTCTTCCTGCATTATTTTTTCAATTAGCTAGATGTTACTACATACTGAAATATTTTCGCTGCGACTGTAACTATAAAACAACATGAATAAAACCCTCACTAAAATAAACGAAAATTAGTGTTTAAGTGTACTTAAAATATAAATAATTAATCCTTTATTGCACTCATGTACTCGTTTATGACTTCAGGAAAATTAATTTAACCAATGGATTTTCTGTGTTTAGAATCTAAGCTACACTTTTTTATGAACAGAGATCTTTATACTTCTCTGTTTGCTGATGCATTAATACGAGTCTATATGAAGTAAAGTTTTATAATGACATCAAATGGATACATAATTTGGAAACGTTTCATTTTCACGAGTGGCAGTCAACTCAAATAAATAATGGACTACTTCATTAGTTAAAAAGATAACACTGTTTAAATTGAGAAAAGAAATCTACAGTTGATTTAGATTGATTCGAATTTGCATGTAGTATGATCGTAAACAATATTATTTTACTTTACCATACATTTATAAACTGCTACTTTTATGTATCAAACTGAATAAGTTCCATAAATAAATTGTGTTAAAGATTACAAACTGACCATTTTAATAGTATAAAATGGTAATTTTTAAAAATAAAGAGTTTGTGTAAATAAAGTAACAAGTTTTAATTATCTTTAATTTATTCTCGGCTAAATAAAATAGAACAACAACATCAAATTTTACTATCATTAGCTCTTGAAACAAAACACTTCCTACTATATACAAATATATAGGCATGTGGTAGACAATTGATATCAAAAATACCTGATTCCAATCTTAAATGCTGTACCAGGTGCTGTAGCCAAGACACACGGACAACTGAGAACATAACTGAGAATCATATAACTTTCAATGTATATGCAGAGTCTGAAACGATATACAACACAACAACGAAAGCCCCGGAACCGTCAAATAGCAAGTATGACAAAGTACCCGGTGATGATGTTATCAGAAATGGTGGAGACGATGTTACTAATTATAAGGCTAATCTGAAGTCAAACATGCAATGTTCGGGTCATGGCTATGGGGTGACAATGAGGATGATACCATCTCAACAAACGAATGAACCTCAATCATGAACGCTAATTTGATTCAAGTATCGTTTCCGTGCACTGTTTTCTATGATTGAAATATTTGTAATGGGTGTATAGCAAACGACAGATCCAGATTTTATTTAAGATTTAATGTGTTCACAAATATTGTAAGATTTACTCAGGCCCCGTTCTCAGACAGTTAAAGATCCAGTTTTTATTCTATGTCAAATATTATATACAAATCAATTAAGTGCAGTTGTACCACGTAACCTTCCCATACAATCCGTAATTGGCAATAAAAATATATTTCCGTATTGGACATTTTAATTTAGATTGGCCTATGTTTCCTGCATGCGGTATTATACATTATGTTAGCACATGCTTATCATTAGTATGACAATGAATACAAATGAAAGACCTTAAACATGTATGCCAAATGTTTGTTGTGTACCGATCTATGTAAGGTTATATGTCGCGTTCATATAGTTAAGTTGTATATAACATGTTATTCTATTTTATACAGTGGCGCTATCGTATCAGTTGTCAAAAATAGTGTATATCGTTCGTATCGCATCGTATCGTATAGTATACTCAATCGCATCGTAACGAATCGAATCGTATCTTATCGCATTCAATCGTATTACACATAATGAACATCTTATCGCATCGTACCGTAAAGCAATGGTATATCGTAAATCGTATATCGTAAATCGCATAACGTATATCGTATCGAATCACTCTAAGATTTTTGGCAGTCTATGTTTCGGGACACCATTTATTTATTTTTTTTTTTTATAGAAAATAATTATTCTTCGTGTCTCTAAATTCAACATTTTGCGTATATGTATTATTTTTATCATAAATTATATTATGTAGTATAATCTTATTATTTGTTTAGTTTAAATAACATTTTTTACTTTTTATGTACATGTATATACATGTGTAGTGGCATACGTGACTTTCTGCAGCAGATGCCGTGCGTCGTTAAGCAATTTAATGCACGTGTGAAAAATATGTATTCGAAAGCATTAAATCGGTATTGAAGTAAACGCTGGGCTACATACATTCCTATAAGTTTATTTGATGTGTTGGATCAAAATTTGTATGATTAGCAAGTCTGAAAATTAACAATTTAAATCTGACCTAATTATGCATAATCAAACTCCGATTTCGTCCAAGATGTTGCTTCCTTTGAATAACTTATTATCCGGGACCTTTTTCCTCTGCAGTGTTCGCACGCGTGCTCTTATTTAAAATATTGAAAGAGATGATCATAACTTACGCATATACCTACATTATAGATCTAATGTTTATTTTTTTCATTTCCTACTTTATTTACCACCCCCCCCCCCCCCCCCTCTCTCTCTCTCTCTCTCTCTCTCTCTCTCTCTTTCCACATATGCAAACGTCATAATTCGCACAGAACATATTTCGTTTTCTTCTCTCCCTCTCTTTCAGTTTGAATAAGCAATATATTATCAGGAGGTCTTGGATTCGAAACCCAACCGGGGTACATTTCTCCGGTCATAGCGTCAAGACGTATAAAATTTGTACTAGATTTGCCCTGGTCTTGCACTCGGCAAATTGGGGTTGCTATGGGAACTCGGAGAACTTGGTTCTAAGCAGGAACTTCTCTCCCGTGTATCGGTCGGTGCTATTCCCTTGACACGTAAAATAACCAATGTGCCTTTTCGCGAAATGAGCTAGGGTATCGCACCCGGACTCACTTGTATCCAACCACTGTCTTTTCCGATGCTTTTTTTTTCAGAAAAAAAAAAGAAAGAAAGAAAAAACAGGACCCCTACAATAGAAGATTAACATACTGCCTTTGAGAATAGAGGCATACGGTATTAGTCAAATTACCGATCTCTCCTTGTCCGTGAAAACACAAATTCACTACATAATAAAAGTTAAATGGGAAAAAAATCTATAAATTCCATATTATTACATGTATAGTTCGCTTAAAATATATCTGATTTTTTTTCTCATGTATGTACATTTATGCATGAATGTGTATATTTAACCAACGTAATTGTATTTCACCAGACGCGTGTCATACCTTCTTATCAGCGGGCACAGCATGTGTTAAATTTGGCCGGATATGTCACCTTTATGTAATGCCGATACCGATATACCGTCACTTACCCCCTACCCCCAATCCCACCCCAAGGCGAGGGAGGGACAATTAACCTTTACACAACATGAATGTTATAACCGTACTAACTAACGTGACAGAAAACATGAAAGATGGTCGCAGGCCTATTGTGAGAACATTATCACAGAAAGAACCAGGGTGTTATGTATGTAGTGTCACTGGGTAGCTTAGTCAAAAACTGTTCCTCTATTATAATAAATATTATACAATAATTTACATGTAACTTAGAATAAGTATGTGTATATACATACATACACTATTGAGCACTTACGTAATATAAACTGTACCGACTAAATTAATACCGTCTGACTAAAAGCTCTGCCGCCTACGCGTTATAGAGTATATATTCACAATATTGCGATTGTACATAATGAAGTGTGACCCTTAATACAGAAAACTCAAAATTCTTCATCCTACCAAGGAGTGTCCCGAAGACAATGGAGGAATCTACTAGACAACAACAACATCACTACAAGTTTCTTCCATTAATTAATTTGATTCATATTGTTTATTCCTTTTAATGTATATCATTATTACATTATTATTCTAAAATTAAATTGTCATCATAGAAATATTATATTCCGAAGAGGAAGACATTCTATATATCAGTATATTTCCATCGCGAATCTTGTTGATGATGATATTAATAATAAAAAAAATCTCTCTCTCTCTCTCTCTCTCTTTCGAGGGGGTGGGGTTCTTTACAAATTAAAGACTAATGGACTTTTAGAAAATATAGAAATCACATACGAGTAAGTCTTAGAGTATTCTTATGATTGATAAAACAAATAAAAATATTTTTTATAGTTAAAACAGCGAGTAAAATATAGCAACAGTTCTTTTATAGGAACAAATAATATGTGCTTATGGTTGAAAGCATGGGATCAATTTAGAAGTTGTTTGCAAATTAGATTTTCTGCTATCAACATGTATAAGCTGCGACAGAATCGGCGACCTCTTCACTAATTACTTCTCTTCGAACAAGATGGCCTTCCGGTCTTCATTTTTTTAATTAAATAATTGTTTAAAGAAGCATCTCTTTCTCTCTGTATATAAGGTGCAGGTTGCATGCAGTTGCTCATGCATCATTACATTTTTTCGGCTATTTGACAATTAACCAGAAGTTCTCTAGCACGTGCTAAACTTCTATGTGTTGGTTCATAAGCGCTCATTGAGCGGTCGCGATCGTATATAAAAGGGCATGGACCAATTATATTCACATTTTATTTAAGAAAAGAAATTGTGTTAATTAACACAAGTAGCAGAGTACTAGATATCAGTAAAGTACTGTTATCATTTTTTATTGTGATTGTTATTATTACACGTAATCATAAAAATATATTTATAAATAATCTTCATTAAAAAAAACTTAACTTTCTCTCATTACATGTGTCGTTAACAGTGGTTTCGATGGAGATCGCAGAGTCCGTCGCTTTTTTAGGGGGACCGCAATTTAGTATATCACCATTTCCTGTCGCTCGCTATGTTTATTTCAGAGGAACACACGGAATACCAGTTATATGTAACGATAAATATTGTTAACAACATGAAGTTTTTGCATGTTTCTGGACTTGTAGTCAAATCAAGCTTTCAGGTACATGTATAAAAATGTCATGTAAACCGTGCTTACCGTGTATCGTATATCGCATAACGTAAATCGCAGATCGTGGATCGTATATCGTATGGTATCAGATTATAAACGCATCGCATCGTATCGTATCGAATCGTAAAGGTAAATCAAACTTGCTATCGTACATCGCATATCGCAGATCGTATATCGCATATCGTATATCGTTCGTATTTCAATCGAATATTAATCGTATTTTTGACAACTGATACGATAGCGCCACAGTATACATGTACCTATATAATCTATGGACTCAATTTCAGTGAAAAGTAACAATTACATATTAATGTTGAAATATATTAATTGTATTTTTTTTTGTAAATATTAACATTGCAGGAAATGTAGACCCTAAAATGTTACAGTAACATACATTATGTGCAAAACTAGTGATTATTGGCAAATTGTTTAGTTGAAATTGACATTTACAGATATGTGAATACCTAGAATTTAATGTAGCTTTGTGACATTTCCTTGAAAATAGCATATTTTTTTTATTTCTAATAAATTGAAAATAGAAATATAAATGTTTTGTTGGTTTTTTTTCACGTCGCACAACATCCTGTAAATGGCTACTGTGTTGAAATATACTGTCTAGGTTGTACCCACCAAAAATGATATAACAAAATATAACATCACACAAGAATATTCTCAGTTTAAACCAGGATGCATTATAATTGACTGTCAAGTGGGTAATACTGGTGTTTTTAAAATAAATAAGTGTCAAAGATTACCACGTCGGGCGCTAATGTCAACACAACCCTGTCGGCATGTAAACATAAAGAGTTTCAAGGTCGGAGAAAACGTAAAAATATTCAAAAGTTAATAGACCAATGTGTGATATAGGCCATTTATTTATTCATTTTACTGCATCGGTATAACAAGAGGTCAAAATCAGCATAAGGATCATCTGACAATGTTCATTGTCACAATATTTACCGGTGAAAATAATTGTGTTCTCAGATATATTCATCATATATCAAATAAAACATATGAACTATTGTTCAAATTAGTCTTGCAGCTCGATATAAGTATTTAGTTACAAACGTAAATGAATGTTAAAACGCGGTCCCCTTAATCCACATGGATACCATGGAGACTGACATGTCACAACCGCATGTTCGCCACACAGGCACGACACAATCGAATGTTTGCCACACAGACACGTCACATCTGCTAGTACACGACACAGTCACAACACAATCACGGGTAAGACACAAAGACACATTGTATTTGTAAGACATACAGGCACATGTATGCATGCCGCACAGGCAAAGATAAATATAAGTCACACAGGCATTATTATATGCAAGTCATACAAGCATTATTATATGCGAGCCACACAGGCGTTACTACATAAGTTACAATTACCTTAAGTATATTACAGATAAGCCACACGGGCATTTGCGAAACAACAAAGACGTAACATATTCATAAAACTAACACGCGTTTCCACAGATAACTTGAAGCTACTAAAGCTTGCAGGTACAATCACGCGTCTCTTCATAAATGAACATTGAAAAGCTACATTATCATGACGGCATTTAAAATACTTTGAAATAATAATTCAAATTAAAGTCAGTCTTCTATCAATATCATCTCTGACATAGTTGACTATGATTACACGTGAGCAGGAGTGGAAATGTGTCTTGGTGTCCACAACTACTAGCTACCTGCAGGATAATGAATAATAAACCTATTACTACTCAATGATATGAATAAGACGAAATCAATTCACGCGAATAAAACCCAAAAAATTCAACCTTATCCTACGGGAAAACTTACAGTATCAGTTCCTCCCTCTATAACAGCCTGCCAGGTACTGACAGACCAATGCATTGTGCTATTTAAAGACACAAATGATCACTCAAGCAAATCCGGATTGACCACAAGCAACACCTACAAATCAGTTACCAGTGCTCAAGTATCTGTACTTGAATAGTATTTGTGACATTCATGGTGCATAACTTGGTAAATATTCAATGACAATAACTGTTATGTTATAAAGAAGGCAGCTGAGTTCTTAGTTCGAATATACATAAGATGATATTTTTCTTGAAGTATATTTATGGTAGCTGAAAATGGCTGCGAAGACATGTAATTCAGTCTGTATTTATGCACTCGTAAACATCTATTGTTTGATATATGTGCTTATATATACATGTATGAAATGTAATGTAGCTATTTTGTAAAGGTCCAAACAGTACAAATGTGGGTGACCAGGCTCATTCATCACATGACAGCAGGCATTCGATGCATATCGACAAAAGGCAGAAAGTTTGTATTACAATGCATCATACAGAGAAGAATATAACAATTATATGTCCTGGACATCTCTGAAGCAAAGTTTTGATCTAATTTGGACAAAAAAAAATAAAGCTTAATATTATAACTTAAAAATTGTATTAAATCTTATTGAAAATCTGATATGACCATTACCGGTAGATCAATAATATGTCAATGTATGAAAATACTTGTTTTAGAATGACTGATGAGTGCCTATAAAAGTAAATGCGTCAAAGAAATGAAAAAAAGTCCAACGAGAAATCCAACATATATTAAAAATGAATTAACACCAAACAGAGCTGCAAATATAGATTAAATGGACAAAGAAACACAAATACAAAACATTACATAAGCTGAAGAATTACTTGGAACGGTCAGTCGGCAAAAGGACCAGCTGGGGTGCTTAAACGAAGTATAAAGTTGCTCAAACCTTGCAGTTCCCGGAGATATTTCTGAGAGACAAGCAGTGTAAATAGAATTATCCAATCAAAATAAGACAGCTTACAATAAGCATCTGCATCAGAATAATACATGTATTTTGTTAATCCAATAGAAAATATAAAATTTTATCCATAACAAAATATAAAGATGAAAAACATCGCAATAAATAAACCGCAAAAGACATTTCAAAATATTCCGTAAAATTCAATGATGTCATAAATTCTAAGTAATGACGTTATTTCAAGCTAAAAATAAACTTTTTATCAGAGGAACTTCATGTGGGATCAATATTTAAAGTAAAATGTTAAAAGAAGGTCTCATAAGAGTTAAGATAGAATGTCGAACGTTCAAAACCTATAAAACCCGATTAAAAATAATAAATAAATATATAAACAAGTAAATCGACATTCGTTTCTGCTAATTAGTAATGGGTATCTGGTAGACCAGTCATTAGAGTATTCACCCTGTAAGCGAGTGGTCTTGGTTTCAAATCCTGATCTTGCTGCACATTGTTCTCACCTGGTTATGCAACAACCTAATAGTAATACTTTGTGTATCGGGCCAGTAGCTCATTCCAGAGCAATGACCATTTTTTCTCTGTCCAGTGATTTCAGGGGCTAATTTGAATTGAAAGTGGATGCGAGTAAGTTTATAACGTCTTTTAATAAACCCGTATTGGTGAGACATTTTAATAAGCGGTCAATTTGGTAGATTATTCTGTAGAGTATTTATACTGGAAATGATGGGTTTTCTGTTCTAATCCCGGACAGGCTGAACATTTTCCTCAAATGGATACATAAATAAATTAACAATTCAACTCGAAAACATCGTCATAGTAATCATTTTTCACTATGAGTAAACACATGTTAGGCTAAGGAGAAAAATCCCCATTATAATTCGTCTAAAAACTCTCACAAGTAGTAAATGTTTCGAGAATACCTGATTTTATTTCTCCGATCCGATTGCTGAAATCTGATATGAAAAGATCGACATAGAATAGAAGAGAGCTCTGGTGTTCCATACATAGATCTATATGCATATGGACCTATAATGAAGTAGAGTCTTTAAGATCAGTTAGTAGGAAAGAGTGAAAACATACATCAGTCGTTATAAATTAAAATTAAATAATTGTTTACGACATGTATATATTTAACAAAACTATAAGTTTGTATATCTGTTTAACTGCGTGAAATGAACTATCATGTGAACACTCTTCTGTCAAAAATCGGAAGGTCTTGTGTTCGATCTCCGGCCGCGGCATACCAAAGTCTTAAAAATGGTACTGGTATAGTTTCCTTGTTTGCCGCTTAGCATATAAGGTTAGTTCCAGGACTGGTTGGCCCGATGTCAGCCTAATGTGACTGGGTGTGGTATCATGTCACATGTCAACCTCGTGATACTACAGTGTGGCAGCCCTTAATACATAGTCTCAAAATGATTGAAATACTGTGTGTGGGACGTTTAACCAATAAATTAACTTAAACTTTTGTGTTAAATAAAGATTGACAAATTATTTATACTAGTTTACATAATTATAACAAAACTCAGAATAAGAAATGAAAGAAATCGGATATATGATCATAAAAAATCAGTCTTTTTTGTTTTTATAATTACAGACGAAAATACATTTTGGCATGTACAGGGTGTACCATAATTTATGACACTACAAGAAGGTAACAGCAAGGACGGCCTTATGTTTAACAGGCATCACCGGTCCGTTTATCTTTGAAGACGAGTGTGGAGACGTTTCAACTGTTAACAGTACCGCTATAAGCTATATACAGCTATAAGGAAAGTATAATAACAACAAAGACACCGTATGGTTTCAACAAGACGGTGCCGCACCACACATATCTAAACATGTTCTAGCCTGGTTGGAAAAAGGTGTTTGGAGACCGAATTATCACTGTTAGAGCAGAGAAAGACTGGCCACCACATTCACAAGATCTCAGTCCTCTCGATTACTTCCTCTGGGGTTTCCTGAAGGACGAGAATTATTCACCACTTCTTGCAAACACTGAAGAGCTGAAATTGCCACTCGACAGGAAACAAGAGGAATTGGAGCATAGACATGTGAATCTGTGATCAGAAACTTCAGAAAGCTTGGACATTTTAATCTCAAGGAATATGCGTCACCTAAAACACATACTATAATTTCTGACGTCACACAGGTGTATTAATACTGGAATTCAAAGAAGTAATACACGTCATTAATATTTTAATTGAATATGCTCTATTTTACAATTTTGCATATACCGAAGGCATTCTTTGTCAGTAAGTTACTAAAAGTAGTGTCAAATATTATGGTACACCCTGTATAAGAAGCGTTCACAGTATCTCATTTCTTGATTGATCTCACATATATAAGTAGATATGAACATTCCATTTCTACTCAAAATGAATAGATGGACCTAGAAAATGCGTTGCATGTTTTAGAGATTGAGCTTATGGTAGAGCATTTCTTTTTGCTTAGATTTGTTGCAAAAAAAAACATGGAATTAAAACTAATAAAGATTTCGTTTCTAAATACTGTAACAGCATATTAAAAAATATTTTTAAAATATTTTATCACCATTTGTAACTTATAATGTTTTCTCTGAGTTACAGATAAACATACTGTGAAATATGCATTGAAAATAGTAAACGGGTATAAAATCTCATTTTTGGCCGGACCAAAATGTGTACAAAAATATCCCAAAACAGTTATTTTTATACATATTTTTATAAATAAAAAAATCAATGTACAGAATTCCATTATTTTCACAAAATAAGTCCTCAGATATAAATGCTTTCTGAAAATATAAAGAAATACATAGCTCACCGGGTTTATTTTTTTAACTAAAACTGCTTTTTATTGAAATTGTAGCCAAATTTGCATAAAACACTAAAATGTAACTTTTTGTACCTTCAAAGTTGGCAAATATATAATGATACTATTAACAAATGAATCTTAAATTTTGGGCTTTCTTCATTCATTCTACTTAAAATAAGTGGGAAATTCATTTTTTTTAACAAAATAGAAATCAGCACTAACCCGCTGAAACGCCATTAATGCTTTTCGATGGATTTCCTAGATATTACAGTGGATGGAATATTGATAATTTCACTGCAAATATTTAGAATAATGGAAGACAATGACCTCAGAACAAGGAAGATTATTTCTGTTCCGGTTATTGTGACGATACCAGTTAAAATTTCACACAAGGAGAGGATATAGTGTTGATAATACGTCTTTTAGTATGGCGAATGTGTTACGTGATAAACATCTTATTATAATGTTAAGAATTTTCGTATTCGTCGTGGTGACTTTTCGGAATATATCATGGTGTTTAGATATAGGTATGACAATTATGCTCAGCAATGTTTTTCAAAATTGAGAAGCTTTTATATTATTCATTAAAAGTAGATAAGAGTGCAGATAAGTGTGTGTGTGTGTGTGTGTGTGTGTGTGTGAAACACTGAGCTATGTGAGTGTGTTTAATGAATACACACCACCTATAATGTGATATTTAAGTCTCGAGTTACCTAACCAAATACTTAGCGGAGTTCAAATAAACTTATCGCTTAGCAAAAATAACCAATATGCAATATTGATATAATATTGATTTCATGTTACTTTAAGGTGAACCTATTTTGCTGTATTTAGAAATTTCCAACGAACGATTGCATTGGAATGAATTATCAACTATAAATACAACGCTACTTTCCAAAGAGTACATCGTTAAAAATGGTTGGGACGTATTGAAAACACCCCTGCGAGAAAATGAACTATATTGGATAGGTGCACGTGGTGACTATACTCGCTTCGTGTCTTGGGAAGGTAAGACATTAAATATATGCAATTAAGACTTTCGTTATGAGAATATCAAACATAATGCACATCATCAACGAAAGCAATTCTACATCTAATACGACCAAGTACCATTATCCATGCGAGCAATTTGATGTTAAGAGTTTTAGGCTTTATAAAGTACAGGTAAGTCACGGATTTTTACCACGTCGTTCAATCTTTTTATATTTAAGGATGCGTTGAGAGGGGTGACAGCGATGAAATGTGCAACTTGCCTAAGTACAAGGACTATGGCTCGATTTCAAAATGTATTGATAACTGTCCAAGTAATTACGCGCATTTCGCTTTACAGGTAAATCTTAATCTTTCCTACAGTATTTCGAATTTTATATGCGTATGTTCACACTCATCAGTAATCTTAAACTGTTATCTAATATTACAATATGTATTAAGAGTTTAAAACATTTTTTTTCAGCAATACAAGTTTACTAGAGAACAAAGAATATACTGCATGAAAAACTCTTCAAAGGAATGTAGCAATCCATGTTTGAAAAATCCTAATGATTTCTGTGGAGGAAATGATGATGTAATGACATTATATAGTAAAACTAAACCAGGTACGTGCTGTGATAAAATAAAAATAGGTAATACTATGCAGCTGGAATCTGTTGTGTTCAGTTACATCTAATTTTATTTCAAGAACAATGAGTATCTGCTTAATAGAGACTATTTTTAGCCAACATTTCATTGCTGTAAGAACTTTCTTGATAATGTCTTAAAAAGTATCAATAGTTATTTTGTTCGTTTGTTAGTTGTTGTTTTTTAATTGTGTGTGTGTATTTTTTT
>CM037788.1:5143918-5193918 GCA_021229015.1 Solen grandis
CTAATTTTGAAGAATTAAAGACTCTGCAAGGATTTGCTAATAAGAGTTTATATACAAAATTTCTAATCTTTAGGTCAATGATATCTTTTAAAAACTTAATTTGGGGGAAAATCTCATTTTGTGATGTTTTGTGAATCTGAAGCAAAGCATTTTCCTCAGGCAGGCTGATCAGGTTTTATTCTCATTTCTTCTGATCTAAACCCTTTTTAAATGTATTTGAGAAAGAAAACGCAATAAAACCTGTCCAAACTGAGAATTGCATTCCTTCAGATTTGATCAATGCAACTTTTCATCGGACCTGCACGTTGTGTAACGGAGATGCACATTGTGAAACCAAGATAATTCAAAGAGTTGCGGGTTAATGAGATTCAACCAATCACTATTAAAATACATCAAATTGTTATCATTATTACATCAGTGCTGTCACATGTTTTGGAGACATCAATTTTCTGGGGGCAAAACTAAACTGGAAACTAATTTTTTATCAGAAAATATCAATGTTCTGTCAAAAGAAGTGTGTTACAGAATTTTATCTCGTAATGAAATCGTAAGGATTTGACTGAAAGAGAACCTGAATTAAATCTTAAATCACTAGGGAACACCCTTTTTAGGATGTGTTATCATTAATTTGATTAAATCATCTGTTTTTGTATAAAACAAGAAGATAAAATAGAAAAAACAGAAAAAATATGTGTCAAATTCTTTTAGACACTTCACATGATTTTTCAATTTTGAACAGAATTTTAAATACTGATAAAATCAATTGCAAAAACGAAGTTTCTTGGTTTTGTTTGTTGAAGATATTATTAACGAAACGAAATTTAGTTTTTGAATGCGGATTAGTTCTTGAGGAGAAGAAATGAAAGGTCTGTTAATTTCACATGTATCCGTTAACAACAAAGGTGGCTGGTTGGAATGTGACTTCGTCCCTTACTGACATTTTTTAAGTTCATGCACTATAATTCCCTCGATTTTACTTAGCGCTAAATAATACTTAAATATTTATAAATTTAATTCATCATACTTGTTCTCCTGATGAAATGATTTTTTTTTTTTTTTTTTTTTTTTGGTCATTAAGGTACATGTATGATTTCTACATTTTTGTGTCAACTTTGATATTTACTTAGATATTTTTATGCCCCCACAAAGTGGGGTGCATATAGCGTTGCACTTGTCCGTCCGTCCGTCCGTCCGTCAGTCCGTCAGTCCATCAGTCCGTCAGTCCGTCAGTCCATCAGTCCGTCAGTCCGTCCGTACGTCCCGAAATCTTGTGAACGCAACTCCTCTTAAACCGGATGGCAGATTTTGCTTAAACTTCCAGGGATGAACAACCTTAATGTGTAGATGGTAGTAAAGAAAGGAATTTTCGCGGCGACCAAATTTAACAGAATTATGGCCCTTTGTTGATTTGTTCACTATATACCATATAGAAATTTTGTGAACGCAACTCCTCTTCAACCGGATGGCAGATTTTGCTTAAACTTCCAGGGATGAACAACCTTAATGTGTAGATGGAAGTAAAGGAAGGAATTTTTCGTGGCGACCAAATTTAACAGAATTATGGCCCTTTGTTGATTTTTTCACTATATACCATATAGAAATTTTGTGAAAGCAACTCCTCTTAAACCAGATGGCAGATTTTGCTTAAACTTCCAGTGATGAATAACCTTAATGTGTAGATGGAAGTAAAGGAAGTAATTTTTTGCGGCGACCAAATTTAACAGAATTATGGCCCTTTGTTGATTTGTTCACTATATACCATATAAATAATTGAACATATAAATTTTACATTTTTAATTTAATTTAACATGTACATAAGGTTACCCATAGATCATTTTCTCTGATCACAGCATTGTGTTCCTGCAGTTTTAGGAGACCAGACATGTGTTTCAAAGTTTTGTTTTATTCAGACACTAATATTGTATTCCATCTGTAAAGAAACCAAATATGATGCCTCAAGAGTTAGGTAATTTTTTATCATTAATACATAATTGAGGAAATTTCAACTGAAACGCTATAATAAGAACAGAATTTTGTAGACATTAAATGAAGCTGCTCTTGTTTACGAGCACATCTGCACAGTGGGGGCATCCGTGTCCTTTGGACACAGTTCTAGTTTTTTTTTTTTTTGATAGAATGTTTTGATGTCTTATTGAGATTTTAAGTATAGCTAAGTATAATTGATGGATTGGAGTTAGGCCCCTTACTAATAAAAGCATGTAAGCATTAAATGCATTTGTAACAAAGAAGTTGAGGTACATACAAAAATAAAAATTATAGCATAATGCAATTGAGGGCATTCAACAAGTTGAATGTAACATATGAATTTTAAGTCTTTTCTCTATTTCTCCATTTTTTGTGTGTTTTTTTAGAACGTCATAATCTTTGTTCATAGTCATGAAAATATCAATGTCCTTAGGACTATGAAATATTATTTTCAAACTTCAAACATATAGGTGATAATATTATATCTATTTTATTTCTTTGATAGATATTGATGCAAGATTATTTGGAAAATAAAGCCTTATATTGCATTTATGTAATAACTGAATTAAGGAGGGATTTATATGATCAAAGAACATATTTCATGACTTAAAATGTATTTATATGAACGTAGTAGGTATACCTGTAAGGCATTTATTAATGATCATAGTATTATTGTATACCTGTATAGGCATTTATATGATCATAGATGTACTTATAAGGTATGTTTATCTTTATAAGCATATATGATCATAGTAAATTGAATATTTTCATGATAACATAACTACATGTAGCATGAGCACTGATTTACAATGATGTTAAATATAGTAACATGGTTCAGGTCTGCACGCTTTTTACGGGATTTTAGTTAATCTATAACTTCAAACTAAGCTACTTGAAATGTCACATTCATCAGTGAGCTTACAAAATTTTATCACAAAGAATGCAAAAATATCTTTTTTTACTGAGTTTAAATCCTTGTCACTTTATAAGTGATACAGTAAAGGAATAATCAACAAAATGGTTTAATATAAAAAGGCCTTTAGTTTTTGGATGGGTTTCAAAGAAAAATTCCATTCGTTAAATTGATGATGTCCGGGCGGGCATCGGCAGGCGGCATCGGGCGTCCACGACTCAGGGTAACCTTTGACCTACTTTTTTATGAAAAAAGCGGCATCTGGACAAATCTTATGATCCCGAAAAACCTGTCCATAATGCCGTTAGGTCTTGTTATTTTCTACGTTGATTTTTAAAATTGACGTTAAAGTGTAAAAAGAAACAATTCTAGCAGTATTATATAAAAAAAAATGGCCTATTGAAAATAAAATGTGTGTATTTTTTACACTGAGTCATGGCAAAGCCTGCTGGGTATACCTATTATCATTGTTCAGTACACAAACCATAGACCATTTCACCAGAGGATCAGCAAAACCTAGTAAAAATTGCTGATTAAAACTGACCAATCAGTGATTGGGGAAAAATCTCAAATATATGTCCAATTGAACAATGTGTGGAATTATACACCAGAATGTAGATTAGTTGTTCAGGAAGTTCTCGTAGGTTTATGTCTCATTTCAGAGTAAAATGGACTATTATGATTTCATTTTTCAAATCACCCACTCTTTTATTTATTATTTTATCTCTGCTTCACAAAGGGCGAGTTACATGGAACTTGAGATCGATCTCGATATACCCCGAGTTCCACCTGAACGGTATAGATTTCATCACGTAAATTTAACCTTTGATCTCAAATCTATTAACCCTCGGTCGACCCAGTGTTTCTCGAGAATGAGTTGTCACATGCTGTGAAAACTAAGCAGGGTAAAAACTGTTTTACATTTAGTTAGTGATTGGCTGATTTTTTACAGGTGGGAGTACGCATAAATCAGTAATAGCCAATCCTTCCCTAGAGCTTCCATGTGAACTCGCCCAAAGTGAAAATCTCAGGGTTATATTAAGGAATCAATTTTTTTTTCTTCAAAAAGATAGATATCTTGATTTTGTTGGTTAAAAGGGTTTTCATCACCTTCATTGATGGCTGTAATTGCTGTTATATCTTGCATTAGATATACTATATAATCTGCATGTATAATACATATCATAATCAATATTGTATGGTGACTATGGGGATTGGGCATTATATTTTATATGGTCTGAATTCCACTAACAATACTTAGCACTAAGTAATACTTATGGGTAATTTTACTTGGCACCAAGTAATACTTATGGGTAATTTTACTTGGCACCAAGTAATACTTATGGGTAATTTTACTTGGCACCAAGTAATACTTATGGGTAATTTTACTTGCAGACACTAGTAATTTTACTGGGTAAATTATGTTTACTTGGCACTAAGTAATACTTATTGGTAATTTTACTTGGCACTAAGTAATACTTAAGGGTAATTAATGTAATCATTTTTTGTTTCTCTGATAAAAATATTGATTTTTTATTTTTCAAATATTTTTCATTTTTAAGATAATGATTTATCTTAAGTTTGTCATGTTTACTTACATATTTATTTCATACAACAGGAATGATGGAATGCATTTCTACCTGACTTCAGAGTTTAAGTTTTACTTGGTGTTAATTAAGTATTGTTGGAATTCGAATCAGAACTCCTGTTTTTTAAATAAATATATTTGAATGTATGCATTTTGTTAATTAGCATGGTTATTTTCAGCTTGAAAACAATTATGTTCATTAGCTAATCTGAATAGATTGGGGACATTTGTTAATTTTTTTTTTTTAATTTCTTTTTTAGGCATGGTCATAGAAAAGTATATTTTTTCACGATGAATTGAAAAGAAAAAAAAAGATCATACAAGAAAAATCAACTTTTTTTTCATCTATTTATGCTGACAAATTTTTTGCCCCACTTTTTCCATATTTTCCTATCTCTTTACTGTAGAAGGTATATATTCTTATTACACTAAAAGAATGGTTTAATAATGAACTTCATTTCTGTTAATATGTAATAAGGTTTTCTTTCCTCTCTACCTTGATGGTGATAGGAAACCTTAAATGTCTCTTTTTTTTTTTTTTTTCCGGAAGTGAAAAATTCAGTAAATTTTTATAAGTATTTTCCTGCTTTCCAAATTTTATGAATACTAGATTTATGTTCTGTTTATCATAACTGAGTGGAATGTAAATTCATTTTATTTGTCAGAAAATGTAGTATTTTTTTTCCAAACATTTCATCAAAGTAAGAAAGAATTTTGCTTCAGATTCTGTGTTTTGTGATTTTTTTAATTGCTTTTTTTTTAATTATTTTTGTTTTAGATTTATTTTTTTTTTTTTTTTTAATTTTTTTTTTGTAAATTTTTATTATTTTGTGCAAATTTATTGGTATAAAATGTTTTTGCATTGTAAATCTGTATTGTATTATGCAATTTTTTTTTTTTTTTAAAGAAAGATTGTATCAAGAGTAATAACAGATTGGATAGGTAACAGATGAGTTATGTGCCCTTGTTTTTTTTTCAGACTGGCACGCTCATAGACTCTCGGAATGGTGACCTTCTGAACAACCATCCTGAAGATTCAAGGTCATGGTCACACCACAATGGAAGGTAATCTTGATTTGTTTCTAAAAATTGGGAGATCCAAATTTCACTTTGTTTATTCTCAAGCAGCTGCATTTTAATGGAGCAGTCTTAATGAAACTTATAAGAAATGTTATTGATGATATGTAATGTCTCCCCAGGTTCCATTTTAACAATTAATGTTCAGTAATGGCCTTGAAATATCTGAAAATCACACAATTTTGTTGCGTTTACAAGTCTAGTATCTTCTTAATTAATTTATCTCAAACAATCTTCTACAAACATTTAGAAAATGTGTATGGCCATAATCACACAGCCAAGTTTGATTATGTTTGATTTGACTCTGTTTACACTCTAGCTGCTGCAATTTTTATCAAATTTTGTCAAAGTCTTAAGGAGCACCTGTATAAAAATCATTGAAACTCAGGTGAGTGACACAGGGCCATCATGACTGTCTTGTTGTAACAAAGGTAAACTATAATTACAGAATCAAGCATGAGTGGTCTTCATTACTGAAAATAGTTTACAGTTGGCTGTAATGATGTGATATGATGCTCTGCTGAGTTTCATAACATTTCAGTCTAGGTGTTTAAACTTATTTATTTTACGTCAATTGGGAAAAAAGTTTTTACAACTTATACTAATCCCTCTCGACGGTTCCTGGGTTGGACCAGTACTTGCGCCTGGGAAAGTCATGAATAGTTCTTGCCTCCAATGGGGTTCGAACCTACAACCTTCGGATCCATAATCGGATATGTTACCATTGGACCACGGTGCTCTCAGTCTAGATGTTTATGAAGACCACAGAATGATTGGTTTATATACAGGGTAGTTCCAGGACTGGTTGGCCCTGTGTCGGGATAATGTGACTGGGTTTGGTATCATGTCACATGTCTATGTTGTGATGCTCCAGTGTAGTAGTAGATTATATCAGTCTCAAGTGGGCATCATCTCCAAATGACTGAAATACTGTTGGTGGGCAACTGACTAGCAAACAAACAAATGATTGATCCTGTTTATCAAATAGAAAAAAATGTATATAATTAGCAGCTTTTGTGTTTTCATCAGTTTACTGTCATCCTATATTAACCCTTTCCCTCATATAGACTCATTTTGACGCACTCAATAGGTACTGCCTGATCTGCAGTAAACCACAGTTAAACCTTACCAAGTTTAATTACAAAATCCTCATTTCCAGACCACTGAGGAGCAGCGAACAGCATAAAACCTGATCAGCCTGCAAGTTACTCGCAGTATTGGTTTTATGCTGTTCGCATAGGTTTTTATGGTTTCCGGGGGGTTAAATAACAATTATAAAGAATTATTGCTTCCCTAATACTGAGATTATTTCATTAAAAAAAAAGAAATAAACACTGTTAACTGCATTAATAATTGAATGAAAATATTTGATAAATGCAGTCATTTTAGTTTGTCACAATATTAAACTAATGATTTATTTATAAAAAATATTTATGAGTTTTTTATTTAATGGCTGGTAAGTGATAAAATGACTTACACGAGTAATATTTTAATATCTCCATCCATTTTTGACAGAGTTATTGCTCTTTAGTTAAAAAAATATCTCTTTCAAGATTTCAAGATTTATTGCGCATAGCACCATTTGTATTGTACTCACAGTTGAAATTATGATTTTGTTGTAGTTTTAAATCAGGTTACTTACAATTTATGGCAGAGAAAATCCTGACATATTAATCCTCTCAACTGAAAAAATACAGGTCCCATTGGCTGAGTGGTTCGGCCTCTGAAGCTTGAGGTTGTGGGTTTGATTCCCTGGCACAACATAATAAAGTCACAAAAAATGGTACTGGTATAACTCCTCTGCTTGGTGCTCATCATCTAAGTGTTACATTCCAGGACTCAGGTTGGCCCGATTTCAGGATAATGTAACTGGATGTGGTATCATGCAACATGTCTAAGGCATGATCAGCAGTGTAGCAGCTGAATATATTTGTCTCTTGTAGACATAGCTGCTGTTGCTGTATTGGGGTTTACCATCGCTGCAATAGTATTTCAATCATATAGTGACATCCAGCTAATTACAGGTGGAGGAAGACCCCGAGTACACAGAGGTACTCGGGTAGAACCACCGACCTACCGCAAGCCAGCTGGAAGGCTTCCTCACATGAAAATCAGAAGTCCCTACCGAGATTCGAACTTACAACGGTGAGGGGCTGAGAGATTTTGTAGTCCACGACTGTAACCGCTCGGCCACGGCGGCCCCTGTAGACATAGCCTCCAAATGACCAAAATACTGTCAGCTGGATGCCATAACTTTCAAAAACAACTAAATATTCCAGTTTTTGTTGCATTAATCTTCAAAATGCAATTAATTTAACCTCCTTGACCATTAAATAGCTCATCTACAAGAACATCTTAAAGAAATGATGATTAAGTAGTAAAAAAGAAAAGTATATAATGCATCATCCTGACACGGTAATGTAACACTGGTTTGAGACAAAAAATCCAGATAGAAATGATTGGTTATTATACCCCCCCGCAACGAAGTTAGGGGGGGGTATACTGGAATCAGGTTGTCCGTCCGTCCGTCCGTCCGTCCGTCTGTCCGTCCGTCCGTCTGTAGACACAAAATTCTGCGGACTACTCCTCCTAAACTTCTGGAAGGATTTTGATGAAACTTGCTGGCAATGATCCTTAGACATTGTATTAGCGCGTTATCTATATAGCATTGAGTTACCTCCCCTATTTACCAAGTTATGCCCCTTTGATGATTTTTGCATTACAAACTTCTGCGGACTGCTCCGCCTAAACTACTGGAAGGATTTTAATGATACTTGCTGTCAATGATCCTTAGACATTGTAGCAGCGCGTTATCTATATAGCATTGAGTTACCTCCCCTATTTACCAAGTTATGCCCCTTTGATGATTTTTGCATTACAAACTTCTGCGGACTACTCCGCCTAAACTACTGGAAGGATTTTAATGATACTTGCTGTCAATGATCCTTAGACATTGTAGAAGCGCGTTATCTATATAGCATTTGGTTACCTCCCCTATTTACCAATTTATGCCCCTTTGATGATTTTTGCATTACAAACTTCTGCGGACTACTCCGCCTAAACTACTGGAAGGATTTTAATGATACTTGCTGTCAATGATCCTTAGACATTGTAGCAGCGCGTTATCTATATAGCATTGAGTTACCTCCCCTATTCACCAAGTAATGCCCCTTTGATGATTTTTGCATTACAAACTTCTGCGGACTACTCCGCCTAAACTACTGGAAGGATTTTGATGAAACTTACTGGCAAATAATCCTTAGACATTGTAGCAGCGCGTTATCTATATAGCATTGAGTTACCTCCCCTATTTACCAAGTTATGCCCCTTTGATGATTTTTGCATTACAAACTTCTGCGGACTACTTCGCCTAAACTACTGGAAGGATTTTGATGAAACTTGCTGCCATTCATCCTTAGACATTGTAGAAGCATGTGTTAGTTATATAACATTGGATTACCTCCCTTTATTATAGTTATGCCCCTTTGATGATTTTTGCTTTACAATTTTCTGCAGACTACTCCTCCCATTGGATTACCTCCCTTTTTTATAGTTATGCCCCTTTGATGATTTTTGCTTTACAATTTTCTGCAGACTACTCCTCCTAAACTACTGGAGGGATTTCAATGAAACTTGCTGTCATTCAACCTTAGACATTGTAGTAGCGCTTTTTCTATATAACATTGGGTTACCCCCCCCCCCCCCCCCCCTCCCCCCTGTTTTAAAGATATGTCCCTTTGATGGTATTTGTTTTACAATTTTCTTCCATTGATAGATTTCAGTGAATCTTAATGATATTTATCCATAGACATAGGTATATCCATAGGTATGTGTTACAAAGGATCACTAGATTTCCATGTAGTTGGCACATATGTCCTCTGTATATTAAGATGGAGTGTTGCATACAAGAATTCTGATTTCATGCTCCAAAGCCATGTTTGACAAAAACACTTGCGGGGGGGGTATTAGTAAGCCCTTAGGCGACAGTTCTAGTTAGATATAGGCATATTAATTTCTCTCCAGCAATGTTTGAATCTTTTGTTTGGTAGCATTGCTATCTTCTGCCTCAAGTCATGTTTCTGGTCATATTTTGAATTCATTTTAATTGTCATAAAAAGTGCGGTAGTTTATTGAACTTTTGAGTTTAATGAAATACACTTAATAGATTGGATTCAGATGAATTTGGAAATAGCTTTTATTGGAAGCAACAGTCTGCAATACGCATTAAGAGTGTAAAAAGAGAAAATCATTTGATTTTGATTTCAATAAACTTTATTCTGTTTATTGTAATAAAATCATCTTCTTTTATGATGCTGTTGGCAAAATAAACTGTTGAATTAATCAAGACGAATGTTTTTAAAGTTATTCTCAATGTTTTCTTGGAATATTGTCTGTTAGAAGTTTATTAGAAAGTAAAATAGATTAGTCATTACCACTTGGGTCCCAGTGTAGGCCACATGGCTAATGGTGTGAAACTGCATTGTTGTGGAATTATACTACATAGGTTCTGCATGGTGCCACTTGGAAAAAAGTTGGGTATTCTGTTCAGGATGGCATGCTGCCACATGGTTAAAAATGGGGTACTGCCTTGAAGTGATATGGTGTCACATGTCTTAAAAGATTGTACTTTGTAGAATTGAAGTTCAGGATGAGCTATTAAGATCGATGAATGTCCGTCCGTCCGTCGTCAGCAATTAGTTTGTTTGCACTCTAGCATCTTAATATTTCTTAAGCAATCATCTTCAAACTTTATGACAATGTTTATTACCATAATTGCACTGCCATGTTCAATTATGGCTGATATCGGCTTATTAGGTCAGGAGTTATGCCCCTTTTCATGTTTAAATTTGTGTGTTTAAAGCCATAATTTCTTTGTCAAGTTTGACTTCAAATTTCAATTACAGGCACTGTTTAGTTCGTGGAATTATAAATGATCTCATGGATTATGTATTTAGTAGCACTATGTGATAATTTAGTAACTTGTTCAGGCAACGAAGGCAGTTTTTCTCAGGTGAGTGTCTTTAGGGCCATCTTGGCCCTCTTGTCTTTATAAATGTTAAAAATCAAACTATCAGGCTATATGTGTTCATGTGTAAGCTTAAATAGAAAGTATTATTTGCTAGGAAATTCATTTTTTTTTTCTTCCTGAATGTTAAAAATCAAACAATCAGCACAGAAATATTCTATCATTGGAAAATATTTTGTCAGAGAGATTTAATTTGAAACTCACTTCACTGTTATAGATACTAGGGAGTATTGTTAGAATGATCCAAGGCACATCTGTTTCTGTTGTATAATATGCGAATTTTCCAGGAATCCACATAACCATTTAATCAAGCTTAATGATTCAATATTGACGACAACTATGAAGTTTGAATAGTTTCATATACTAGAATAAATGTAATGAAGGTCCTATGAAAGTCAGAACATGTAATCATGGATAGATTTCAATCAGGGCACCACCAATCAAAGTCCACATGCACAAGACATTTGCCAAAGTGACCAGGCTGGATTTCTAATAGCCATTATTTAGTGTTTATTATTCATTCTACTTTTTAGCTCACCTGAGCAAAGCTCAGGATGATCGCGCTTTTGTGATCCTTAGAGTGTCTGGTGTCCACAATTTAAGTGTTTACACTCTAGCACCTACATTTCTTAAGCAATCATCTTCAAACTTCATGACAATTTTTATAACCATAAAATCTCGAATAAGTTCAATTATGGCTGATATTGGCCAATTAGGTCAGGAGTTATGCCCCTTTTCATATAAAAAATGTCAGATTTCACTTTGTTTACACTTAAGCATCTTCATTTCTTAAACAATCATCTTCAAACTTTATGACAATATTAATGACCATAATCTCTCAGTCAAGTTTGACAATTATAAACCGAATAAACAAACAAATATATGTCAACATAGTCATCCGTTGAATATTTTGTAAAACAGGAAAATTCACTTAAGGAATGTGCTTTCACCTAATTTAAGAATTTAAGTATTACCCAAGGATTGTTTATGGGTTTAAAGCCATCATTACCACATAACATATTCCACATAAATTTAAATGGTACAAGCAGGAAAGAAGTGTGGCATGGCCAACAGAGACTTGGCACTGGACCTAAGAACAGTATAAGGAGGTGGAGGGTCTGAAAAGTACAACCAAATCTGTGACTTAAGGGCTGACATTGAACTATTCTAAGTGCATATAGAAAGTAACAGGTGATGGAAAATTTTATTGTCAGCCCTCAGGCTGAATTGTGTAGAGAGAAATCAAAGAAGAAGAAAATCTGATGTTGATGTGTTTTTCAAATAAATTTTGTTTCAGTTTCCCAGAGCACAATGAGTTCTACACCTCCATAGATAGTATGCCAGAAATCAAGCCTCCCTTCAGGAAATCTGTGATCCTAGTCAGCGATCTGGTAGGTACCCCACCCATTGTACTGTGTAACTGGTATCTCACCATATCCATCATCTCTCAGCAGTCAGTCTGACTTTTAACCCACATTTTGATCCAACAGTCATTCTCAATCTGAATATTACCTCAGTTAACCTTTACAAGGGAATTGTGATTGCCATGGCGACCAGTGCAAAACAAGATCAGTCTGTACATCACTGCAGTCAGATCATGGTCTGCACTGTTCCTTTCTCAGTCAATAGATTTTCAGCAAGCACCCCTATAAACAACTAATGGTACAGTCCAAAATGAAGAAAGGCAATTCCAATTAAGAAACTGGTGAGAGTTAAGGTATGCATCTTGAAAATTAATATGTGCCTTATACATTGCTGCCGCTTATCTGACCATATGGACGGTAATAATCAATTTCAAGCTGAAAGTAGTTGTTTGAAAGTTTTCCATCCTTATTTATATAGGACTGATGAGTAACAAACAGTATCAGATATGTCACTATTTGCAGGTTGATCAGGTTTTCTGGTTGCATCATTTTTTTCCCAGATTGGTCATCTCCTTGATAGTTTATTTCCTTGACAGTTGACATAGGTCAAATCCTTGAAAGATTTTAGCATAGATCATTTTCTCTAAAAAGGTCATATTTAGCATGTCTGTTGTTTTTTTTTAAGAAAAAAAGTTGAGGTATTGTCATTACTCTGGTGTCATTTGTGGCGTTGTCATGATGAAAAACTTAACCCTTGGCCATAAATTCTAAAATATGAAAGTTTCTGACATCGAACTCTACTTGCTTATTCACTATCACAAGGGTGGGCTACATTCTGATCAAGGACCATAACACTTAGTTTCATTTTGACATAATTTATCTTTAAAATGTATTGTATAGGTCAGTTCATTAAAATTGGAATAGGTCATTCCTTTGATAGTTTGTTGCATCAGGTCAATTCCCTGAAAAAAAAAAAAAAAAGGTAATTTCTTTGAAAGAGTGAATGGGTCATTTTCTTTGAAATTAAGGTATGTTCCATGAAAGTTGGAAAAGGTCATTCTTTGATATGTGACACTTCAGTTTTCAAGGATCATAGAAACTTTTCTTTTTCTCAAAAAATGTATTCATTTCTAGAATAAGAGTCTATTTACCTTTTGTTAATCACTATGATCCAAAGTCTGTGTTGTTTACAAAGTGGACAAGAGGAGGCATCATCCTTGTTGAAAACATGGCTGGACATGTTGCTAAAATAAAAACAAAAAAGTTGTGTTAAATCAATCAGATTTCATTTTATTACAGCAATGACAATGGACATAATATAGCTGAATTTTATTCAGCATTCAATGTTAAAAAATTACAAGTCACTGCCAGCAGTTGGTCATGAACAAATATTCCAACAGAAATTCTTATACATCTAAAGGAGTAAATAATGTTTTTTTCCTTAAATTTTTATAGATCTACATGTAAGATAACCAAGCGATGATTAAGTGTAAACCAAAATGAGTTTTATTGCGGATCGCACGTTTGTTAACAGATTTATTGTATATACAATGATTTTTCACCAAGGCCTTCCTTTTTTAAAAATTAAGTACGATGCTAACCGTGGACGATATGACCTGCGATCGATTTTTTTTTTTTTTAAATTTCCTGAAAGGTTAATTTACAAATGTTGAACACAAATATATATATATATTCTGGAAAGCAAATAAAAGAAATGCGATTCAACTAAACATTGTATGGATTGTGTTATACATCGACGGGCAGAAAATAATCTCATCGCCATTTGCAGACGAAACAAAGTCACTTATTTTTTTATCGGTAAATGGAAAGTAATTTCATTACAAACATAATTATAATACTCATAACTATATTGAATATTCTTACCTTCGTCATAAAATGGATGTCATCTGCGAAAATATTGCGAATCAATAACGTTATCACCTATTGTTTACACTGTTTGTTGTTTGTCGTTCTTTTCAAAATGGCGGATTGATGCACCGTTGCGTTATTTTCGGTTTTCAAATTTAAAAGAGGGAAAGTTAAGATCAGTTACGAAACAAAAACTGGGTTTCGAAATAAGGTTTAAAGAGTGGGTTGTCCAAAATAAAATATTAAATATAAGTAAAAATCATTGATCTACGTAGAAATTAGCGTCAATTTTTCGGCACTACTTTTCCTCGTAGGATTGTCCTACAACCTTGCAACAACTTCCGAACTTTTATTCGGGGCGCGGTTAATTCGAACGAAAACCATTCGTAACCTTTTTTTTCGATGCGTAACAGTTTTCAAAAAAAGAAAAGAAAAGAAAAGTGAATCACCTAAGATTTCTGTTAAAACATCAGTTAAAAGGTCATAGTAATACGTGCAGTTATATGTAGTTAGATTTAATCGTTTTTGTTTCAATCTAATATCCAATAAGCTTTTAAGCTTTCGATTTAATCCTATTTTGACCTCTACAAAATTTGTTCAAATTGTTCTGGTTAGTTAATAAAAAGGTCACAAAATCAAAAGGGTTGTTTTAATGTAAATCTTTGAATATCTTGTACACTTGTAAAACCATGTCTTTATCACAGTGTTGGTAATGTTTTATTATGACCTACCATGCTGATCAGCCATGGTTGACCATGGTCAGCCATGGTTGACCATGGTGTCTTTTTTCCCGACCATGGTTATACCATGGCCCCATGTTTGATTTCATGTATTTGATGGGCAACATGGATGATCATCAAAATGAATGAAATACAATGGTGACCATGGTCATAATTTCGCTTGGGATTTGAATTTACCGTCGCTGCGACAGTATTTCAGTCATATAGTGATTTCATGATTATATTGTTTTCTTTATAGTCCAGAAATATAGAAAAAAAATCTAAGTTCAAATTTTCCATTGATTAAAAACATCTAAGTTATTTTCCATCCCAAAAATTATCTAAGTTATTTTCCATGCTATTTTCCGTCCCAAAATTTGACTAAGTCCAACTTTCCGTGGCATAATTTGAAGATTCCGTGGAAATCTATTGATGGTTTTACTGTGTCCGTGGAAATCCATGGCAAAATTTGACTGCAAATAATGTTATCAACAAATTTCCGTGGAAGATTTTTTCCATCAATTTCCATCCAAGTTTCCATGGATTTCCATGGAAATCCGTGGAAAATGCCTAATGACCATGGCACATGTAGAGACGGGTCTGCCTCAAGTCATGTTTCTGGTCATATTTTGAATTCATTTTAATTGTCATAAAAAGTGTGGTAGTTTATTGAACTTTTGACTTTATAGAAATACACTTAATAGATTGGATTCAGATGAATTTGGAAATAGCTTTTATTGGAAGCAACAGTCTGCAATACGCATTAAGAGTGTAAAAAGAGAAAATCATTTGATTTTGATTTCAATAAACTTTATTCTGTTTATTGTAATAAAATCAACTTCTTTTATGATGCTGTTGGCAAAATAAACTGTTGAATTAATCAAGACGAATGTTTTTAAAGTTATTCTCAATGTTTTCTTGGAATATTGTCTGTTAATTAGAAGTTTATTAGAAAGTAAAATAGATTAGTCATTACCACTTGGGTCCCAGTGTAGGCCACATGGCTAATGGTGTGAAACTGCATTGTTGTGGAATTATACTACATAGGTTCTGTATGGTGCCACTTGGAAAAAAGTTGGGTATTCTGTTCAGGATGGCATGCTGCCACATGGTTAAAAATTGTACTTTGTAGAATTGGTATGGTGTCACATGTCTGAAAAGATTGTACTTTGTAGAATTGGTATGGTGTCACATGTCTTAAAAGATTGTACTTTGTAGAATTGGCTTGGTGTCACATGTCTGAAAAGATTGTACTTTGTAGAATTGGTATGGTGTCACATGTCTTAAAAGATTGTACTTTGTAGAATTGGCATGATGTATTATGTCTTAAAAGATTGTACTTTGTAGAATTGGTATGGTGTCCCATGTCTTAAAAGATTGTTCTTTGTAGAATTGGCATGATGTCATATGTCTTAAAAGATGGTACTTTGTAGAATTGGCATGATGTCACATGTCTTAAAAGATTGTACTTAGTAGAATTGGCATGGTGTCACATGTCTGAAAAGATTGTACTTTGTAGAATTGGTATGGTGTCACATGTCTTAAAAGATTGTACTTTGTAGAATTGGTATGGTGTCACATGTCTTAAAAGATTGTACTTTCTAGAATTGGCATGATGTCACATGTCTTAAAAGACAGTACTTTGTAGAATTGGCATGATATCACATGTCTTAAAAGATTGTACTTAGTAGCATTGGCATGATATCACATGTCTTAAAAGATGGTACTTAGTAGAATTGGTATGATGTCACATGTCTTAAAAGATTGTACTTTGTAGAATTGGTATGGTGTCACATGTCATAAAAGATTGTACTTTGTAGAATTGGTATGATGTCACATGTCTTTAGGCATCATGGTTCGGTATTGCATCTCTGCCACAGAGTTTGTTCTGTGGTACTTGAAGGAACTAGTAAATGTTGTATAAATTTGTTTTCTGCAGCAGTATTCAGGCAGTATGTGTTTACATAGATTTGCCTTTGTCCGTCCATCCTGAAACTTTGCGACACACATAACTCCCAAAGTATTTGCACTACAGACTTGATACTTCATGGATATATTATTCAGCACATGAACTTGGGCACCTGGGTATTTCCATTGAACCCCCATTGAAGTTGACAGAGTTATGGGCCTTTGTTTTTAAATAAGGAATTTTATGTGTGTGATTCATGTAACTCTGAAATCTGTTCTTTTTTGGTATATTAGGTTTGTGCACCTGGGTATTTTTATGGAACCTTTGTTAAAGTTGACAGAGTTATGGGCCTTTGTTTTGGAAAAATGTGGAATTTTATTCATGTGACACATGTAACTCTGAGAGTATTTGTACTACAGACTTGAAACTTCATGAATATATTTTTCAGGACATGAATTTGTGCACCTGGGTTTTTTTACACACACACACACACACACACACACACACACACACACACACACACCCCCCTCAAAAAAAAAAATAAGTGAGGTATTTAGATTTGCCTTTGTCCATCTTTCCATCCCAAAACTGTGACACAGGTACCTCTGAAGGTATTCGTGCTACAGACTTTAAACTTCATTGATATATCACTCAGGACATGACTTGCACTCCTGGGTGTTGGCCTTTTGCACTGCCATGTTCAATTATGGCTGATATCGGCCTATATAGTCAGGAGTTATGCCCCTTTTAATATTAAAAAATGCCAAATTTTCGTTTGTTTGCACTCTAGCATTTTCATTTCTGAAGCAATCATCTCAAACTCTGTGGCATTTTTTATAGCCATATTCTTTTGGCCAAGTTCATTTATGGCTGATATTGACCTATTAGGTCAGGAATTATGCCCCTTTTGATGTTTAAATTTGTGTGTTTAAAGCCATAATTTCTTCGTCAAGTTTGACTTCAAATTTCAATTACAGGCACTGTTTAGTTCATGGAATTATAAATGATCTCATGGATTATGTATTTAGTAGCACTATGTGATAATTTAGTAACTTGTTCAGGCAACGAAGGCAGTTTTTCTCAGGTGAGTGTCTTTAGGGCCATCTTGGCCCTCTTGTCTTTATAAATGTTAAAAATCGAACTATCAGGCTATATGTGTTCATGTTTAAGCTTAAATAGAAAGTATTATTTGCTAGGAAATTCATATTTTTTTTTTCTTCCTGAATGTTAAAAATCAAACAATCAGCACTGAAATATTCTATCATTGGAAAATATTTTGTCAGAGAGATTTAATTTGAAACTCACTTTACTGTTATAGATACTAGGGAGTATTGTTAAAATGATCCAAGGCACATCTGTTTCTGTTGTATAATATGCGAATTTTCCAGGAATCCACATAACCATTTAATCAAGCTTAATGATTCAATATTGACGACAACTATGAAGTTTGAATAGTTTCATATACTAGAATAAATGTAATGAAGGTCCTATGAAAGTCAGAACATGTAATCATGGATAGATTTCAATCAGGGCACCACCAATCAAAGTCCACATGCACAAGACATTTGCCCAAGTGACCAGGCTGGATTTCTAATAGCCATTATTTAGTGTTTATTATTCATTCTACTTTTTAGCTCACCTGAGCAAAGCTCAGGATGATCGCGCTTTTGTGATCCTTAGAGTGTCTGGTGTCCACAATTTAAGTGTTTACACTCTAGCACCTACATTTCTTAAGCAATCATCTTCAAACTTCATGACAATTTCTATAACCATAAAATCTCGAATAAGTTCAATTATGGCTGATATTGGCCAATTAGGTCAGGAGTTATGCCCCTTTTCATATAAAAAATGTCAGATTTCACTTTGTTTACACTTAAGCATCTTCATTTCTTAAACAATCATCTTCAAACTTTATGACAATATTAATGACCATAACCTCTCAGTCAAGTTTGACAATTATAAACCGAATAAACAAACAAATATATGTCAACATAGTCATCTGTTGAATATTTTGTAAAACAGGAAAATTCACTGAAGGAATGTGCTTTCACCTAATTTAAGAATTTAAGTATTACCCAAGGATTATTGATGGGTTTGAAGCCATCATTACCACATAACATATTTCACATAAATTTAAATGGTACAAGCAGGAAAGAAGTGTGGCATGGCCAACAGAGACTTGGCACTGGACCTAAGAACAGTATAAGGAGGTGGAGGGTCTGAAAAGTACAACCAAATCTGTGACTTAAGGGCTGACATTGAACTATTCTAAGTGCATATAGAAAGTAACAGGTGATGGAAAATTTTATTGTCAGCCCTCAAGCTGAATTGTGTAGAGAGAAATCAAAGAAGAAGAAAGTCTGATGTTGATGTGTTTTTCAAATAAATTTTGTTTCAGTTTCCCAGAGCACAATGAGTTCTACACCTCCATAGATAGTATGCCAGAAATCAAGCCTCCCTTCAGGAAATCTGTGATCCTAGTCAGCGATCTGGTAGGTACCCCACCCACTGTACTGTGTAACTGGTATCTCACCATATCCATCATCTCTCAGCAGTCAGTCTGACTTTTAACCCACATTTTGATCCAACAGTCATTCTCAATCTGAATATTACCTCAGTTAACCTTTACAAGGGAATTGTGATTGCCATGGCGACCAGTGCAAAACAAGATCAGTCTGTACATCACTGCAGTCAGATCATGGTCTGCACTGTTCCTTTCTCAGTCAATAGATTTTCAGCAAGCACCCCTATAAACAACTAATGGTACAGTCCAAAATGAAGAAAGGCAATTCCAATTAAGAAACTGGTGAGAGTTAAGGTATGCATCTTGAAAATTAATATGTGCCTTATACATTGCTGCCGCTTATCTGACCATATGGACGGTAATAATCAATTTCAAGCTGAAAGTAGTTGTTTGAAAGTTTTCCATCCTTATTTATATAGGACTGATGAGTAACAAACAGTATCAGATATGTCAGCCAGAACACTATTTGCAGGTTGATCAGGTTTTCTGGTTGCATCATTTTTTTCCCAGATTGGTCATCTCCTTGATAGTTTATTTCCTTGACAGTTGACATAGGTCAAATCCTTGAAAGATTTTAGCATAGATCATTTTCTCTTAAAAGGTCATATTTAGCATGTCTGTTGTTTTTTTTAAGAAAAAAAGTTGAGGTATTGTCACTACTCTGGTGTCATCTGTGGCGTTGTCATGATGAAAAACTTAACCCTTGGCCATAAATTCTAAAATATGAAAGTTTCTGACATCGAACTCTACTTACTTATTCACTATCACAAGGGTGGGCTACATTCTGGTCAAGGACCATAACACTTAGTTTCATTTTGACCTAATTTATCTTTAAAATGTATTGTATAGGTCAGTTCATTAAAATTGGAATAGGTCATTCCTTTGATAGTTTGTTGCATCAGGTCAATTCCCTGGAAAAAAAAAAAAAAGGTAATTTCTTTGAAAGTGTGAATGGTTCATTTTCTTTGAAATTAAGGTATGTTCCATGAAAGTTGGAAAAGGTCATTTCTTTGAAAGTTTGAACTTGGATGTTTGTGTATAGGTCATTTTTATGAAAGCTTGTTGCATAGGTAAAGTCCTTGAAGGTTTGAATGGTAATTTCTTTGAAAAGCTTGAATAAAGTGATGCAGATACTTAAAATATTCTTATCAATATAGAAACACACTCTTCAAATAAATGGCTCTGGGTCTATTTTAACTGAAGGAAATAGTTAAGTGCAAGAAATGCATCCAGTATTTCACATTTATGGCACATTTTCTTGAGCATGCAAGTGTCTTTCTGTGAATTATTGGAGAGCTTCAGTGTTCCTTCTGTGCATAAACTTTGTGTGTGACAGTTCATTATCAAATAATGCCTAAAGTAGATCTATATAATTATTAGGAGAGGTAATCAGTTTTGGAAAATTAGGAATAAAGCTGGAGGAAGAACTAATAGTATAATGAGTATACAGAAGGGAAGATGCATTTTAGTTTTAGTCTATAATAGCAGATGTAACCATGCATAAGCTGTAATCAATGGAACCAGGGTTGAGATATGCACAATAAACTTAGTAAATACAGTTTAATAGCATGACAAACTTTAGATATATGCCATAGAAACATGTTTAATTTTGATTTTTTTTTAATAGATAAGTAGCATTACAAACTATAGCAATCCTTTAGAAACAAGGTGGACATAGTTTACAATCAATGTTGTTATAAATAAGAAGTATAATGTTAAAAGAATATAAATTCAGTGCTACTACATATCTGATTGTTGACAGTTGACTTGTAAAAGACTGCTGAGACATGATGAGAATGGTGAGATGCCGGTTTTATGTGACAGCTTCTTTCTACTGTTTTTTTTCTCTATCTGCCATCAATATGCCAGAGTATATGCTATATGTATGACAATATGCGTGTGTGACTCCGTGTACAATGGCTTCAGTACACACCAAGTGAGGGGTGGCAGATGGCATACCAAGGGACATAACTCTGTGTATATGTATATCTGCTTGTAGGACTTGCTCAATGTCCAAGGGATATAACTCTGTATTTTAGTCCTATATTGTAAATTCATGTATTGGAAGATTTTAATTTCAGATGATTACTCAATATATAACTCAATTATGTTATCTAAAGACATTATTATTTAATATTTCATGTATTTAATCATGGTTTTGCAGTCACTTTTTATTAAAAACTAAATTTATATTTCTATCTCCTCTTTTGCAATATCTTAAGATAAAAAAGGTAATTCCTAACAGGGTTATCTGTTTTCTTACTCCATATTTTCCTATATCCTCATTTTATTTCTTCAAACCCCTGAGCCAACACAAAATGGGCATTTAGTTTAGTTCAGGCAGTTTTTTGTTCAACTGAATTGCTTATTTCTCTTTTAAGAGAATCTTTTATGACAAGCTATATTATAATGGTGTGAGCTTTTAAAGGTAATGATGTAAATAACAAAGAATTAATGAAATGAAATTTTTGTTAAGTATTTATCCATTTTTTTTGGCCAAGCTCAAGTAGAAATCCCCTCTCTTTATTTCCAAAACCTCACCCCAATAAAACATTTAATGATTTAGTTTTAACTTTTTTTTATTATTATTTTTGCAAGAAAGTTTGAAGTTACATAGAGTCCTAAGATGTGACTTTTTATCAAAGACTTTATTTTTTTTTTTTTTACCTTAATCGGGAAACAAGTTTTTACAACTTATATTAATATCTATTGGTGGTTGCTGGATTAGACCAGTACTTTGTACCCTTAAAAGTTTTGAAAAATTATCACTTTAAACCCCCAACCTTCAGACTCTAGTGATCTATACCACTGGATCACAATTAAATCATTTAGAAGATCATTTATTTGAGCAGAATTTCTCCGGATTTCATTCTAGGCTTGATCTATATTGTACATGCACTGATCCAGAGGGGGGGGGGGGGGGGGGAATTAGGGGTCAGATAGGATTTTGCTATTCTATTATTCTTTTAAGAGTAAAGAACCACTGTGGTGAATATCATAATTTTCATAATTTTAAAGATGGCTAGACATGGTAACTTTCAACTTTGGCCAACATGTCCCTGTCAGACCCCCCTGAGATAAATGGCTGGATCCTCACATGTTGTACCCATGAATTTATCATTAGATCTCATGTCTGATTTTTTTTACCTTTATTTTAATAACCATATTATCCTTATCCTGGTACCCTAGAGCTTTATAATTCCCAACATATCCTAAGACTTTTTACACAATAAACTAAAGTAACTCTCAGTTTATGTATCACATTCAGGAAAATATTTCTGCAATGAAATAACCAGGTGATGATTATGTACTGGATGGGATGATAAAGTTTAGATTATTTTGTACTATTTATCACAACAGTACACTGCATAACCCAGTTTAAATCCCGTCTGGGAAACAACCATTTTCCCTCATGGAACTTTAAAGCAGCTTGTTCACAGATGGTCATTGACAAACTATTTGATTTTTAACTATATGTGTGTCTTATACATCTAACAATACCCATCTACAGATGCATGGTCTATCTGATGCAACCTTCCGTGATTGTAAAATATATGGGTGGTTTCCCCATCACAGGCAATACCATTACAAATTGTATTGAAACTATATTAAGAATGATTAAACATTTTCTATTTTCGTTTTCTGTCACTAGGCTGATCAAATTCACTCTTCGTGCATATGCTAATTTCATAGGCTAATTTCATAGGCTAACTGTACAAAATCACTACCCTAAACTGGTGAAAACGTCATGTTGTGGCATCGATCATCTGCAAACAAGCTGCTTTAAGGGTTGCAAAAACAGACCTACATTCAAATGCATGCCTCATTCCTTTATCTGGCACAAAGATGTTAATTCTTCAACTAATTTGAAGTAATACTGTGTTTTGAGTATTACTTCATTCAAATATTGAGTCTTTGTTCAAGGATTGGGTACTGTTTCGTAAACATAGTGCCTTGAAGGGTTGTCTGATTTTTCTCATCAGAATTGGGGGGTGGGGGTTTTCGTGGGAGAGAGATTTTAAACAGGGTTATGCAACATTTTAGATAAGGAATTTTCACATTGTTTTCTACACTAGAGATCTTGTGTTGATTATATTTTGTTTGCAGGAGTGGGTTGTATCGTCCCATGTTATGGTAGGGGTTTGCATAAATTTACATATATTTGCCACCCATCACGCCTTATTCCCCGCCTCTGTCGGGCTGCAGAGTTGTGACATCTGCCCTGCTTCAAGGCCTCTCCATTGTACAATAATTGTGACATGCTTTATGTAGGTCTTCCTAATTGCTGGATGTTACAATTGGCATCAGATGAGCCTAATTGTTACCTTTTTTGTTCAGGAATATTACATTATAGCTAATTGTTAAGTGCGGAAAGTAATTATTTAAGATTAACATCATGGTGACATTCTCTAAACGTACGCATACTATAGGAAAACTGTGATTGTCCTGAATGAGTGATTTTCAAGGCATCAAGTCTATAATTAAATTTGATATTATTCCATTTCCCAATGCAAAGAAATAATGGGAAAATATTCCCACGTTTCCAAGTCTTGTGGTTATCTGAGAATTTCAATCTTTGATTATGGTATACCAAATCATGTTATGGACCTGTACAGTTTTTCCTGTGAAAAGTTAAAGCCCTGCCTTTGCCTATTTGACAAGGTCTACTACTCATTTTGTGAATAGCAAATCAATGATTGATCACCTGATATCCCAGTCATTTTATTGGCTCAATTCTGATTTAAATACGAGGGTCATTCCAGAAGTTCATAGACTTATTTCAATATTTTTAATACTTGATCAAATATATGTATTAAAAAACATATATACATAATATATGAAAAATTCTGTATTGTCCTACTATATGCCTATGATATGCCATACTTTGGCCAAAATGAATATCGAAAGTGTCTTAAGATGTGTAGAAAATTATTATGAATCTTACAATATAATGAATAGTTATTCGAGATCTACACTTCTGGTGGTGCGAATTAATTTTGTTTTCAGTGCTTTGTGTTAAAGTATCATGCTCATTACATGGAATTAATTAAGTTTCAATTTTATTTTATAAATGTTATGCTCACTTTTTCTTTTCTTCTTTCTGCATAACATAAATATTACCATATAATTTAAAGTATTATGCTTTTATTTTTTTTATTTTTTTTCAGAAATATAAAAATAAGCAGAAAACATGCAAGTTCATATACATATTTACCAATAATATAATGAGCTATTGTGTATTCTAGGCATTTAATGAGGACATGATTGTCAATCTGTTTTCAATTTTTAGCTCACCTGAGCAAAGCTCAGAGTGAGCTTTTGTGATCCCTTTAGGGTCCGTCTTGCAGTGTGCGTCATCAACAATTTGATGCCTTCATTTCTTAGGCAGTCATCTTCAAACTTTAAGATAAAGTCTTTGACCTTAATGTCTCAATTGAGTTTGATTATGGCTGAGATCGGCCAATAGGTCAGGAGTTATGCCCCTTTAAATATAAAAAAATTCAGATTTCACTTTGTTTACACTCAAGCATCTTCATTTTTTGAACAGTCATCTTCAAACTTTATGACAATGTTAATGACCATAATATCTTGATCGAGTTTGATTATGGCTGATATTGGCCAATAAGGTCAGGAGTTATGACCCTTTTAATTTTAAAAAAAAATGCTGGATTTCACTCTGTTTACACTCTAACATCTTAAATTTTTTAACTATCATCTCCAGCCTTGGCTGTAATCATCCAATTAGCTCAGGAGTTATGCCCCTTTTATTATAAAAAAAAATGCCATATTTCACATTGCTTACACCCTGTCGTCTTCCATTTTTAAACAATCATCTTTAAACTTTAAGACAATGTGTATGACCATAGTTGGATTATGCCTGATATTGGCCAATAAGGTCAGGAGGTTACATGACCCTTTCAATAAAAAAAATGCCAGATTTCACTTGTAAGCTCACCTGAGCACTTGTGCTCAGGATGAGCTTTTGTGATCGCCTTTTGTCCATCGTGTCGTCCATCGGCAACAATGGCTTTTTAACACTCTAGAGGCCACAGTTTTGGACCAATCTTCATGATAATTGGTCAGGATGTTTGTCACAGGATATCTTGGATGAATTCGAAATTGGGTCATGTGGGGTCAAAAACTATGTCACTAGGTCAAATCTTAGAAAATTAAAAAAAATACCTTGTGAACACTCTAGAGGCCATATATTTAGTCCAATCGTCATAATATTTGGTCAGAATGTTTGTCTACATGATATCTTGGATGAGTTAAAAATTGGGTCATGTGCGGTCAAAAACTAGGTCACCAGGTCAAAACTTAGAAATGCCTTGTGAACATTCTAGAGGCCACAGTTTTAGCCCAATCTTCATATAATTTGGTAAGGATGTTTGTCTACATGATATCTTGGATGAGTTCGAAATTGGGTCACATGGGGTCAAAATCTAGGTCATCAGCTCAAATTTTAGAAAAACCTTTTGAACACGCTTGAGGCCACATTTTTGGCTCAATCATCATGAAATTTGGTCAGGATATTTGTCTTAATGATATATCAGATGAGTTTGAAATTGGGTCATGTTGGGTCAGAAACTAGGTCATGAGGTCAAATCTTATAAAAACCTTGTGAAGATACTAAGACCACTGTTTTGGCCCAACCTTCATGAAAATTGTTCAGGATGTTTGTCTACATGAAATCTCGGATGAGTTTGAACATGGGTCACATGGGTCAAAAAGTAGGTCACCTGGGTAAATCTTAGTAAAACCTTATGACCACTCTAGAAGCCAAATTTTTAGCCTAACCTTCATGTAACTTGGTCAGAATGTTTGTTTATATCAAATCTTGGATGAGTTTAAAACTGGATCACATGGGGTCAAAAAGTAGGTCACCAGGGCAAATTTTAGGAAGACCTTGTGAACACTCTAGAATCTACATTTTTGTCCCAGTCTTCATTAAACTTGATAAGAATGATGACTGCATGAAATCCCAGATGAGTGCAAATTTAGGTAGGATCAAAATCTAGGTCACTTGAGTCAAAGGTTTGAAAAACATTGCAAACACTTTAGATGCTACATTTTTTGTAATCATGCCTAACTCAGCAATCTTACTCAGGTGAGCGGTACAGGGCCATCTTGGCCCTCTTGTTTATACTCTAGCATCTTCATTTCTTGAATAATCATCTCCAAACTTTACTGCAGTGTTAATTAACATAATCGCTCAGTCAAGTTAAATAGTGGCATATATTTGATTATTAAGTCAGGAGATATGGCCCTTTATTGATAAAAAAAGGCAGATTTAATCTTGTTTATGCTCTAGCAGCTTCACTTTTGAAACAATCTTCTTTAAACTGTACAACAATGTTTATGGTCATAATCTCTCAACTGAGTTTAATTATGACTGACATTGGTTAATTAGGTCAGGAGTAATGGCCCTTTAATTATATAAGAAGTGTCATGAATTTTAGTGTTTACACTCTAGGAGCCACAATTTTCATCCAGTCCTCCTCAAATTTGCTCAGACTGTATGTCTTGATAATGTCTCAGTCAATTTCGATCATGGATGGGGTGGTGTCAAAAAGTAGGTCACTTGGTCAAATCTTGGTTATATCTTATTTACACTCCACATGGCACATTTTTGACTGGATCTCTTTGTCTTGATAATGACTTGATCAAGTTCAGTCATGGGTGGGGCAGGGTCAAAAAGCAGGTCACAAGGTCAAATCTTGCATAATCCTGTTTACATTCTAGGGGCCACATAATTAGCCGAATCTTTCTTAGATTTGATCAGAGTTTGTCTTGGTGATATCTAGGTCAAGTTCAATAATGGGGGGATCAGGGTCTTAAAGTAGGTCACTAGGTCAAATCTTAGTAAAATCTTGTTACACCACAGAGAGTAACTTTTTCAGCCAAAATTTGTCAAACTTGATAGAAGTGTTTGTGTTGATGATATCTTGATCAAGTTCAATCATGGATAAGGCATGATAAAAAATAGGTCAGTAGGTGAAATCTTAGTATAATCCTGACCACATTATTAGCTAAATTGTTTTTAGACTAGATCTGTCCTGATGATATCTTGGTCAAGTTCCATCATGGGTAAGGCATGGCCTGTAATCAGGTGAGCAATTAATGGCCATCATGGCCCTTTTTTCTTTTTATTTGTAATTTATATTGTTGTATTTCGATTTCGAGCTTATTCATGCTAAGAATGCTTTCAAGGTTTTCAGGTTGCTATTAGAAGGATAGTAGCTAAAACTATGGAGTCGAAAATTTAGACTGTAGAAAATCTGCAGTTCTCCTAAGTAAAGCGTTAATACTGATTTGATTTTACTTTTCTCTCCCACCCAGGTTATGAAGGTATAATCAACGTTGTAGATGTTGTCTGTGATTTCTCTTGTTAACCCCTGTACCACATGATGAAAGAAAGAAATTGATATTTCATGATCAGCATTGAAAAATACTGATATTTCATGATCTGCAGTGAAAAAACTGATATTTCATGATCTGCAGTGAAAAACCAGATTAGACGGTTTTTGGTTTCTGGGTATCAGTTTTCACATAGATATAATCAAAAATATAGATATTGACAACTTGTGTTCAGCATAAACCAGATCAGCCTGTAAAGCACCTGCAAGTTGATCAGGTTTTACACTAGGCACAAAGGTCACAGAGGTCATATTAGCGATTTGTTTTCATGTGGTAGAGGGTCACTTCAGTTTCATCACCCTACTAACAGAGTCAGCTATGTCATCCATGTTATGATATGCAAAGCTATTTCTTGCTTACCAAGTTTCGTTGCGATTGCTGTATATTGGAGGGAATGTTGTTCTCTAGTGGATTGATTGTATGGGTAATATGTCTTTATTGTGTAAAATCGTTCTCATCTAAATGTCTGTTGTTATAAAAACATTGTATTATTCACCATGCAGTATCTGAACAGATAGAATAAATATCTTCCAAAGTGTGTAAACTAATTATTTCTATGTGAGAAAATGTTGAATTACGTATATAAGAAAATCTATCCATGTTGTTATAAACATTTTAGTCAGATTAATAATCACTTAGATTTCTTACATATAAAAAATGGTGTTCTGATCAAAGAAAGAAGGAAATCTTACCAAAATGAATCTAAAAATTGACCATTAGAATGAACATTGTCATTTTATATTTTCTCTTGTCTTAGTTTTTTATCTGTAGAAAACATAATATCACTAATATTAGGGTAAAGTTACAAGCTAATGTGGCAAGAAATAAGAGTTATTTTATTTTTGAAAGTATTTCTATGGTATTTTTTGCCAGAGACTGTATGGCATATTTTAAGAACTCTCACAAATCATAAAGATCCTGTTTGCAAGCAAGGATGTTTTATTATAAGCCCCCAAAGAAAATCATGGGGGAAAAGTAATTCCTCACTCAAATTTGTTATTTTGCACATAAATTGTTATCTTGCATCATCTTAATTACACATGTTATCTGTATAAAGAGACTTGAAGGCTATCTTTCTGGTGAATTTTAGGGATGAAAAAATCTGCAAGAATTTTCAATAGTTTTTGGTTACCATTAGCAAGAGTTTTGTCTGATTTATTGATGTTTTAAGCTAGCCTCAGGCAGCCTTTAAAGGTATGTATATTGGACCACTGGGTTGTACTTTATGTCTTTCACTCCAAGGTTGCTGTTTTAGAATCTGAGGTCAGTGATTCCAATATTTTTGGTTTATAAATATTTTGTTAATGCCGGCAAGAATTGATGGTTTTTGAATCTTTTGTAAACTGCTCCAGTTCGATAGAATGCACATTATGCCTCAGCTACTTGAAGGGCATAAAGAGTACCCATGTACATTTGTTCGTCAGTGGATTTTTTGTTTCCAATCAATAACCTTGGAAGGTTTCAGTGGGTGTAATTAGTATTTGGTGAATAAGTATATAATATCAAAATACAGGTCAAGTTTGATTTTTGTTACTATCCACTAACTAAATACTACTGGAGTTATGTCTTTTTGCATCTTTGAAGACTACCTATTCAGGTTTATGAATTTAATGTCATGTTACTCTGAACTTGTTGGTTAATGAATCTAAGATTGACAACTCCAAGTAGGTTGGAAATTAGTGATAATAATTAATTCCAATTTTTTGGTTTTTAATTTCCCAGAAGGTTGGTTAATGAATCTAGTGTTTAGGGCTGGTTAAAATGAAGGTTGGCTCCCAATGAAGGCTAAAGTGTTGATGGCTCCCCAGAAGGTTTGTTAATGAATCTAGTGTTGTAGCTGCCCAGAAGGTTGGCTAATGAATCTAGTGTTGATGGCTGCCCAGAAGGTTGGCTAATGAATCTAGTGTTGATGGCTCCCCAGAAGGTTGGTTAATGAATCTAGTGTTGATGGCTCCCTAGAAGGTTGGTTAATGAATCTAGTGTTGATGGCTCCCCAGAAGGTTGGTTAATGAATCTAGTGTTGATGGCTCCCCAGAAGGTTGGTTAATGAATCTAGTGTTGATGGCTGCCCAGGAGGTTGGTTAATGAATCTAGTGTTGATGGCTCCCCAGAAGGTTTGTTAATAAATCTAGTGTTGATGGCTCCCAAGAAGAGTGATTAATGAATTGAGTGTTAATAACTCCCAGTAGATGGTTAATGAATTGAGTGTTAATAACTCCCGTAGATGGAGTGTTAATAACTCCCAGTAGATGGTTAATGAATCTAGTAGGTTAGTTAAAGAAGATACAGTTAAATTAAATGTATGCTTCTCAGTCATTAAAAAAAAATCGCAAGGAAATCAACATAATATAATGTAATATAATAATGAAGCTTAAAAGATAATATTCATGTTTACATTATTTTTAGCTGAAAACATTTTGTCATATTTGATTTTTCACAGCTGCAGAAGGTATTGTGTTACTGCAACCAGTGTTACTTTTTTTTTTTTTTTGATAGAATGATCTACTGTTCACACTTTTAGTAGAAATTACCCTTTGCAAAATTTTTTTTTTTTTTTTTAATTTTTTATATTCCTTAAACTTAAACATTATGTATTAGCCAACCAGTGTTAAATCGTATAATAGAGACTATAAGGAAATAATTAATTTAAATCATGTTTTCTTGAACCTAAGGAAAAATGTTTATTTACTTATTGAGATAGAATATTCAAATCCAATTGAAAATTAAAAAATACATACTTCATAAACCCAAGTATTATCTCAGAAAAAAATGAAGAAGTAGAAGTTTGTTAATATATACAATTGAATTCATATGACAAATAAATATACAGTGGATATTAAACAACAAATAAATATACAGTTGACATTTTACTACAAATAAAGACATCCCCAGATTAAAAAACAAATCACTATAAATTTTTTCCAAAGAAATTGAGAGGCTAAGCCAAAACAGGTAGTGGCCTCTGTGGCTGAGTGGTTGAATACACTGACTTAGTATCTCTTAAGCATATAATACTGTAAAAACAGTCAGCATATGATACTGTAAAAACAGTCGGCATATAACACTGTAAAAACAGTCGGCATATAATACTTTTTAAAAAAAAAAATCTGCATATAATATTTAAAATACTGTTAAAAAAAAAAAAAAAAAAGTCAGTATATAATACTGTAAAAAATCAGTGGGTATATAATACTGTAAAAAATCAGTGGGCATATAATACTGTAAAAAATCAGTGGGCATATGATACTGTAAAAAATCAGTGGGTATATAATACTGTAAAAGAAATCAATGAGCATATACTGTAAAAGTCAGTGGGCATATAATACTATAAAAAATCAGTGGGCATATAATACTGTAAAAAATCAGTGGGCATATAATACTGTAAAAAATCAGTGGGCATATACTGTAAAAAAAAAATCAGTGGGCATATAATACTGTAAAAAATCCATGGGCATATACTGTAAAAATCAGTGGGTATATAATACTGTAAAAAATCAGTGGGTATATAATACTTAAAAAATCAGTGGGTATATAATACTGTAAAAAATCAGTGGGTATATAATACTGTAAAAAATCAGTGGGCATATAATACTGTAAAAAATCAGTGGGTATATAATACTGTAAAAAATCAGTGGCCATATAATACTGTAAAAAATCAGTGGGCATATATACTGTAAAAAATCAGTGGGTATATACTGTAAAAAAAAAATCCGTGGGCATATACTGTAAAAAAAAAAAAAAAAAAAAAAAAAAAAATCCGTGGGCATATACTGTAAAAATCAGTGGGTATATAATACTATAAAAAATCAGTGGGTATATACTGTAAAAAATCAATGGGCATATAATACTGTAAAAAATCAGTGGGCATATAATACTGTAAAAAATCAGTGGTTATATAATACTGTAAAAAAATCAGTGAGCATATACTGTAAAAGTCAATGGGCATATAATACTATAAAAAAAGTCAGTGGGTATATACTGTAAAAAAAAATCAGTGGGCATATAATACTGTAAAAAATCAGTGGGTATATAATACTGTAAAAAATCAGTGGGCATATAATACTGTAAAAAATCCATGGGCATATACTGTAAAAATCAGTGGGCATATAATACTGTAAATAATCAGTGGGTATATAATACTGTAAAAAATCAGTGGGCATATAATACTGTAAAAAATCAGTGGGTATATAATACTGTAAAAAATCAGTGGGCATATAATACTGTAAAAAATCAGTGGGTATATAATACTGTAAAAAATCAGTGGGTATATAATACTGTAAAAAATCAGTGGGTATATAATACTGTAAAAAATCAGTGGGCATATAATACTGTAAAAAATCAGTGGGCATATACTGTAAAAACCAGTCGGCATATAATACTGTAAAAAAACAGTTGGCGTATAATACTATAACAAAAACCATTTGGCATATAATACTGTAAAAAATGTTGACATATAATACTGTAAAAACAGTCAGCATATAATACCGTTAAAAAAGCAACAACACCAGTCGGCATTAATACTGTAAAAACAGTCGGCATATAATACTGTAAAAACCCCTGTTGGCCTATTACATGGAGGGGGGGACAGTTGGAATATAACACTGTGGGGAAATAACAGTTGGCATATAATACGGTAAAAACAGCATACAGACCGTAATCCGTTCAAGTACACCAAACGAACGTAAACGAAACGCTATTCAAACGCAAACGAAACACGAACGGAACGCAAACGAAACGTTAAACGAAAACGTAAACGATCGAACGTTTCACGGCCGAACGATTCACAAACGCAAACGAACTATACAAAACGATAAACGCAAACGATAAACGCAAACGATAAACGGTATCAAAACGTTTGCATTAAACGCTGAGGTATGGGATTCGGATATTCTCTAACTTTATCCGTGGTTATGTTGACAGTGCAATTATATTTTAACGAAAAAAAAAAACATCAATAGTGCATTCATTTATGCCAAAAGCATTTTCTTTGTTAAATAAATGAGTGATACAATTGTAAAAAAATGTTTTAAATGTTTACAATAAAGTAAAAAGGGATTTTTTCTTTCCCCGTCATAAGATTTATTTTTGTTTATGTAATAAACATAAAAGCGGCCTAGAATTGGTTCTCTATTCACGTGTTTGTATAAGCGTTTATTAACGGCGACTAGACCAGTCAGTGTATTGGCGAACGGGTATTGTGACACTTTGAGAAGATAATTGTCTAAGTTAGTGTGATAGGCTGATTAGTCATTATGACAACATCCGGCAGCTTGAAAGTTCTTTGCCGAAACACTCAACCGCCTGCTAGTACCCGCCATTGTTTTGTCTTTCTAGAGGTTGCAACAACTTCACAGATTTTTCGTAAAATTATTTCCAGAATGTTTTTCTTACACTTCACCGATTTCCCTCTAACAAATTAGAAAAATAAATTTGATTTTAATAATTCAAATTATAGCCACTAATACTTTTTTTGTGACTTAATTGTTTAAGTTACTTCCAGCGTTTAGAATGTATAGACAGATAGGTCCAGGGGTACGATTTCACTAGGGTCCCATTAGTCTAGGTTCCGAAATGGTTTGGGTCCGATACGTGCAGAAAGCAGTGTCAGAGATGATGCGTTTGTGTAAACGGTAAACGAAAAACGATGCAAACGGTGAACGCAAACGGTGAACGGTGAATGCAAACGGAGAACGGTTCGAAAATAAACGAAGTTGAAATGCAAATGCGTTTGTAATCGTTTATAGATGCATTCAGCGTTTATATCCAGCGTTTATCGTTTAGAAACGTAAACGATAAACGCAAATGAAACGATTTGCAAACGCAAATGAAACGATGTTCAAACGCAAACGGAACGCAGATTTGGTGTACTTGAACGGATTACGGTCTGTATAACATGGAGGGGGGAACATTTGGAATATAAGACTGTGGGGAAATAACAGTTGGCATATAATACATTACTAAAAAAACAGTCGGATTTGGAATAAACACTGTTGGGAAATAACAGTTGGCATATTTACGTAAAAACATGGAGGGGGTGGGGGACAGTTGGAATATAACACTTGGGGGAAATAACACCTGGCATATAACTGCTGTGGAAAAACAGTTGGTATATAACACTTTTTTTGGGGGGGTGGGTGGGGGGGCAGTTAGCATATAACACTGTGGAATACCAGTTGGCATATAATACTGCGGAGGGGGTGGGGGTGGATGTCAACCTATTGTTTCCAGCCTAGATTTCTAGAAAGCTATGGGTTCACGTACCAAATTGGTTAGACATCATGATGCTCTGTAACCGGTAATTGTCATCTTCCTTGCTTGACACCAAGAATATGAGGGTATCGCCAGGATCTTTTGCCCAGTTTCATAATACTTAATTTACTAGGAATATAAGTATCACGCCATTCTTTGAATAATTAAGATAAGTTCAGGGATGAAAAACCAAAGCAAACAAATACACAATGCTGGTAAATACTGGAATGGAAAACAGTCTTTAAAATATTAAAATATATATAACCTTTGCTCATTGACAGTAAATGTTAATTTACATATTTTAGATTTGTAAGACAGCAAAAATAGAAGTATGATATTCATATTATGTTGAAAATTGTTTTTCTGTGTTGGAAATAACAACTTAGTGTCTTTAAAGCTAGTTGTATAAGGTATAAGAAATATTATGAATAAAGGATAATGATAACATGTGACTTTGTAATGATCTTAGAAAATGGTCTCCTTTTATGTTGTATTAGCTTCATTCATGAAATTCATTATCCACTGACTTTGTTCTTGGTCGGAGATTGCAGCGTGGTTCAATTAAGAGATGCTTTGTTCAAGAAATTCTAATGAATGAAACAGAGAACCTTTGTTCTTCCCTTAGTTTAAGGTTTATTTAATTAGAATTCATAATATGAGTCTTACAGGGGATTGGTAATCTAGCAGAATGTCTGAAGTCTTGATAAATTCCTCTATATCATAGGCTCATATTTTCTGTTAATGAGGAATATGGTTCTTTTTCAAACTAGTGTCTGCAACTTTGTACTAGACTTAGGGGATCGGCTGCTTGGCTTACAACCTCAGCCACCCACCTGCCATTATATACATATGGTCTTTGTGATCCCCTTATCTTTCTTTAACGTTTCGAACATGTTGCATTTGGTAGATAGCCAAGATTATCTGTTTTTGAATAAACATGATGCCAAACTGCCTCAAAATAAATATGCATATCGGTTTAACAAACAAAAATCTGCACAAAACTTCAACAAATAGATGCACTTGAACCTAAATTGCTTTCAATAGTTACCTTGGTTCAACATGTACAATCTCAAACAAACATTTGGGGCGGTGATATACCTGTTTTGGCATCATGATAATTAATATGGGTTTCCCTGGAGAGTTAACATATATGAATTGTGGGAAGGAACAAACATTCAATCAGAAATTAACTGCGTGTTTTAGTACTCTGCTTCAATTGTCAACAAAATACATAATTGAAAAACATCCCATTTTGGCTATTTGAGTTTACCGTCACTTCGACAGTATTTCAGTCATATAGCGACATCCAGCTAATTACAAGTGGAGGAAAACCCCGAATGCATGGAGGCATCCAAGTAGAACCACCGACCTACCACAAGCCAGCTGGAAGGCTTCCTCACATGAAAATCTAAATGACCCATGCCCGGCATCCCATTTTGTCTTAACGTTTTTATGTTACATTGTCATATGGTAACACTTACGGATAAGACACCTGTTGACAAACTAAACCTTCAGAACAGTGAAAATATGAATTCAAATTTTCAGTCCATTCCAATATATTTGGTTATTATACTGGGGCCAGGACTTGAAAAAAATTGATGGTTAAGCAACAGTTCTTTGGCTTAACCAGCTAACAATAAAGACGGCAAGCCTCAAATTACTTCATTTTAAAAGGAGAATTTATTTGTATATTTAACGCGTAACTGTGGTAATACAAGGCATTACCATGAAAGTTCAAAGTGGTTAGAAATGCTTCCAAAACCCTAACAATGCTGATGGAACTTGGTTGTGACTGCTTTTTTGACCAGTGTAGACCATGATCAGCCAGCATGTCAGTGAAATTTTAGCAATCATCCACATACACAATTAATGGTTAAGTCTAAAATGTAGAAAGGATAAGTCCATTTAAGAAATTTAGCACGGCGAGGGTTAATTGAAATGATCTGTAGATCAAAGCGATATTTGGCTTATAAACAAATTTTAATCTAAACATTCTGAAAAATAAAGAATATATATATACATATAGTCATACTCTTTGGATGTTTCCTTAAAAAAGAAAAAAAAAAATTTTTTTATTAACACCATAGATATATATACAAGTAAATGTACAAATTGGTAAATTGACTGACATTAGCACTAATATATTGCAATATTTCTTAATCTCTAGCATTAATAAAGAATTTTTTGAAGAGCTTTGTTACAAATTACTCTCAAATTTTCTTTTTCGCTCTCAAATTGTCTAAATGGCCCAAAAATATTTCAAAATGTGTATCTATATCCCTGGATTACACGTAACTTGATCCCCTTTTGAAAAAAGATAACAAGGGAAACCCCTTGCAGGATGTTGTCGAAAAATTTGTCCTTAATATTTTGAAAATTTCTACTGTACACAAACTTTTGACAGATTCATGATTTATAAATACAATGAACTAAACAGTTACTGGATGAATTGACCAGTTTTCTACCCCCATGACCTCAGAAAATCTTAAATAGTGATAAAACAATAATTTAAAGAATCAACTAAACAATCAGAAGTAGAGTTAAATATTTTTGAAATATTTACTTGCATTTTGCCAGTGTGTCCCAAGAAATTTTTTACTGTACATAAATAAGCCATACGTACTTTGAGACATTGAAAATGGTGGCCCCCATATGTCATATTTTAGGTCATTTTTGAATGGTTTTAGATTATTGAATACTTGTTTTATACATTGACTTTCGTTGAAGTAGCTTCAAGTTTATCTATACTTTATTCTTACTTGATCTTTAGAATTAAGTTCTTTAATGTTTATTTAAAGCCAGTGATAACAGGCTTTGTAACACATACAAGATAATGTACATTTTCAAAATACATTTTGATTGATTGATTGATTGATTGATTGATTGATTGATTGATTGATTAAGTAGAGCTCACATTGGTCATCCCTCTTTTTCATTTTTTATTTGACACGTGATTTTTTTCCTTCTTCAGTGTTTAGAAAACGCACACATTGTGCACATTGCACAAGTTTTTCCATCTTTTTCAGCGCACTTATTTGAACATGACAATTTTGATTTGCTGGAAAACCAATTTCCAGGTCACATGTGAAAAATGTCAAAAATGTACACTTTATTTTTTAAAAACCATGATGATTATAAATCCATTTAATACACGCTCACTTGTTGTCACACATTTATAGTTACTTTATTTACATATATAGATAATATTATTTTTATTTTATTGGATTTCACGAGTGATTCAGTGACATATTTTTCTCGGAATTTTTTGCTGTGAAGCCTTCATTTCCACTGATTCTCTATCAGTTTTGGCTATTTAATATAGAAAACTTGCTAGTTAGTTCACAGATCTGGCCCCATGTTCTCGAAAATAAAATTGGTACTTAAGTGTGATTTTCATGCTTATACGCAAACTATGCCCAACAGTTTCAAAATGGATTTGAGCCTGAGATCATACTTAAGTATTTTTGAGAACACAGGACCTAAATTTTCTTCTTTTGATTTATCCTCTTTAACCCTTTCCCTCATATAGACTCATTTTGACGCACTAAATAGGTATCACATAAAGCCTGATCTGCAGAAAACCACAGTTAAACCTCACCAAATTTAATTGTAAAATCCTCATTACCAGACCACTGAGGAGCAGCGAACAGCATAAAACCTGATCAGCCTGCAAGTTACTCGCAGGCTGATCTGGTTTTATGCTGTTCGCATAGGTCTTTTCATGGTCTCCTCTATGAGGGAAAGGGTTAAATAACATCACAACTTCAAATTGAGTTAAATATCACATTACACTAATAATATACATCAATATTTATATATATTTTTTTAGTTATTATTTTGTTGAGAGATTTTTTTTTATAAGAGTGAATTGTCATTTGTATATCTCTTTTCTTTTGTAAATAAGTAAAGTTTTTATTTAAAGTGGATAGTGTATTTGGCATAAATCAATCTTTTCCATAATTGGTCCATTTTGCATTTCATAAAGTAATATCAACCATTTTATTTAAATCATAAAAAAAAAAACAAATATAAAAAGATGATTGTTTCATTTTTAAAAATAATTGATATGGTATATCAGTACATCACAAATATATTCTGTACTCTATTTTCTTCAGCTATTTAACATACCATTAATGACGGACATATAACAATAACAATGGTCGAGTTTATATCATTCAATACATGCTTATAGTTTTTTTTTAATGAAATTACCTTAAATATCCATACCATGACCTTCATGTTAATGCCTAAGGACTCATGGCTCATATTTTTAATAATTTGCATCCTGTATGTTTTTAATTTTAGACTATGCAAGCCTCAAAGAGGAACGCTGGTGTGCCATCAGCAATGGTTGCTAGGCAGTCTCTTAACGACGAAGAACTTGTAAGTATACCTGTATAAAAGAGACGCCACTACCTATGTCAGCATAACGTCTTGGAACATCTTGACTGGCAATTCTGTGTCAGGAGTAGGTTTGGTCTCCAATAAAGTTTGGTTTCATTTATTGTTAAGTTTGATATTGGCAAGATTTGCCATGCAAGTAACCAGTGTAAAGATGAGAAATAAGAAAAGAAGTTTGAAGAGAAGGATTTACAGGCTTCTGCAGCCTTTGTTTCTCTTGAAGGTAATATTTTGTTTGTGTGTGTTTGCTGTTTTGATGATGATGATGATGATGATGATGAAGGTATTTTTTGATGATGATGATGATGATGATGATGATGATGATGATGATGATGATGATGATAGAATATTGACTGATCTTCCTGAATTCACTTTCATTTGATATGGAATACAATTTCATGCAAGTTTTTTCTGGTGTATTATTTCAAATTTGGTGAATATTTTTTTCCCAATTGCTATGAACAAAATGAAAAAAAATATTCATTTGGGGTCCTAAACTATATGTAAAATGCACACAAATCACTAAATAAAAATTAAAGGTCCAGTTTTGGACCATATTATATTGGCTTTTGTGGTATAATGGAGCTCTACTGCATTATTGCCAGATATCTTGCCAGTTTTTTAACATATGCATTATAATGAAATATTTGGTATGACGGAGAGTGTAAAAATAGAGTTGCATTATTGGCAAGATACATAGTGCCAAATCTGATATTCTACCATGCATAGACAAGCCTGTCATGAATAGGCTCTGTCAAGAAATGAGATGAAATGACCCCTAAGCAGAGGATAGAACCAGGAAATAGATAGCTGGCTGCTTCAGACATGTTGCATCTATACAGGTATTGCCACTTGCATTATATTAGATCTTATTTTCAAGACTTGCATCTGATATACAGGCCTACTTTTGGTGTTACAGAAGATGCATGTGTATAAGAAGACGTTGCAGGCTCTGATTTACCCCATCTCCAGCACCACGCCCCACAACTTCTACGTTTGGACCGCTACCTCCCCCACATACTGCTTTGAGTGTGAGGGGCTCCTTTGGGGCTTGGCCCGCCAGGGGGTTCGGTGCACGGAGTGCGGGGTCAAGTGTCATGAAAAATGCAAAGATCTCCTAAATGCAGACTGTCTACAAAGTAAGTTCTTTGTGTATTTCTTGTCTCATCTTCACTGCTTAGTCCTAGTGGCTTGTTGTCATGTTTTACTATTTTTACTTCATTGTCATGCTTTTTTTTTACAATTTGTGTCAAACTGTTAGGAAAAACCAAGTCTGGTATGGTGTCTTAAGTCTTATCATCCTTTCTTGAAATTGTTGGCATGACTATAGAAAAAAAATAAAAATGTTTGTTTTTTTCATGGATTTGTTTTTGGTGATTTTTTTCATCAGATTTGTTAATTATTTATTGTGGTTATTTATTGGTTCTGTGCTGGTCTGAGTCCTTCCGCTAGTTTTTCCCATGCTTTTAGTCTGCTTCACAGTTTGTAAAGATTATTTTCTTTTTTAACCTATTTTTTTCTAACATGCATGACAATGCTTGTTTTTATCTGTGATTTATTTATTTCATTTGTAATCTTGATTTTTTTTTACCTCTGGAGTGTGCCGCATAATTAATCTAAAACTGGTGACAGAAAATTGATGATTAAGTCACAACAAATACTGTGTAATTTTCATTTTGTAGGAGGATAAGGTTTCCCCCGAAACCATATTTATGTGGGAAGAGAAATGAGTTATCTTTCCATTGTGTCAGTTCTTGTACCTGCGAACCCCTGTTTGGAGTTTCATGAAACTTTGCACAGTTGCCAACCACAAAAGTTTTAGTCATGTGAGTTCAAGGTCAAGGTCACATTTTGAGGTAATGATCAAGAGGGGGGTGATTTGTGCTTGCTCTTTATCTCCCAAACCTGCTGGTCAAATCTTGATTTTGCACAAATGACAACAAAGTTAAAAGAATGTGCGGAACAAAGGTTTCAGCCATGTGACATAAATGTCAAGGTCACTATGTGAGGTCAAGGTCAACAATGGTTGTTTTTAGGTTCTTGCTGTGTTTCTCCAAAAAAAAAATTGTCTAATTTTAATGAAATTTTATACAAATATGAACCACATTGAAATAATGTGTAGAGTAAAAGCTTTAGTCATGTGACTTAAAAGTAAAGGTTAAAATCACATTGAAAGGTCAAGTTAGTAGTAGTTAGGTGTTTGTTGTTGTTTACACACATAAAGCATAATTATATACAAAAATATTGAAAATTTAGAGCTGATAACTCTTGGTTTTGAAATAGAATTTCATTTCAACATCATTGCTTTTTCTCCCAGTTTTTTCCTCTCAACCTTTAAGCAATTAAACGCAAACTTAAATTGCAGTCAAACTACCTAATTTGTTCTTTTTCACAAGTAAATCACACCTGCCAAATTTTCAGATTGCACCTGTTGAGACAGCCTTGCATGTATCTTTTTTCTGTTTTATGATTTTGTACATTCTTTACTTTCTTTTGATTTTTGTTGCTTTTATGTTTTGTTTTTTTCCACATCATCCTAATGTAGTCATTAAGAACTTGAAGAGGAGGTATAGTAAGTATGAGGTGACATTATTTATTGTGCTTATGTCCTGCCTTCTGTTATAGTCTACATGTTTCATTCCCCCAATACTGGTAGGCCACAAATTTATCATCTTGTTTTTTTTTTATGATTTTTATCATTTATTAATCCCTAACTGGTGTTTATGCACTGCCCTCAGTCTGTCTGTCTGTTCAGATGTCTGGAAATCTGGATCCTGTGATAACTTTATAGGATGATATTATGAAACTTTGTATATGAATAGGTGGCAGTATGGAGATTCTGCACGTCACTTTGGTTTGTTTTTTTCTCAGCCCAAATTTCTGGTTGCTAAGGTAACAAAAAATTTATGCCCCTCAGCGGTAGGGGACTCATGTGATGCAGGCAACACCAGTTACTTGTTTTATTGCTTTCTTAGTCCTTATTTCATATTGATGTTGGCTGTTGATTGGTAACCTAAATTTTTGTTAACTTTTATTATATACTCAAGAAATTTGAAAAAGCCTTATATGTAAAATTTAGATATTTCACGTCATTTTTTTCACAGGTTGATTAACCCCTCCTTAACCCTTTCTCTCATAGAGGATACCATGAAAAGACCTATGCGAACAGCATAAAACCAGATCAGCCTGCGAGTAACTCGCAGGCTGATCAGGTTTTATGCTGTTCGCTGCTCCTCAGTGGTCTGGAAATGAGGATTTTGTAATTAAATTTGGTAAGGTTTAACTGTGGTTTTCTGCAGATCAGGCTTTATGTGGTACCTATTGAGTGCGTCAAAATGAGTCTATATGAGGGAAAGGGTTAAAACTTGTATTTTTCTTTTGTGATGAAATAAAAGTAGGACATTAAACATTCATGAATCTGTTACTGAAATATGTCTTATAACATGTCTAAATAATCTAAAATGATAATTATATGATCTTTATGAAGCCTAGATTTGAAAAAAATAATTATGTATTTCAAATCTATGCTTCATAAGATCATTTTAATGTCTTTTGAAGCAAAATATGTGAAGATAAATGTTGGTGTTTATTATGTTGTTGTTAGGTAAACAGTGTTGTTTCTGTTTGTGGTGTCAGTATTCAACACATTCATATTTTGTTATTTACTTTTTATGAAAGAATTTCACATCCTTCAACACTCTCTAAGATATGTTTCTAAGAAGTTATAAATATACTTATCTGTTGTCAAGCACTCTGATTCATTGTTAATGGTCATAGGCTACAGATATTAAGGTGTAATTTCTGATAGGATTGAGTAAGAATTTTTCAAAACTTGCCTTGGAATCGTTTAGAGGGATTAGTAGAAATTAAACTGTGTTCCCAAATTGGTAAATTAAGAAATGAATCGTAATTCAAAATTGTTTTTTGATAAATGTTATATTGGCAGAGCTCTTTTTCTCAGTCATATAAATTTTTTGGCACATACAAATATTAAAATATAAGAAAAAGTCATGAGCACATAATTATAGAAATATTAAAAAAGTCACATGCACTTGCTTTCTTGATCTATTTATAGTGTTAAATTAGTGAGAAAGGATGAGAAATATCTATTTATAGAGTGAAGAAAAAACATGTCTGCATTAAGGAATCGTTGACCTTTTAATTAGATGTCTGCGATGCTCATAAGAAGAAAATTTGTTGTATAAGTAAAATAGGGATGGGTAGATGGCTAGACTGGATAATTATGACAATACTTTAAATACCTGTCATACCAGGCATGAGTGTTATGTAAATCTGAATATTAAAGAGGAATCTTATGTGGTACCAGGATAACTTGGTCTTAAGCTGAGATTTTGTTCAAACTAAAATTTAATGTGCATAGAAATAGAAGTCATGCCTATGACCTGCTGTCATTTAGTGACAGGTTTACAATAACCAATCAGTTCAATTTGTTTTTAAAACATTCTTCTTAAAAAAAAAAATAAAAAAAAAAATCAAAAAAAAATCATGATTTCAATTACATGTAAAGCTTAAAAACATGCAGGGTTTTTAAAGTCACCTAGGATATTTTCTGATTAAAGCATGTCATAAGGAGTCATTAATTTTTATATCTGTTTAGTCAATATTATTTTTTTATAGTAACCATTTCCAATGACCTAATTGAAATTTCTTTGATAAGCCCTTACTATGCTGTGTGTATTACTACCGATGCAACCAGTGCAGACCAATATCACCCCACACATATTATTTTGCAGTCTGATCATGGTCTGCACTGTTCGCTATTCAACAATTTTCATCAAACACACCCATAAACTTCTAATGGTACTGTCCTAAAGGAAGAAAGGTCAAGTCCATTTAAATAATTTAGCTTGGTAAGGGGTAGTTAGATATTATAATAAAATTAAGCATAAGATATGGTATATGTTTACCAATTGTAGCATTAACACAATTAAAAAATATTTATGAAGATTGAATTGAAAAGAAACAGAGAGAAATTGGTTAAATTTATTGTGTAGTAACAATAATCAAGATATGACTGACTGTATTAATTTATTTATTTACATTATAGGAGCGGCAGAAAAAAGTTCAAAACACGGTGCTGAGGATAAAACTCATAACATTATTAAAGCCATGCGAGAAAGAATGAAAATAAGAGAAAGAATCAAGCCAGAAATCTTTGACCTCATAAAGTAAGTATAGCCATGAAACGTGTGCAATAATAACTAGCGGAAGAAAGAAGTTGGCGACAATGTTTTGTGTTATATAGACACCAGTTTATGTACCTGATAGGTCTGTAAATGTAATACACGCTGTTCGGTTTAAGGTAAGCCGGTCCTGGTCAGGTCAAGTGGTTAGAGCATCCACCCTGTAACCAGATGATTTTGATTCAATCCATAGTCTCAACCTGCCGATGTTCTTTGAAATGGTACATGTATTTAAAACCTTTGTATTTGGTGCCAGCATAAGGGTATAGTTCCAGACAGTTTGGCCCAGTGTCAGGATAATGTAGTGTGGCACCACTCTGTCTAATGTTTACAAAGTCTCCAAATGACTGCAAATATATAACTCGCAGGCTGATCAGGTTTTATGCTGTTCGCTGCTCTTCAGTGGTCTGGAAATGAGGATTTTGTAATTAAATTTGTTAAAGGTTTAACTGTGGTTTTCTGCAGATCAGGCTTTTTGTGATACCTATTGAGGGCGTCAAAATGAGTATATATGAGGGAAAAGGTTAAAGCATGTAAATGTACAGTGCTATACCCACTGCACTAATTGTACCAATGGTGATGTTTTTATCATTACTAAAGCTTCGGCCTTATTTTTATCAATCTTCATCAAACTTAGTCACAATGCATATAAGCACAAAATTTCTGCCAAATTCTGTAACAAAGCAGAAAGTCTCAGCTGCTTTACAGTTAAGTTCCTTGACATTGTCTTTTGACTGATGATAAGGTTTTTGTATTAAGTGACGCTTCCGGCTAATGCTTTGCTGTGTGTACAACTGTAGCTATAAAATGAATTTGGTTTGTTATCTCCAGACAAGTGTTCAATGTGGACAAGAAATCTCACTCCGGCCACATGAAGGCGGTCAAGCAAAGTGTCCTGGATGGGACGTCCAAGTGGTCAGCCAAGATCGCCATTACAGGTAAAGACAAAACAAAACCTGTAATTGGGTCAGCATGTCCGTATAAGGAATAGCTTTTAAGAAATATTTGAAATGGGCAGTATTAATGATAGATGTGTAGGCTATAGATTCTGCTTATTTAAGACCTTATTTCCAACGTAAAAACATGATACTGTAAAATCATTAAATTTCGTTGACATTAAATTTTGTTAATGATAATGTACCTAAGGAAAACATGAGGTCTATATAATTTTATGTGATAAGTTTTTGTGGAGATTAATATTCATGGATAAATACCACCATGATATCGGCGAAAAATAGTGTCCCGCAAAATTTATGACTTCACAGTTATCTGCAGACTTATGGGGAAAATGATAAAGCTTGATAAAGTAAAATGAACATAAATTTTAATGAGTGAAATGACACATTTAAATTGACAAGGGATGTTAGCCCATTTAATGACTGCATGTGTATCTTTCGGTACCCAGTGATCTGTGCCCAGGGCCTGATTGGAAAGGACAAGACAGGAACCAGTGACCCTTATGTCACCGTTCAGGTTGGCAAGGTGAAGAAGCGGACCAAAACCGTCCCCCAAGATCTCAACCCAGAATGGCATGAAAAATTCTACTTGTAAGTTTTTATTCATCTCAAATTTATTAAACCCCCACATACGAAATAATTGGGGGCTGTATTGTCATTGTGATTAACACCCTGACCAAGATAATTTGGTAAAATATTTTAACAACATTGTCAAATCTAGAGAGTAAGTCAGCGAATCGTAATATCAACACGGCCATAGTAAACATATTTTCGCACCTACTGATCATATAGCAAACTGTGACGGGTCCTTCTATAAACAGCCTAGCGGCCAAAATTTTTCACCTTTTTTCTCAATAGAAATAATAATGAAAAACAATTTATTTATTTTTACAGTGAATGTCATAACTCCTCAGACAGGATTAAGGTCAGAGTGTGGTGAGTATTTGATGTTTCAGTACATTGGTTACATGTCTCTGTAATTTATCAGTATTAGAGAAAAAAAAGAAAAAAAAGATGATGGTACAGTCTAGATCCATTATACTGCATTCCATTATAAAGTGAAGGTAAATATAAAGGGTCCAACATTGGACTAAAATCTGTATTCTGATTAGTTATTTGGAATTTAGGTGATTTTTAGATGATAGTTTATGTAGTGGATATGTGGTCCAATTTAATGTTTTGTCTCAAAATATAGTATCATATTGGAGCACACTGTATGATATTGACTTATTATAAATGAGTAAGAAGCATTGATTCAAAATTTTGATCATAAAATAAATGAAATTGTATGTAAATCATGTTGGGGTATTTTGGAGTAGTTGCAAAGCAGTTTATCAAGATCTGTTTTAAGTTAGAAAAAAAAAAAATTTGCAAGGAATGAATTAGGAAGAAACATTTCATCTGAATTTTAGAATATTGAAATATTTGCTCAGTAGTTGTGTAACTTTTTTCCTTTTTCAGTTGCTTTTTTCAGCTTGGTTATCAAGGCGCAGAAATTATTCTGTTAAAATAATGATGATATTTTTTATAAGATGCATGATCAGCATGTGCTGTCTGGATAAAATTTCAAATCTGTTTCATACGATTAAGTCTGTTTCTCCCTATTTTCTTGTTCTCATATTCATTGACTTTTTAATGATCCCAAATCGTACCAGCTCTTTGTACCCAGAAATGTCTAGAATGAATGACTTTCATGCTATGCTCAGTCTATTTTCTACTGTGCTCGTTCCTATGTAAGTTTGCTATGACATGTATGACTTCTTAACCTTTGATTTTCTTCTGATTTTGCCCGCCTACCACACTAGGGATGAAGATAATGACTTAAAATCAAAGTTAAGACAGAAACTTACGAGGGAGTCTGATGACTTCCTTGGTCAAACAATCATAGAGGTTCGCACCCTCAGTGGAGAAATGGATGTTTGGTATAACTTAGGTAGGTCAAGGTCGTTCACAGGTGACATTTGTGTAAGGTCAAGGCTTTGTGCAATCTCAGTGACCTTGTAAAAAGTCCCCGGCCTAAGTAAAGAGTCAAAGCCTTTGGCATTAGGCCAGGACCGATAAGGCTATGGTTTTTTTATGTAAGGTCGAAACTGAACCTCAAGATCAAGGCCATTGTACAAGGTCATGACCTTTGTGTATAATTTTGCATGATTTTGACCCTGTGTGTAGCTGTATACTTTGCTGTCTATCCCTTTTTGATCATTTTTAGTTGGGAGTTATTTTTTGCTAGCTGTGTATTCATACATTAGCCTCCCACCCTACACCCAATTTGTTTCACCCCTGTCACGTCGTAGTGTTTATCAATCAAATATGCTCTGTGTATAAGTGCATAGAAGGTTCATCTGTAATCAGAAGTATAATTATTTGTATCCAAACTTTGAAACTTGGATAATTTGTAAAGGATAGGTACTACAAACATTATAATATCTATGTGTAATTGTGTATTTATATAATATTTTCTTTTTATGTTTATATGAAAGAATGGGATGGGAATTACAATTTTACAAAGTTAGAAATACGAAACATTCTAATTAATAAGTTACTGAATATATTATTTATGGTAAAAAATGATTAATGAAACTCAAATAGACAGTCCATTATTTGCATTAGTTTGGACTGGTTACCATGTCATTGAGCATTCTTTCCATTTATACACAGAAGCACATTTTCTTACATATATTTATATATATCTGCCTATTTTAGACATCTTTTATGTAATTTGTTTTCAAATCTCAAAGGGATGAAGATAATGATTTGAGGTCAAAAATACGTAAAAAGTTCACGCCTGAAGCAGATGATTTTCTCGGACAGACGATAGTGGAGGTTGGCCAGCTGTGTGGAGAGATGTCAGTGTGGTATATACTAGGTCAGCCAGGAATCTCGACCAATATCCCTCTGTTCTGATCCATACCTGAGTTTTATTCAAGCATATTTATCTTAGTTTCAATGGGGAAAAAGTTCTTACAAATTATAATAATCCTTTCGATGGCTGGACTAGTACTTTGTGCCTGGGAAGGTCATGGAAAATCTTTGGCTTTAACATGATTTGAACTCACAACCTTTGGATTTGCAGTTAGGTACACTACCAGTGGACCAAGATGCCCATACCTAAGTAACTTGTAAACCACCCTAAATATGTATATATATATATTTTTATTATTGTACTTGTATGACAACAGTAAACTTACCATTGTTTTGAATTCTGAAAACTTTATTTCTTTCTCAAAATAGAATAAAAAAATAGAAAAGTGGAAGAAAAAAGTGGAAGAATGCAAGAGACAGGGACCCTGTAACCTTGAGGTCATGGGTTTGATTCCTGACTAAATATATTAAAATCTTTGGAAATGATATTGGTTTATCTCCCTTGCTCTGTACTCAGCATATACGAGTAGTTCCAAGACTGGTTGACTGAGTGCCAGGATCATGTGACTGGCTATGTTATCTTGTTATTCATAGCAGATCCAGGTAAGACAGATCCTGGAAGGCGCTGTCAGATCAGGGTCTTTTCTGTTTGCTCCAACAATATTGTAGCTCAGAGTCTACCAATCTACAAAGCAAAGAAGAATGCATTCTGTTATATATCATTTAAATTCAGTTAGTTAATACTCACCAAAATGCAAATATCTAAATGAATATTCATGAGGCCAAGGGTTATGTATATGAATATTCATGAGGCCAAGGGTTAATATAGTATGAAAGTTTTGAAGTATGTTTTGATGTAGTCCCCAGATACATGTTGTTAGTAATTCTTCAGTATGGGTATGAACAGAGGGATAGAGCGTATGAATGTCCGGTACTTTGCTGCAGTTATTGATACATGGGTATTTCATACGTAGGCTGTTAACTAACAAAACAGAGATATTCTAACACGCGTGGGATTTATGAATAACATTTTTGCTATTTCTTAATCATTCCTTGAAGGCCAAAAGGGCTTATCAGCCTTTTTTATGTTTGCTGATGAGCTCCTCTGGATTTCCATGGATAATACATGTATGCACAATTGTAAAGAACATTTAATCCTATTACTGCGCAAATGCACTGTTGTACACATTCGGGGATTAACTACAAAGCTTTGTTAGATTGAAGGCATTCCTTAGTCTGAATAGCTTTTGTATTGTTAATTACTCATTCATATTAAAATGGCTGATGAGGGGCAAACAATATATAACATAGACCAACTTGTGATATACTTGCAGGCAAGTAATAATTATAATATCCCAGAATCACAAATTGAAAGTGGATGCTATATGTAGGAAAAACCCATTTTGTCCCATCCCAATTTACAAAACTGTTCAATCACTTTTCAAGTTGTTATGTGTCCAGCTGTATTTGGGGGGATTCATCTCTCTCGTTGATAGCCCTAGTTGAAATATGGCCATTTGTATATGTCAGATGTCATCTTTCCTGGTTATTTTCTTTCGTAAAATCTGTTTCCATTTACCTATGGTACCTTATTGTTCTCCTTTTTTTTTTACACTGTAAATATTGAATTCATGTTTTTTTTCTCCTTTCTGTGCTCACCTGTAATTACCTGTATTCACTTGTAATCACATGTACCCTGTGTAAAAACAGTATTCAGCATGAAGTCTTCTGTATTATATATGTTTATCTTTCTTGCTTAATTATTATTTCTAAAACTATTGCGTTATTGTGCTCTCGTATTCAACTTATATTTTGTATACTTGTAAATATTTCATTCTTAACCCTTTCCCTCATAGAGGAAACCATGAAAAGACCTATGCGAACAACATAAAACCAGATCAGCCTGCGAGTAACTCGCAGACTGATCAGGTTTTATGCTGTTCGCTGCTCCTCAGTGGTCTGGAAATGAGGACTTTATAATTAAATTTGGTGAGGTTTAACTGTGGTTTTCTACAGATCAGGCTTTATGTGGTACCTATTGAGTGCGTCAAAATGAGTCTATATGAGGGAAAGGGTTAAAGATACTCCAAGACATCAGTTTATCTTCTTATAGTTTATAATGCCTTTTCCATTTTTTTGTGGTTCTTTAAACGGGCCTAGTTACGGGATTTAACAAAGCTAGAAATAGATACAGTAACCTGAAGTTGATGCCACTTGTATGATATCCCTATTCGGCAGCAGTTTTATCTGTCTCCGGCAGACTAAAGCCCCAGATGATTGAAATGCTGTTGGGGGGATGTTAAACACAAGCAGACGAAATAATGGGGAAGATAGGAAATAAACATCAAATCACTGTTTAATTGAAAAACAAGTGACTTGCAAACATTCAGTAATGCTCTTATTTTTAGACTGTATTGCTTTCCATTATTTAGAATTAATGCTTATCTTGTGCTTCCTATTTTCTTGGAAATTCAGATATCAGTTTATATATTCCCTGGGTGTTGTTTACGTTGTTTAAAAACTTTTTTTTGCAGATTTTTTACTTGAAAAGATGAAACCTATAGAAACATGTGTCAAGATAAATGATTAAAACGTAGTTTTCATAACAAATATTTTTTAAATAATCTGGCTAAAAGGTGAAACATTATTGAAAAAAAATTATATTCATATATATCTTAAACCCCTTTTTACTTGAAATATACAAATATAAATATTGCTTTGGTTTCAAAAAAGACATTTTTGCCTATAATATTCATCCTCTATTTCAGAAAAATGTTTTAAGATATTTTTAGCATACTTCTTATGTCAAAGTGTAAGTTTTAAAAAAATAAATAATATAAAAAAAAAAAAAAACTATTTTAATATTAATGTAAAACAGGTTAAATTTCTACAAACATGTTTATAAAATAATGATAACAAAACTTAAACCTAAAGG
>CM037788.1:5194018-5244018 GCA_021229015.1 Solen grandis
TGTCTTCCATAATTAAGATGATATGATGATATTGACTCGTAATTTTGCTGCTGACCACAGAAAAGAGGACGGACAAGTCGGCAGTCTCTGGTGCTATTCGTCTCCACATCAGTGTGGAGATCAAAGGAGAGGAGAAAGTCGCGCCCTATCACGTGCAGTACACGTGCCTCCATGAGGTGAGCTCTTTTACATACTGGTATCATGCTGTATTTGACATATTTAGTATCATCTCTTCTTTCTCTCTCTCTCTCTCTCACGGGGCATCTGTGGCCGAGAGGGTAAAGTCGCTGACTTAAGAACTCACTCAGCCCCTTACCGCAGGGTCCCGGCAGGGTCATTCAGATTTTCATGTGAGGAAGCCTTCCAGCTGGCTTGCGGTTAAGGTCGGTGGTTCTACCCGGATGTCTCCGTGCATTTGGGGTCTTCCTCCACCTGTAATTAGCTGGACATCACTATATGACTGAAATACTGTCGAGGCAACGGTAAACTCAAATAGTCAAGTCAAATCTCTCTGTCTCTCACAGACACACACACACACACACACACAAATTATGCCACTTATTTCTCTCTCTCTCTCTCTCTCTCATCATTCCACTCATTTAAATGTATTTTATCTTTATGGTTGTTAAGTTGTAATGTAATGAGGGTTGAGGGTTAAAGGTAATTTGTAATGTAATGAGAGTGAAGGTAATTTGTAATGTAATGAGAGTGTAAGGTAATTTGTAATGTAATGAGAGTTAAGGTAATTTGTAATGTAATAAGGAGGTATTTTATAAAAAAGGGGAATTTGGTTAAAGGTAATTTGTAATGTAATTAGTGAGGTTATTTGTAATCTAATGAGGATGGTATATAATTTGTTACGATGAAGTCTGTAACATGCGATTTGATGAAGGGATGGTAGGTTATTTGTAAGGTACTTAGTGTGGTATGTAATTTGTAATGTAATTATGGGGTTTGTAATTTGCTATGTAATGAAGGGAGAGATAAGTAATATGTTATGTAATGAAAAAAGTTAATAATTTGTTATGTAATAAATGCAGTGAGTAATTGGTAATGCATTGAGCCCTTTTTTACCTCTGTTATTAAATCAAGCTTATATAATTAGATAAGTTTTTAATCTTTCTCTTTTAAAATAGTGTTTATTGTAACATTCTGTTTATTTCAGAACCTTTTTCACTACCTGTGTGAGCTGGCAGGAGGGACAGTGAAACTGCCAGAGGCCTCTGGGGTAAAACTGAAATTAGTATGTATGCATGGCATCCCTGTGGCTGGTGCTTTTCCATTACCCCACCCACTCTCTCTCTAACAGGCTACCTTCCAACTTATTGAAGATTCCATCCTATTTAGAGGTTTAATGCCACTGTAGTTTCAAATATGGTGTTGGTCTTTAATCAATAAATGACCTCAATTATACCTTTTCAAATTTATTTTTTCGTCTTATATACAAGAAGTAATGCTTAAAGTGTAAAAACTTAAGTTTTGATATTTGGTAGATAAAACTGATGGATTTTGGGGAGATTAGATTTTGAACTAAGGGACAGTTTTTGCAGAATTTCTATGAAATACAGTCAGTAATTCTTTGTCATATAATTTTCTAAGGCAATTCCTCCATAATATGCCAATTTAAAAAAAAATAAATAAAAAGAAATGTGCAGTTTTGATTACTTTTTCTTAGTTTTTATCATCAATGAGATGTCTGGAACAATATTGATTAGGTTGCAGTTTTTAAAGTCTAAATTGACTCATGATTTTATCAATTTTGTTTGTCTTGTATACACAGTCTTAGTATGAGTGACATATTGTTCATGGGATGCTTATTCCATGTTAACTATTCGTGACAATTCCTGTTGTTCTGTATTCAGAAAAATCCCACCCCCACCTCCCATTCTTCTCTCAGCCCTGTCCCTTGGCTCCCCACCCCACCTTACAAAAAAAAAACCCTCTTGTACCCTCCTCAGCCTCGCTTTGCTTAACATTTTTCGAATCATCATATAATGTTTGATTTTACATTTATGGTATCGAGTCTTCTGTCTATGATGTAATTTTTGTCATTGGTTCCCATTTTTATATTGTTCCTTCTGGTATGTTATCAAAGAATTGGAAATCAGTGAAGTATAATGCCTCACGGATACAAAAGTACTCTATAAATTTATCTTATTTCTCAAAGTCATTCAATGTTTTTTAATTTAAAAAAAAAACAAAAAATAAAAGGTACTTATCCTTACATACAATTAAAAAACCTTTTAGACATAGTGATAAATAAGCACAACACAACTTATAAATAAGCCTAAAATGGCTCATGTAGTGGCAAATAAACCTATCATATTGCTTTAAAAACTTGTGCATTGATAAATATTAACATAGCTTTTTGTATTGGTAAATAAATCTAACATGGCTCATACAGTGATAAATATGCATATAAAGGCTTATGTATTGATAAATAGACCTGACATGGCTCATATAGTGATAAATATGCATATAGAGGCTTATGTATTGATAAATAGACCTGACATGGCTCATACAGTGATAAATATGCATATAGAGGCTTATGTATTGATAAATAGACCTGACATGGCTCATACAGTGATAAATATGCATATAGAGGCTTATGTATTGATAAATAGCCTGGCTTATGTATTGATAAATAGACCTGACATGGCTCATATAGTGATAAATATGCATATAGAGGCTTATGTATTGAGAAATAGGCCCAAAATAAAAGCTTGTGTATTGAGAAATAGGAGAAACATGGCTCATATGTTGATATATTAGTCATATTTTGCTGATCTTTTTGACCAAGAAATTCAAGGTTTCCTTTTTCACCTCCTGATTTATCCCTACATTGTGTTGCTGATCATAAATTAAAAAAATAATTGATGCTTATAAAGGATGAGGCTTGGAAAACGTACTTTGACGAACCAGCGCAGGAAATTGTGGATGAGTTTGCAATGCGTTATGGGATAGAGTCTATCTATCAGGCTATGACGTAAGTATCTAATTGTGAGAAATTCGGCCTCTTTTCTTGAAAATAATACATTGAAAATTAGCACAGTAGTATTAAACAATTTCAAATACTACTTTTTTATATCGTCTATGTAGAGAATGCTTATTAATTAAAATGATTTTCAAAACAGAATTTTAATCAGTTCATTTAGTTTGTTACACGATGCTTGTACACATTACATATGCTGTTTATATATAGTGAAGCTGAACTTTGGGCGCAGTGGCCCAGTGGTCTGTAGGTGCAAAGATTTTGGGTTTGAAGTCTTTTGGGGTTTGAATTCTTCAGAACTTTCCCAAACATGAAGTAATGGTTCAACCCAGGAACTACTGTGAAGAAGTTTATTTTGAAGAATGTGTTTCCAATGCAATAACAGATTTAACAGTTACTTTTTGTAGACATGTTTTGATACCTTGGCAAATAGGGCAGACAGATTTTGTAGCTGTTTTTTGGGGTTGCCTCTGTTTGTTCACTAAATATTGAAACTTTGCTTCTGCAAAGAAAAGTTCAATGTTTTATATACCATTTCTAAAGATCATTAAATGAATACTTATAAAGTAATGAACTTGTACATAAATATTAATCAGGTTAAGGGTTAAGCCAGACTTAATATATTGCAGGCACTTCTCATGTCTCTCAACCAAGTACATGTGTCCCGGGGTGCCAGCAGTCATGAGCACGCTCCTTGCCAATATAAATGCCTTCTATGCACACACTACTGCAACAACAGCAGCGGTGTCAGCCAGCGACAGATTTGCCGCCTCAAACTTTGGCGTAAGTACCACGTCCTTGAATATTTAAAAAAAATTAAAAATTCAACATGAAGAAGGCATATGGCTGAACATTTATGTAACTTAAAAAAGCATGTTTTTGTTAAACTTTTTTACCTTTTCATTAAAATTTTTGACATACTGGTTAGGTCACTGATAATTCTTATATATTTTTTTTACCTCTAAATGTGTCCACAAGTCTTTAGTTCATGTAGTTAAAATCAAGTAGGATAAAATTATGGTTAGTAATAATTATAATTATTTATATGTCTATGAACTTTTTGTCCTGTACACTAGACAAAGTAATACAGGAATGATGAACAGTGGAATTTCATAAAAACACATATCTTGTTAAAAGTTCACTTACTCTGTTTTGCAAGAAATTGATTTTCAGATTGGAAAATGTGTTTGTGGGAGCTTAAATTGACATGAATTTATATTATATTAGAATTGATAGCAGCATCGTTCTCATCAATGACAGCACTAGCTTTTAAAACACTTTAATTTTTGGTCTATTAAATAGTTCATATGTATTTGACATAGGTGTTTGTCATGAATTATGCATCACTATATTTATTTATTACTGAAGTATTTAATCCTGACTTTCTTCATTTTGGATTCTACCATTAGTTGTTTATGGATTTACTTGTGGAAAATTGACTGTATAGCAAACATTACAGACCATGATCAGACTTCAAAGATATGCAGCCTGATCTTGCAAGGGCAGTCACAAGTGTCCACAGCATTGTAAGGGTTAACATATTCTATCTTTAGATTACAAAAGATGGATGATATTTGTATAACATGCTTCAAGTTCATAGTTTAAAGGGAGCTTAATTGTACTGACACATATGTACACCTAGGGATCATAATTTGACTTGTTTTGTTAGTGAAAAAACATTTGTTTGTAAAAGATGTATGTGTTACTAAAACAGATATATATAACTGCAAATGTTTGACAGGTTTAATATATTTCCAGCCTCGCCGAAATATGCTGTGAATTTGCAGAAACAAGTTTTCATTCCCTGGTTTAAAAAGATTTTTTTTTAACTTTACAGAAAGAGAAGTTTGTCAAGCTATTAGATCAGCTACACAATTCCTTGCGAATAGACTTGTCCATGTACCGGGTAAGTGATATCCCACTCCATAGAAGCTTGCCATCCTCGTGGCTAAATGATTAGAATGCAAGTCCCATAATCAGGAGGTCATGGGTTCGACCCCCAGTCGAAACATGACATAGCTATTAAAATGGTTATGCTTTACCCGTATGTCCCTTGTGCTTTGTACTAAGTGTATAAGGGTAGTTCCAGGACTGGTTTCTCCGATGTCAGCATGTTCTGACTAGATGTGGTATCATGCCACTTGTTTTTGGCATGATACTGCAGTGAAGTAGCACTGTATCTGTCCAACAACAGATGATTGAAATGCTGTTGGTGGGACATTAAGTCCAAGCACACAGAAAAACTTTATCTAAATTATCATTTTGGGCCTCCATGGCTGAGTGGATAAGTTACTTATTTATTATGACTTAGCCTCTCACACAGTTTGGGTCAGAATCCCAGCCCTCCAGCTGGCTTGCAGTTGGTCAGTGGTTCTACCAAATGCTTCTGTTCACTTGGTGTAGTCCTTCCCTTTGTAGTACCTGGATACACAACTTAAATACTGTCAAAGCAATGAAAACATTTCAGCTTATCTGATATCATTTACTTTCTATCTAAATCTGAAATTGAAATAATCTTCCTTTTTTTCAATTTTTGACTTAAAGTATGTTCTTCTGTATATTATATGTATATACTTACAAAGAGATAGAAAATAAACATGTCAGACTTTAACAATGAGATATGTTTGCCATTAGTGAAACATACATACATCACTATTGTAATCAAATGTTTATAATGATATGCATTGGATAATTAAACTGTTAGGAGTGGCTAATTAAATCCCTCATCATGACGGTAAATTGAGAAGTTTTACATGTGTTGCTGTGTTAATTTCATTCATGTATGTTATTCCCCCCCCCTTCACTAGGATGATCTACCAACGTAATAAACAGTATCCACATTGTTTGTTTATCTTAATGAAACATACATCAGACAAAGTGATGACAGTATCATTAAATATCAATTTTGGATTTAAAGCTTTTTTTTTAAATATTTGAGGGCTAGATAGTTAATGATATTAAAATTATTTTTCAGAAGAACTTATTTGTTGACATTTATTTTGGAAGTTTTACTTCCTTTAAAGAATTGAGGGATAGCGTATTTTGTATGGTTTGATATCGGTAGATATTTCTTTCTTCGCGATTCTGGATGGATTACTTGGAGTGGTATATATACAAAAAATTCCTTTACATTAAAGAACGTTCAATATGTCTTTCAAAGAACAATTTCCCGGCATCGGAACAGACGCGGCTCCAAGACTTGAAGTCTACGGTGGATTTACTAACCAGTATAACATTCTTTCGGATGAAGGTAATCTGTCGTTCATCTCTAAATTCTTTTTTTCTTCCTGTTTCTAAATACCTGTTTATTTAAAGTACATACCTGATGATGGTATTTGTTATGGGTTTTGTATTGGGAGGGAAACAGAACTTGAGAAAACCCCAAGTAGACAGTGTCTCCAAATGACTGAAATACTGTTTGTGGGGTGTTAAACCCTGCAAACAAACAAACAAACAAACAGAATTTTAGAAAATTTAACCCATTGCTGTAATTCATCATATTCAAGGGCATGTTTTATCAAACACCCAGTTGTATTAGTTGATATTGTAAGTTGAACTTGTATTAGTGGACACCTCTGAAGAACAGCCAACCTGTGAACAAAAGCCAGTAACCGACTTCCCAGCAATAAAAAAAATTTGACCTCTGATCAACAGCCACCTCTAGATAAAGGTCATTTTTATCAGTTTCCCTGTAGTGGCCTTTGTTCACAGGTTCAACTGTATTTTTATATATTAAGAAATAATGTTACTCTTTATAGCACATTTATAAATTCAGATATTATGCAAGAAGATGTGGACTTCATATTGAATTTAGAATTCTGAGTCTCAGTCTATGTTAGATAAGGAATAAAGGGTTCAGATGTTTGGTTGTAGGACTATTTTACATGAGTCGGGATCATACCCTGGAGATATAGATCTTTTAGTCTTTGTAGTTAAAATTTAATGCCCTGCCTTTACCCTTCATTTAGGGATCCTTTTTTTCATGGCTGTGTTAGAAACAAATCCCTGTGATCTTTTGTGTAATCAAGGTCAGCTATTAATCAATTGGTATCCCTGTTTAGCTATTAGTTAATCCAACAATTTGATTAGAATAATTAAGTAAAAATTGGAGGGATCCATGAATGAGATGTGATGATAAAAAACACTATTCCGAATCTATTCAGACAGAAGTAGCTTAACCCATGAATTTCAGTGCCTTGTGTCACTGATTAAGAATAAAGATTTCAGTCTTCACTCACATAGGGAGCCAGACACGCTGGACAAGATCAACTTTACTTTTTTGACTTTTCCTACCCTACATCTGACTTATGTTGTGTGACCTAACCATGTTCAGGTCCAGGAGCTGACAAGTCCACCCCGAGCAAGTGCTGTCGTCAAAGACTGCGTTATTGCCTGCATGAAGTCCACATACCAGTTCTTGTTTGACAACTGCTGCGAACTCTACCAGCGCGAGTTCCAGTTCGAACCGGCGGAAAATGCGGCAAATCCAGAACAGGAAGGCCCGAGTGCGAAGAACCTGGATTTCTGGCACAAGTTGATTGCGTTGATTGTGTCGGTGATTGAGGAAGATCGTAACAGCTACACGCCAGTGCTCAACCAGTTTCCGCAGGATCTGAACGTGGGGCAAGTGAGCGCCTCCATGATGTGGAACCTCTTCTCACAGGACCTGCACTACGCCTTACAGGGTAACTCTCCCGTCTGTCTCTCTTACAAGATACAGCATTTAGTGTGCTACTGAATGACTGGCTCATATAGTGTGACCTGTGTTTGTCCATCTGTCTTTCAGCCGGTCTGAACAGGAAATAGCACATTTATTAGTCATTGGTCTATGCAGCAAATGTTTAATATCAATATGGTTTTACTAACTTGCAATTTGATTTTATTATAGCAAGGTTTAAGTGTTGTTTGTCTCTGGTTTTTTTGTTTTTTTTTAATCTTTTAAATAATGAAGTGAAGAAAATTCTGTAAAATGTTGATAAATAATCTTTTTCAATTGTTTGTTTGTTTTAAAATTCTGCTAAGGCATTTAAAAAAGTATTTAATTTATCTCTGAAGCTATTTATATGGCTGAAATCTTTATAAATGGGCTTGTGATTGAAAATGGCTGTGTACACTCGTACATTATTGATTTGTGTTTTACAGGGTACTTATGTTTTCTAATTAATCTGTTTCACGCGTGCATGTGTTTTCAGAACACGAGAAGAACAAGACGTGTAAGAGTACGGAATACATGAATCTTCACTTCAAGGTCAAATGGCTGTACAGCAAGTACATCGCAGATATCCCACAATTCAAGGGGACTGTCCCAGACTACCCAGCGTATGTTTCATACTCCGATAACTTTTTATTTTTAACTCATTGTAGGAAATTTACCTATCAAGTTTTAAGCTGTAAAAATGCAAGTCTCACCTTTCCCATGCATTGATGGGTCTACTGCTCAAGAACAGTATCACATTCAAAATTAGATTTTCTTTTGTGTAAACCAGGGCAATCATTGACTACCTATTATCCCAGTGTAACTATTGGGTAGCCTTTACTTTGAACACATCTGTAAACACTAGAAAGGTACATTAAGTATCAAGTTGATAACTTTTATTCTTAGCATAGTGTAATCTATACAAATGTGACTTTGTAATGAATATTCAGCAACTTGCTACATTTGTATAAGGGCATTAACATGTGGGGAAGCCTTCCAGCTGACGAACAACAAGTCACTGGTTCAACCTGAGTGTTTCTGTAGGCGAGCTTTTTACCATTTTCGTGAACTTGTTTAATAAAATTCTATATTATATGAAAACTCATGTGAGATCCTATATATACATGTACAGTGAAGCTTATATTCTACATAGGCTACACAGCAAAGAAAAATCCATTGATCCATATATCATATTAAGTACAGTCAATCAATATTCAGAAATGTGGTCATGAATATTCATGTGGTAGATGGTTAGTCTATTTTTATATTCATTCCACAGACTGTTTGAGCCATTCGTGATGCAATGGCTAAATGAGAATGATGACGTGTCAATGGACTATCTACATGGGGCGTACGAGCGAGACAAGAGAGACGGGGTAGGTGTCAATCAATCTTTAACTAATGAAAGATATCTTTATTAAGAAACTTATCCCTTTACTGTATATAGACAAATTTTGACACATTGGCAAACAGGGCTCCTCTAGGATCCGTCTGATCAGGGTCTCCTCTGATTGCTCATACAATATTGTAGCTCAGTTTCGACACAGTCTGTATGGCAAAAAAGAACTCTTGATTTCATGTACCATTTTAAGTTCAGTTATTTTATATTTATTAAATGACAAATCTTTGCATGAATATTCATGAGGTAAAAATAGATAGACTAATTACTGAAGATATTTTTGTTTTCTCTGGTCAATAGATTTGCTACTGAAGATATTATTTTTGTTTTCTTTGGTCTATAGACTTGCTACTTAAGATATTTTTTTCTCTTTTTTAGTTCCAGAAGAGCTCAGAACATGCGTTATTCTCCACAAGTGTTGTGGACGTCTTCACGCAACTGAACCAGTGCTTTGATGTGATACGCAAACTTCAGTGTCCAGACCCCGAGTTAGTCAAGCGTTGTATGCAGAGGTTTGCAAACGTGAGTTCTTTGACTGTTTGGTCATAAGGTAATCCATCCATCATTGAATTATAATCATGGTCCTTCGAATGCATAAAAAGACATCAGTGCAGATGCAAGCATCCATTAACTTGACTTATAGGCTCTTTTGCTCTAAGTCTATAAAGGCTTGCATTTACTATAAATTTCCCACAATCACTTGATGGACCATGATCACAATTTAAAGATAGATGAATTACTTTCATTACTTATACCTCCATTTTACAGTAGTTGTGGCTATAAAGGAATCCCACTTGTTATGTTTCATTACGTTCCGTCCTGTCCTGCCCGAAACTCACATTTCCTGAAGGCAAGGTGGGATGCCGGGGTATTCATCACTTTTAGTGATACGTCTAGGTTTATATACCGTGTCTCTATCCAGTGATTGTCTGCTATCATCCTACCTGTGTCCATTACCCTAAACCTTCCATACTGGGACTTCCTTATCTGCTACTCTTAATCGTAAGTTAAATATTTGGCTGCCAATTTCTCACAGGAAAATAAGAAACATATAAACTTTGAAGAATATGTCATCTACTTGGTCTTTTAATGTTATAATACACTTGCTGCAAAGAATCCTGGTCTTTATGCAAATTTTAGGTCAGTGGTTCTTCCTAGTTGCCTCTGTACACCGGGTCTTCATCCACCTAATATTAGTTGAGCATCACTATATGACTGAAATACTGGCATAGTGACAGTTTACAAAAATGAGGATTCTGGAGATAATGATTGGTGGACATGACATTGTTTATATTTCAGACGGTGAACAAGGTGCTTCTGGCATATGCAGATATTGTTCGTAGAGACTTCGGCGAATACACAGGGCGGCAGAAAGTTGTAAGTACATCGTCTCCCTCACATTGACAGTGATCACAGATCATAAAGTGCTCGTCGCTCTTAAGTTCTGTATCAAAAGATGATACATGTATTTTGTTTGGTTTTATTTCCAGAGGGCATACATTTGGCATCAGTTTTGGGGAAGAATTTTGATTACAGATGTATTCCTTGACTCATGAATTATCAAGCCAACATAGTTTGGGAATGCATATATCAATATTTTATGTGTTGGGATGCAGATATCTTAAGGTTTTAGTTTATCCCTTTCTGTAGTCTAAAAGTACACTCATAAAGATGCTAGTTATGTCTAGAGTTTACTGTAATTGTATTGATTTTTGAAGGAAATATTGTTCACACATGTACATTGGGCTGTGTCCTTTGGTAGTGTAAATGATTGCCGACATGAAGGGTGTTGGTTTGAACCCTGTTTGGGAATAAAAAATTTCATGACCTTCCAAGATAAAAAAGTACTGGTCCAATCTAGGGACCTTCAAGAGATAAGTGCCAACTCGTAAGAAAGCTCCTATCAACATTAAAAGAAGAATCAAGTAAAAACTAATATGTAAAACAATATGTACAGGCAGCGTATAAACTCTAATGAAAAGAAATATGCATATGTAGTTAATTGTTATTGTTCTAACCCTTGTTTCCATGGTAACCCAGGCATGTATCCTGATGAACAACATACAGCAACTAAGGGTCCAGTTGGAGAAAGTGTTCGAATCCATGGGAGGAGAAAATGTAAGTCAAAGCTTTGTCAATGCCTCTCTCATCTAACAAGTTTCTGTGGCAAAGCTCACTATACACCTTCTTCAGGTATAGCTCCCTTGCATGGCATTCAGCATATACAGGTAGTTCCAGGACTGGTCAGGCCAGGTGTCAGGATAATGTGACTGGGTGTGGTATCGTGCCACATGTCTACGGCGTGATACTGCAGTATGGCAGCACTATACCTGTATCAAGTAGACATAGTCTCCAAATGACCGATATACTGTCGGTAGGATGTTAAACCCAACAAACAAACACCTTCTTAATAACTTGAAGTTGGGTTTTATATGGGAAACACACATTGCCTAATTGCATCCCATAATATGTTCAGGTTTTCAGCAGGTCTGTGGTAGGTCAGTTGTTCCACCCATTTGCCTCTGTGCACTCTGGGTTGCCCTCAACCTGTAGTTAGCTTGACCTCACTGTATGACTGAAGTGCTGCCGCAGCAAAGGTCATAACTGCAAAACAGCAATTAAAATAGCTCAAGATAGGTATCAACTGTTTGATAATCAGATACTTGCATCTATTTTTGTATCGGGAGTCACACCTGTTGTGTTGGTCCCATAGCCTTCCATCGTTTAACCAGTATTTTCTGGCCATGCTGTATGCAGTGGCATTCATCATTTTCAGTGATAGCTCCGTCAAAGATATAAGCATTTAACTTGCCAGTCGCTTTCTATAAAATATTGAAACGTCAGTCAGCTGGAAAAAATTTGTATTTGATTGAAAAACTTTTCTGGAAAAAAAAATCCTGAAAAACTGTATATTGGCACTCTTTTAAATCAGGCAATGAAATTGTCATTTATATTTTAAACACTCTTCAATGGTATCCTGTATATTCTATTTTGTAATATTGTAATCACATGACAGTTGGACGACAATGCGGCCACCATACTGAAGGAGCTGCAGCAGAAGCTGAACGGCGTGTTGGACGAGCTGAGTAACATCTTCGCCAAGTCCTTGGAACCGCAGATACAGCAGAGCATGCAAGAGTTAGGGGCCCTGTTGTGCAAAGTGAAGGGGGCGGGGCAAGTGTCCCTCTCCCAGCCCAGTCAGCGCTCCACCATCCAGCATGAGAGTGACATGGTCCTGCGACCCCTGATGGATCTACTCGATGGCAGGTGGGTGGGGCTGTGTGAAAAATGGGAGGGGCATGTTTGAAAAGGGGAGGGGTTAGTTTCTGAAATTGGGGCTGAGGGTTCAGAAAAAAGAAAGGCTTGTTTCTGAAAATAGGAGGGGCTTGTGTCTGTTGGGGCTTATGTCCCATGCTGTGTAGGAAGTGGATAAATGTGTGGCATTCTGTGTGTATGTGTGCAACAGATATGTGGGGAAGGCTTTTGCAAATTTGAAGTGGTATCTTTTTTTCTTTTTTTTTAAACTAAAATCATGTTCTTCCCAATTAGAGCAAAACATTAAGTAAAGTTGTTAACCAGTTTGAAGAGGTCATTTATCAGATTTCCACAAATTCATTTTATTTTTGCTTTTAACTCCAGTTTAGCAGAAACCTCAGTTACATAGCTTCCTTGGTTGTTCTATATGCCTGGATTATAGCATTAAAATGGGAGACAAGTTAGATTGAACCAGTACTGAGTACTCTGAGTTCCCCTCGCATTTTGCTGAAGGCCAGGCAAGGGTGCTAAGGTACCATTTGATATGTCTTTGGTTTGACGTGGTCACCAGAGGAAAGTGCCCCAGCTAGGATTCAAACCCCAGACCTCCTAAATGCAAAGTGGGCATTCTTAATCTCTAAAATCTGAAATTCTGAAAAAATGAAAGATTATCTGGATTTATGCAGAAAACATCTTCAGTGTTTCTATTAAAGTGTTTCTAGAAGGGTTGAGTAAATCTCTTTGTAAGTTAATTTGAGTGTCAGCAGGGAAGGTTTGATCAATTTCTGCTGTAACTATGGTTCTCATCAAATCTCTCTCTTGTCATCTTGGTTTAATTACTCCAGGAACACTCTTCAATCTGGAGGGAGAAAATTTGTAATGAAGGATGCTATAAGTTTTAATGATGGCACATTTATAAATTAAAGCAGTTATAATTTTTTTTTTTTTTTCTGAAATTCTGTGCCAGGCCCCACAATAAAACTGTTGGTTGAACAATAATTCATATTTGAAAAATCTGTTCACATTTTTTCTCCTCCAAACTGAAGAGTGTAACCTTAGTAGCCTAATCATAGAAGAAAGATGAACTTAAAGTTTTGCCAGGTACCAAAATAACTGTTGAACCTGATCAAACTTAACCCTGTGGTGTGGGGATGGCTTTCTAACAAGTGTTTGTTTGACTTTTCACCAGCCTGTCAATGTTTGCTCAAGTCTGTGAGAAGACAGTACTGAAAAGATTGCTCAAGGTAAGTCACTCTTGCTTCCTCTCTTTTTCACCTCTGTTGAAAAGTTACGTCTGCTTTGTCAAAAATAAATATAGTGCATATAATGTAATAGATTTTTTTCTAAGATGAGAAACTCATAGATTTTATTTCAATTCTGTGTTATTTATATTTTAGTTTATAACTTATCTTACATTTGACATTACATATTATGTTGGTTAATCAGGTTTAATTTCAGTGAAAAAAAAGAAGAAAAATATGAAAAAAAGGATAAAATTGCCTGAATTTGATAGAATATCTGTATTCATTGTGAAATTATGATTTTTTTCTTTTATTGCTATAAATAATTTCATTTATCACTGTGCAACTTTAAATGAAAATTTACAAGTTAATAGTAAAATTAACTACCAAAATATCTTCTCATTTTTCATATATGATTGTGATGTTTAATAGGTGTATAAAATACACTTATGTCCAGTTTTAATGTTAATTTACTAAAGCTCTGAAGGTTAGGAGGCTTATCCCCCCTTGGCACAAGACATTTTTAAAAACTCTCCAAGGCTCAAAACACTGATCCAACAAACAAGCTTGTATTCTAGTTGATGAAAAGATAACATTCAGTTGAATCTGTATAAGGGGCCACCTGTATTAAGCGGTCAACCTGTATTAAGCAGTCAACCTGTATTAAGCAGTCAACCTGTATTAAGCAGTCAACCTGTATTAAGCAGTCAACCTGTATTAAGCAGTCAACCTGTATTAAGCGAGCAACATGTATTAAGCAGTCAACCTGTATTAAGCAGTCAACATGTATTAAGCGGTCAACCTGTATTAAGCGGTCAACCTGTATTAAGCGGTCAACCTGTATTAAGCGAGCAACATGTATTAAGCAAGCAACATGTATTTAGCAGTCAGATTTAATTTTACCAAACTAGCATTATGTTTTGTGTTTTACCTTCATTTAGCAGTCACCTCTGTTAAACAGTCACTTTTTCTTGTTCCCTTGACTGACAGCTTTAGACAGGTTTGAATGTATTTAAATTTTCAAAACTTCTCTTATCAATGTTTAAGTAATAAATTTGAGTTTGCATAATTAATATTTTTAAATTAACGTAACAACGGATCACCCAAAAGAAATATTCATAGCAGTTTAACCCTTTCCCTCATAGACGAAACCATGAAAAGACCTATGCGAACAGCATAAAACCAGATCAGCCTGCGAGTAACTCGCAGGCTGATCAGGTTTTATGCTGTTCGCTGCTCCTCAGTGGTCTGGAAATGAGGACTTTATAATTAAATTTGGTAAGGTTTAACTGTGGTTTTCTGCAGGTCAGGCTTTATGTGGTACCTTTTGAGTGTGTCAAAATGAGTCTACATGAGGGAAAGGGTTAATCAATGAAAAATGTATGAGGTCGGACAAGCAAATTAGGCTCATGAACCTTGCTTTCAATAGTAAGTTTTTGTATCACCTGCTGTAAAGAGAGGTGACACACAAGGATCACTTTTACATCATCTGTCTGTCCGTCACACTTTTTCCATCACGCTTCAGCAGGTGACACATGTGTTCCAGAAAACACACTTGTATTTAAGAAGCATTGAAAAACATATGAGGCGGAGAAACAACTGTTTTAATGTCAAGTTTATTGATGTAAAAGTGATGAGTTCAAGTTTAGGGGAAGGAGCCTGCTAATTGTTGTGACTTGGTTTTGTTACAGGAACTCTGGAGGATTGTGATGTACACAATGGAGAAAACTGTAGTTCTCCCACCCCTCTCAGATCCCAGACAGGTAGGTCACCTTGTTTCTATGGCAACCACAGTTACCGCTTAGGTGTTATATGAACACATGTATACTGTTTTCCTGATAAAAGACCAGACAGAATACTGTCATTAGGTTCATTTAAAGACAAGGTGTTAAGGATGGATTTGCTTCCATTTCATGCTCTGAAATGAAAGACGTCTCTTAGGCAATCAATTTGCATCTCTGTGTGTGGCCTCATATTTCAAAATACAGGGTTTTGAAAACTAACAGGAAACACATTCTGGGTACATTTTATTTTTTTAATTTATAAGAAATATAATTAACAATGCAGGCATTATCTTGAAATGGGCACAGTGACTTTCTCTTCAAACAGGTCATTGACTGACCATGTTTGTTTCACAGCAGTACATTTAATTGTTTGGTCAAAGAATGTATGACTTATCCAGAACTTGAAAGAAAACCAATCTAAACTAGTATGCTTTCATGTAGATAAGGTACCTTTCCTTTTTGTATTCTTCATTGACTTTTGGATTGTAAGTTTGACGGCCATACACAGAATGTTTAGTTATATCATTCCAACTGATATATGATTAAATGCAGTACAAAACAAGAATATATTTTGCTGATCCCTGGAATCTGCTAGTATTAGTTACAAATACCTCAGTGCCAGGGAGTTGCCGGGCTCAAGAAATGGAGTCATGTTGTGTACTCACATATTTAATGAGCAATATGGACTAATCCTTAGTATGATATGGGAATGATTTGTATTAACGGTATCTTGCTTATCAGCCATTGTACAATGGACCTTTTCAGATTCCTGATTGAAACTTTAAGTCAAGCCTTGCCTTTAAATTTTATTAATCCTGACAATGCTGTGGGCTTTTGTGACTGATTTTGCAACCAGTGCAGACCAAGATCAGCCTGCACAACTGTGAAGTCTGATTATGGTCTGCATTGTTCGCTATTCAGTCAGTAAATTTTCAGCAAGCACCCCCATAAACAACCAATGCTGCAGTCTAAAATGAAGAGAGGACAAGTCCAATTAAGAATTTAGCATAGTAAGGGGTAGGGGATTAAATTTTTCTGTTTTGACTAGATCAACTCAGGTCCCCAATAAGTATCGGAAACAAAACAGATCAACCATTGATTACATGATATCTATGTGAAGCTATTGGATAACATGTTCATTTAATTTGAACATATTTATAAATCTGGAAACATAGGAAAGGTCCATTTACTTGCTGCTGAATAAAATAAATCTACTTTCAATTTCTATTTATAGGTTGACTGTGTCTCAAACATAAACTTGTGTACCTATATGACTGGGTCTTGATTATTTACTCAATATTTCCATGCTTTTTGCAGAGTGATGATAAGGTATTGTAAACCAGTCTGCTATGAATCATGGGATTATTAATCAGACTTCCTGCTTATTCTAACACCTCTAGCTGTAAGGTGGTGGTAGGGTATTAGCATAACTTTGAGCATAACCTTTGGCTGTGGATTTTATTCTTAATCAAGTGGTGGTTTGCTTTTAAGAATTGGTTATTTTAGAAATGTTTGATTCATATTTTATATTTCTTCATATCAAAGAATGATTTACTGAAATGTGGAAAAAAAATAAATTCAATGAACAGATTTTGTGAAATGTTGATAACAAATGTTACTCACCTTCTTTTGAGAAATTTCCCCAGAATTTATCTAAATCTCAGTTATAGGTCACATGACGAAGTACTCACTAGCAATAACCTTTCATAATTATTTCAAAGAATTACTTAGTTTACAAGTTTATTTTTGAAACTTTTTCTAATTTAATAAATTTTAATATCTTGAAAACATGTAAAGTTAGCAAAGAAAAGTTAGCAAAGATCTGTATGTTGGAGAATTCCGTTTCAATAATTGAATAAAAAGAGAAACTGTTAAGAATTCCTCTTCAACAGCATTACCTCATACATGTAAAGACTTCTTTTGATGCATTATCAAACAGAGTAGACCCAGATCAGATAGCTCCGTCCAGGGTCTCCTATTTGCTCATAAAATATTGTAGCTTAGATTCTACATAATTTGCATTTCAAAGAAAATCCAAAATGTTACATATTCCATTTTTTGTTCAGTAACTTTCTTATCCTAAATTTGTACATGAATATTCATAAGGTAAAGGATTAAAGCCACAAGACATTTCTGAAATAACCTCAGATAAAATTTCTATAGCTTTTGCAGATGGTGCTTCAGGCAGTTGTTGCCTGTCCTTTTTCTCCCACTTGCAATGTTTACAAATTTAATTGTTTGGCTATATATTTATATCAGTAGGTTTAATTCAGTATATCCTAGTCATAGAATCAGAATTTTGTAATTGGATTTAAATATTTATAATAGAGACCAACACGCCAAATTTCCTATATTTGAGAGATGCTTGCAAATGTACATATTTCAAGCTTTCAACAATTGTAATGAAAACATTCAATTTTGATACTCATTCTAAATCCTTAAAGCTATCCTTTGAACTTTGTATATCAAGTGCTTTCAGCAAAACTATTGCATCTGCTTCTTTATCTGTATGAAGTTGGCATAGTTTTGCATCAATCTCTTGATATATCAAATCTGTGATTCATGTTTATGTAAGTTAACGGTAAACAACAGATTCAAATTGTCCAAGGACAATACATGTACTTCAAGAAAAACCTAGAATGACGTTCCTTTGAGTTAGATGAGCTCTTTTCTTTTTTAATCAGAGATGTTTGTTATTATCTCACTTAACGATGTCTGCTCAAGATTTCTAAGACTAAGCAAAATCCATGAAGTAAACAGTGAGTACTGTGTTCCTTTAAGGGTACAGCGATTGGCAAAAATAAAACAAACTTAAAAGCTCGTCCGTCAAAGACTTTTGTGTTTCTGACTTAACTTGAAGCATTGAAATGTCTTTTTTGGATGTCAGTTTTTCAGTTATTTTCACCATAAATGAACTTCTCTTGCAGTTTTTAACTCTGACAGCTAAAAGGGTCCATGATGAAATGTATTTACCAAAGATCCTCTTGTTTGCAGCTGTAAGTCACATGGTCTGTTGTCACGGATGCCCAAGCTTACAGTTGTGTTACCTGGCAACAGTTGCTAACCATGTGTATATGGTGTTGACGCAGTTCGTCATAGTATCAATGTTTTGACCATTTTCATTGACACAGGGCAAGCAAAATCTTATTTGATATAGCTTGAAAGAGAGATATTGAACATAAAAAATTATCTCCCTAAAAATGATATATTTTTGTTTAGAATATAAATTTTTATTTTTGGAGAAAGATTTTTTTCTCATTTGAGCAAAAATTTAATCAGTCAAGAAAGTGCTTGTGTCAGTGAAAACAAAAAAAAAGAGAATTTTCTCCTTTTTTCTGCAACATTACCTCCCCTTAATGATTGACTGGTTCCCTTGTTTGCCATGCTTCTAGAATGGTTCCCTGTTATTAAGGATATACATTTCTTCCTTGTTATGAGGGATGTTGAATACCTGTAGAATATCCAAAGATATTTGTGTTTCTCATTTTTCTTTTTAAAGAGAATAGAAAATTGATAAAAATTTCAAAATTGCAAGAATTAGCATAATAAATGCAAAAACAAAAATCCCGTGTACAGAGCCTCATTCTAGAAGTTACGTCTGCTGTAGGCAGGAACTCTCCCATACAGTTCCCTGTTTATCATATACTCGCCATGCCATCGTATGCCCAGTGTTTCTCTGGCTTCCTTCAACATTTGACACGACTCGGGGAATGTTTTCAGCTCCTACCCCTCCCTGGGAGTGCCCAAGCCAAGATCGAGGATGTGTCACGACTGTTTCTCAACCATGTTAGCCAAATGCCCATGAATGTCCCTATGATTCAGGTGGTAAAACCAGGCTAGATGTGTAGTGTTTTGTGTATACACAGCTGTGTTTACACGCTTATATGCCACGATGTTTGTGTACATGTTTTTTTAGTTACAATTTGGTCTTACTGTAATCGAAGTTGATTTTTTGAATTTTTGTAGATGTCATTTACATGATTGTGTTTTTACTGTCCACTTAGATGAACAAATTTCTGTTTTCATATCTCTGGAATATTTCCATCACGAAAGCACACTTCACATAATTATATAAACACACATATACATCTTTTTCGAAAGTGAAAGTTTAGGTTAAACAGTACATTTTATGAGATGTAGTGAAAACTGTAAAGGCAAGGATTAATTGGCTCTTGTCTAGTCTGCTAGACATACCACTGAACAAAGAAAATAATTTTCTTTCATTTTTTGGTTGTTGTTGATGCATGTATTGCAATTGTCAAGCATCATGGCTTAAAAAAGCAATTTGCAGATAATTATTTTACCAGAAGATTCACAATGTTGTTTGTGCAGGGTTTCTCCATTGCTGACATTTAGCTTGTAAGGGTAAGGTCCAGGACTTGTTAATCCGGTTTCGGATAATGATAAAAAAATTTTACCCATTGGAGAGTTGCAGGGGACTGTTTATCTATGAGTGTCTGGGCGTGTCATTTATCTTGAGGAATTAAAAAAAAGTTCTCTAACATATTGCAAGTCTTTGTAAACTATCATTTGTACGTTTTTGTACCACTAGGTGTTTTATGTTGTTTGCATGTTGCTAGATTATTAATGTAATCATTCTATCCCTTTCTCTGTTGTTTTATTTATATTGTGTCTGTCTGATATTTTATTATGATCTGTTTATTTTTTTTTAAATCTAATGTAGTCTTAACAATGGGTTACAAAGATTGAATGTAACCTACTTTCATTGAAGTCAGGCTTATACTATAATCACATGTCTCAAAGTCAGGCTTATACTAGAATCACATGTCTCAAAATCAAGCTTATACTAGAATCACATGTCTCAAAGTCAGGCTTTTACTAGAATCACATGTCTCAAAGTCAGGCTTATATAGAATCACATGTCTCAAAGTCAGGCTTATATAGAATCACATGTCTCAAAGTCAGGCTTATACTAGAATCACATGTCTCAAAGTCAGGCTTATATTAGAATCACATGTCTCAAAGTCAGGCTTATACTAGAATCACATGTCTCAAAGTCAGGCTTATATTGGAATCACATGTCTCAAAGTCAGGCTTATATTAGAATCACATGTCTCAAATCAGGCTTATACTAGAATCACACATGTCATATCTTGTCTTTAGTTTCAATATCTCAAGTACACCTGTTTAGATCCAAAATCAAAAGATAGTTTGGTATAGGGTAGATTTGATGAGGGCCAAAGTCACATTTACTGAAATTTTGATTATGTATGGATTGTATAGTGGTTAACACAGCAGCTTATCACCATTGCAATCCAGGTTTGATCCTTGGTTCAATCATTGGTCCAATGCTGTATGGGTCTCAGGTCATTTATTTGTAAAGTGATACTTAAGTGATACATCTAGTTTGAGAAAATTATTATAGAAAAGTGATACCTCTAGTGTGAGAAAATAAACATGAAAGAGTGATTTTTCTAGTTTTATAAAATTATCACAAAAAGTGGTACCCCAGCGTAAACAAATTATCATGGAAGAGTGAAACCTCTAGTTCTACAAAATTATCACAGAAGAGTGATACCCCTAGTTCTACAAAATTATCACAGAAGAGTGATACCTCTAGTTCTACAAAATTATCACAGAAGAGTGATACCCCTAGTTCTACAAAATTATCACAGAAGAGTGATACCCCTAGTTCTACAAAATTATCACAGAAGAGTGATACCTCTAGTTCTACAAAATTATCACAGAAGAGTGATACCTCTAGTTCTACAAAATTATCACAGAAGAGTGATACCCCTAGTTCTACAAAATTATCACAGAAGAGTGATACCCCTAGTTCTACAAAATTATCACAGAAGAGTGATACCCCTAGTTCTACAAAATTATCACAGAAGAGTGATACCCCTAGTTCTACAAAATTATCACAGAAGAGTGATACCCCTAGTTCTACAAAATTATCACAGAAGAGTGATACCTCTAGTTCTATAAAATTATCACAGAAGAGTGATACCCCTAGTTCTACAAAATTATCACAGAAGAGTGATACAGTAGTGCTAACGTATCAGTTGTCAAAAAATACGATTGGAATACGATAGAAATACGGACGATATACGATATGCGATATACGATCTGCGATATGCGATGTGCGATAGCTGGTCTGATTTCCTTTCGTTACGATGCGATGCGATGCATTCTTTGTCTGATACCATACGATATACGATTTACGATCTGCGATATACGTTATGCGATATACGATACAGGATAAGCACGGTATAAATGGCATTTTTTACAATTGTATACAACTAGATTTTACAATAAGTTCAAAAATATGAAATATCAACTAAGCTTTTAACAATATTTATCACAAGCCGTGTTTTCATCTGAAATAAACAGCGGAAATAAACAAAACGGGAAACAGGAAATGGGGACAAACTACATTGCGGTTCCTCTAGTAATGTTACGGACTCTGTTGTCTCCGTCAATAACAACTTAAGCACGTGTAATGAAAAACTGATTTTTTTCCTAATGAGGACTCATAAAAAAATGTATTTATTATGCATTATTAGTATGTGTTTTGATATTAATCACATTAAAAAAGACAAATGATACCAGTTATCATCTAATATCTAGTACGCTGTCATTTGTGCTAATTAAAACAATATCTTCGGGCATTTTTCAAACTTTGCATTTAACCCATCAAACATAAATGTATATATAATTTATTGGATGTATCAAATATCAAAAGAACGCGAGTGAGTGTGGGAGAATAGCACCGTATCTATTTTCTTATTAGAATATTCGTATATATTACAAGTAGGTAACTGTCATAGGTATAGATTTAATATAAATATGTTTTCATATACTTTAACCAGAAGCTCGGAAAATCCACTATTGTTTTAAAAAGCCCTAAGCCCGAAGAATTGTTGTTGGAAATTGACCTTGGTAATTAAACAACTAAATACATGTTTATTAACATGGGTCGAAAAGCTATCTTTGTCGAAAAGATGCCATGAGTGAAGAGGCCGCCGTTTAACCGGGTATTCGTGAGAAATGTCATACGCCGCCGTGCGTATACAGTTTAATATGATTTGTTTCGTTAATCGAGTACAAGAATAAAATAGTTGCCAAATCGGTTATATCTCATTTTGACTACACCCAGTTCATCTACTGTATAAAGTTATTTCACACCTTTCCAGACATGTTTCCAGATTGTCTAACACATGCATTGCTACATGTAAAGGATATATAACTAATTGTCTCTTATTAAGTAGGGAAATATCATCATGTGTTGGGCTTTCAATATTTTGTAATGGTATCCATGTTTTTGACCAAGTATTATTGTAAAATTATTTAAATGTAAAGTATTTAATATTTTATTAAATATTTATGATATAACATTTATATTGTGTGCATATGTATCATCCCCGCACTAATTCACTGTGTCTTCCGCATAAATATGCATTCATCTCTCCTCCTCCTCTCTCTCTCTCTCTCTCTCTCTCATCCTATATTTTGAGCTAATGGTCATTAATGTTATCATGTATGTGGTTTCGAGACACATTTTAATTTGCAGAGATTTTGATTTGTAGACACAATGGGTTTCAATCGGAAGAACGAATTAAAAAAAAAGGTCTATTTAAAATCTGTGTATTTTACTCGCCGTTTTAACAATCAAAATATTTTAAAGAATACCCTATGATTCGCTCATTTGTGATATAAAAATAAGTCCATAAGTCACACACATGTGTGCCCGCACACTCCCTTACAAATGTATTTTTGATACATGTATCATCATTATCATCATCATCATCATCATCGTGTACATTTAAGATTTTTTTTCTCTCTTCGAAATATATTCTGTGCCTCATACCTAGATTGGAAAGTTTTATTATTATTATTATTCTATGAATATTGGTGTGTTTAAAATAGAATTTCAAATTATTGCTAAACATTGTAATCTTTTAGTACCGGAAATAACATTCACTCTGTGTACATGTCAAAAGTCTTCTCCTCTGGGGGTGGTATACCGGCAGCGGCGAGACATAAAGGTGACATATCCGGTCAAAATAAACACATGCTGTGCCTGCTGATAAGAACTTATGGCACGCCTCCGGTATTGCGAAACACACTTTTTTCACTTAATTATACATAAAAGATTAGGGATATGCAAGAAAATGTTCTAACCTATTATATCTCTAGCAAACTGTAATAATATGGAAATGAGATCTTTAGCGAACTGTAGTAATATGGAAACAAGATCATTTTCTTTTAACTATTATCATGTCAGTGAACTCTGTGTTATCACGGAATAAAATACATCAGTTATTTTATAACAAATCTTCCATTCCCATGTAGGTTTTATGTTTATTTTTCTATTGTTATGGCTTGCAATAATTCCTGGTTTATCATATTAAATATTAAGACATAGCAGTGAAGCATATCACGAAAATGTGGTTCTATTTTATCATTGTTTTTTTTCCATATGAAAGAGACAGTTGTTGGATACAATTAAGTTCTGGTGTGATACCCATGCTAATTTCGCAAAAAAAAAAATGCTCTTTGAAATATACGTGTCCGAGGTATAGTACCGATATACTGTAAACATGTTCCTGTGTAGAATTAGTACTTAGAGCTCCGTGTTCTCAAAGCAATACCGATGCATCTTGTACACATCATATACGTATTAGGATTTACGCGATCATCGGAAAAAATGCTCCGGTTTGGATTTTCAGTCTCCACCTACCTGAATTTTGATTATCTCCGTACTGATGAAAAAGGGGGAAAAAAGAAACATAATTTGCACTCATTCATCCAATTTTTTTGGAAGTGTGTGTGCGCGCGCGCGTGTGCGTAATGAAAGAAGGATAGAGAAACCTAAATAAAATAAGAAATAATTAAATAAATAAACTATATTCGTAAATTACAATTATCTTTTGTTCACGAATTCTAAAATAATAAAAAAAACAGCAGTAAAAAATGTCCCGGGAAATAAATAATTACACGAAAGCAACATTTCGGACGATCTTGCATAAGTAGGTAAGTTTTCATTTGTTAGTTTTTAGACAGGTTAATAAAGCAAACATTGATCAAACATATCGATTACACATATTTTAAAATTAGTCCACTTTAATACTGATATAGTCACGAAGCTATATTAAAGGTATTTACGTCTCTGATATAGTATTTTTCACACGTGCATCAAATTATATAACATCGCATGGCGTCTGCTCCTGAAAGTCACGTAGGCCATAACACATGTATAAAATAATAAAGTAAAAGAAATATAACTATTGCAATTGGTAAAATATGAAAAAATGCACTGCATAATTTTTAATACCCCATTAATAAATTAAAATTAAATTTAAAGACACGAACATAAATTATTTCTGAAATATCGATGGTGTCCCGTAACTTAAACTGTCCTAAACCACTGGGTGGTTCAATACGATATACGTTATGCGATTTACGATATACGATTACCGATATACGGTTGCCTTACGATGCGATGCGATACAATCCCGTTTATTATGCCTAATACGATTGAATGCGATAGAATACGATTCCATACGTTACGATGCGATTGAGTAATATATACAAGACTAAATGAATGTACCCCTAGTTCTACAAAATTATCACAGAAGAGTGATACCCCTAGTTCTACAAAATTATCACAGAAGAGTGATACCCCTAGTTCTACAAAATTATCACAGAAGAGTGATACCTCTAGTTAACACTGAGCAATAGTCTAGTTCACCCTATTTATTCAGTACATGTAACACTCCATTCATATTTGTTCACCCGTTAGAAAAGTAACCATGTTTTGCACTAAATGAATGCTTGAAATATACTCAACTTTCGCATATTTGTAATTTACCTGGAATTTTTTGTAAAGCCGTAATCATATACTTCACAGAGAAGATCAAGTTTATTTTTTTTTATCAGCATGTTTATTATAATTTGGTCTATTAATCTTCATTTTAAAGTTCAGTAGTAATAAATAAAGGCATTAGTTATATAGATAAGATACTGCACAGTTTAGATATAAAGTAAAACCAGTCTTGGTTTTTCCTAAAAAAATGTTTCTTAAATCTTGATAATGATTGCATTGATATACTAGCTTTCTAATAGATAAGTTTAGTTTGATCTCTTAGTTGGCTAAAATACAATTATTATTTAAATACCACATTCATCAGTTAGTTGGACCTTTAGAAAAATTCAATGATTCCTAGGTTAATTTGATGTGGGAAAATTAACAACATTTTGGAAAAATATTTAACATTGTTATTACATCAACATCTTGGCTAACACGTTCATCAGATAACTTAAAATAATAATTATGATGATTAATTTTGTTTTCCTTGATAGGTACAGACTTTGTTCTTCTTTTTTTATTTAATGAGATTTGAAATAAAATATAAGAAGATCATGATACATGAAGTTAAGAAAACCTTAGCAAAGTCAGCAGAAACATAAAGAAAGATTAATGCAGGTTCCAGTGCTTAGATAATTGCAAAAATCTATCTATATGAAGCAATTGCTGTACAGAAAACTCTGTTCAAATTATGCAAGAAATTGTATGAAATGTATATAATATGATATTTAACACTCAAAGATAGAGGATTTACTAGAATATGTTTTTGTAAATTTACCAAACCTAAATATAAAACCATTTATTTAGATGACACTTGTATAATTATGGACAGGTGAGAAATGGACAGGATGTATAACAGTATATCTGCATGTTTCCTCTCAGGATATGTCGAAGGAAGCTGAGAAGAATCTGACACCCAAGCAGTGTGCTGTACTCGACCTCGCTCTGGAGTCCATCAAACTCTACTTCCACGCCGGGGGCCAGGGCCTCAAGAAGAACTTCCTTGACAAGAGCTCTGAGCTTCAGTCGCTGCGCTACGCCCTGTCTCTGTACACCCAGACAACCGATACGCTCATCAAGACTTTTGTGAGCACACAGACGTCGCAGGACCAGCCGAGCTCGACGGATGCGGTTGGAGAGGTGTCAATCCAGGTAGATCTATTTACGCACCCTGGGACTGGCGAACACAAAGTCACTGTGAAAGGTGAGTCTACTTGGAGGTCATTATGAAGGTTTAGCCTACCATAAGGTCACTGTGAGAAGTATGTCTATCACAAGATAATTGTGAAAGGTGAAGCCACCTTATGATTATTTGTGAAAAGTTAAGTCAGGATATGTTGTTAAGTTTCAGGGGTGCCTGGACAGCATTGTGGTAACACTCTTAGCTTCTTCCAGGGTAACTAACTGTGAAAGGTGACTATACATTAAGACTTTAGATGGATTTGACTAAAAAAAATCTTGTGATATATAAGCCAATGGTGTTAAGACCACTGTTTTGCAGAATTTGTTCTATGAAAAAAACACATGGCGGGTGTAGTCATCAACTTTAGTGATAATTGTAGTTTGTATTATAATTGGCCTTTTTTTCTGTTGATGCTCTTATTTTAAGACCAAATATTTTATTTCAGTTGTTGCGGCCAATGATCTGAAGTGGCAGACGACAGGAATGTTCCGACCTTTTGTTGAGATACACATGATTGGTCCCCACATGAGCGACAAGAAACGGAAACATTCAACCAAGTCCAAAAGCAACAACTGGTCACCCAAATTCAATGAAACATTCCACTTGTGAGTAACTGCACAATCAATGCATTGCAAGTTTATGTAATACTGTTGTTGTTTTTAGGGTGGGGGGTGGAGTTCTTTCATTTTTAGCTAACCTGAGAACAATGCTCATTAAAAGACATGCTCAATGGGACCACTGGCAGGGTTTTCAATGACACACAAATTTGTACATTTTGACACAATCAAAGATGAAAAGACCCCAAAATCTCATACCAATGCGCCATCAGTGACGCAATTTTAAAAACTCACTTGAAACTATCATTTTCAGGAAATATGAATACTAAAAAAAGCATGCTTAGAAAAACAGACTACTGTAATTGCCCATGTATATAGTGCACACTCAAGTTTGGCTTGCTCAACAGATTAGCAGACTGGTAATATAACACCATCAAATTATTATATATAGTAATAAGTATTTAACCCTTTCCCTCATATAGACTCATTTTGATGCACTCATTAGGTACCACATAAAGCCTGATCTGCAGAAAACCACAGTTAAACCTTCCAAATTTAATTATAAAATCCTCATTTCCAGACAACTGAGGAGCAGCAAACAGCATAAAACCTGATCAGCCTGCGAGTTACTCGCAGGCTGATCTGGTTTTATGCTGTTTGCATAGGTCTTTTCATGGTGTCCTCTATGAGGGAAAGGGTTAAACTAAGCATGTCTCCCAGAAATTTCAAATGACCCCCAAATTATAACCATTAGGGAACATATGACCCCAAAATAAATTCAATATTATCCCTGCACTGGTCAGAAATTATGAGGCTTGGCATGGGTGATCTTGGAATGGTACTTCACAAAAATTAAAAACATGATCGATCCATGCAGAACTCTAATTGCCCAAGTCTGATAATTTTAGTCTGTTAAGTATATATGTACACAAAAAATTACAACCAATATTCAGAGTTTTTAACCAGGTTTGCTTGGCGCTCAGCATATAAGGGTAGTTCTAGGACTGGTTGACCCGGTGTCAGGATAATGTGACTGGGTGTGGTATCATGCCACATGTCTACGTTGTGATACTGCAGTGTGGCAACACTATATCTGTCTCAAGTAGACAATGTCACCAAATGACTGAAATACTGTCTGTGGGACGTTAAACCCAACAAACAAACATTGAAACTTTATAATAATGATAAAGTTAAACCTTGTCTATAGTACTAACTGCACTTAAAGCAGTTAATTATAAAGATAATCAATCCATGAAAGTTTGTTATAGAATTAACTGGTCAGTGTTCTACCTGAGGTGTTGGAGGAAGTGATGAATGAATCACAGTCTCATAACATCATATTTTTATTTGTAGCATCCTGGGTAATGAAGATGAGCCTAATTCATACGAACTGCACATCTGTGTGAAGGATTACTGTTTTGCGCGAGAGGATCGTCTCATCGGCATGGCCGTGATGCAGCTGCGGGATATCCAGGAACAGGGAAGCTGCGCATGCTGGTGCTCCCTCGGTAAACGCGTGCACCTCGACGAGACCGGATGGACAATCCTCCGTATATTGTCTCAACGGACAAACGACGAAGTGGCAAAAGAATTCGTGAAGCTGAAGTCGGAGGTTCGTCACCTCGAGGAACACATGCTGCAAAAACACTAAAAATATTTATGCATAATTTTGAGATGGCGTCAATTTGTATGGCATAATATTTTCATTGTAATAGTTAAACAGAATTTGTATTTAGGTATGCTCATGGTTTTTTTGATTGATAGAATCCTATGGCTTTCTATCAATATTGGAATATTGAATTTATTAATTTTTTTCTATAATTTTTATGTCTTTTATCAAAAATTATTGCTGAAATTTGAAATTTATTTGAAAACTATTTTGCCATAAAAGCTGATGGGATTCTGTACTATACAGAGCAATCCAGTAAATAGCCATTGTCAGATATTCTGCAAGTGGGCTGTGAGGTAGAACATGGCTTGTTTATTATCCCTTTGCCTCATGAATATTCGTGTACAAATTAATAATTTAATGAATTTTAATTTTTTGAACTTTAAATGGTATATAAAACATGAATTATTATTTGCTTTTCAGACTGTTTAGAAACTGAGGTACATTATTGTTTGAGCAAACAGAGTACCTGAAAGGAGCTGTTTGATCAGGGTCTGCTCTGTTTGCTGGTGCATTAAAATGAGTCCATTTGAGATAAAGGGTTAAGTTTGAATTAATGAAAAATTGCAAATTAACAAATGTGAACTGATCTTTACCAAACTTTGTCTCAATATGTATTGGCACAGACCAAGCTAAATAACCAGAGGCTCCAGAGTTATGGCCCTTGAATTGATAAAATTGCAGGATGGACGTATTTTGTGTTGACCAGCACTCTTGTTTTCAGTTATTTGTATTAAATATGGATAATCAGTATGGAATGGGATGTATGATGGCAGTTCATTTGAAGATTATCTGACAAGGAACATGTTAGAAAGCTGGTTTTGCCTTGTACATATAGATAGTCGGTAGATATACTTGTAAACTATAAAGGCTTGTATTTTGTATATGAATATCTTTGATTTCAGACTTTTTTCTGAACTGAACTGTTATTTACATGATTCTCAAATTCATGAGAAAACTGTCTAAGGGCTAGAATGCTCATATTTATATATACCCCTAGTTAATAAATTTGGGGACTATATAAGGATAGCTTCGCCACATCAAGTACTGCCTTGTTTTTTTTCAAATCACTGTAGCTTTGAGTCAAGATGCCGTTGTAGAGATAGGATTCACCAAGAGTGATAGCTCTAGTAGTTAGTGATTTTGTAAAGCCAGAATCACAGTTTCTGAGATATTAAGGTAAGAGACACGAATATAGACGTCAGAAAATTTGGACATACAACATGTCCAATGTATTAAAAATTAAAGCATTATTTTCCAATCAAATTTTAGGCATTTTTTATTCATATTTTAGGCTCTTTTTTTGGGGGGGGGGTCAAATTCACATTTCTTAAAAAAAATTTTTGTCAAATTTAAAGTTAAAGGTTGAAATTTTTGACATTTTTCCTATCAAGTTTAATGATTATATTTTTCCATGAAGTGGTGGGCATAAATATGTATGCAATCTTTAAGATCTTTTCATTTCATATTGGTTGTGAAAAAATGACAATTTAAACTGTTTACAAAAGTACCATTACATAATTCAAGGGGTGAGAGCAAAACTGGGCTAAGTGCTTACATGTATATATGCACTTATCCTAGTTTTGTTCTCACCCCTCGATATGTACTTTCAGTAGTAAATTATATACCTCCTGCTTCACAGAACTGGGGGTGGGGGGCTATAAAGGAGTCGTACTCATTGTAGCCACTCACATGATATCCAGATAGGATGCAGGGGTATTTAGCACCTGTAATGATAGCTCTGTGGGTTTTTTTTGTCGTTTTTTTTGGTAGTCTGAAATATTTGCAGTAGAGATGAAATAAAAGCAATATGACTTTTTCTCATCATTTTAGTCCTAGGTGACAATATTTAGTTTTACAAATAATGTAAAACTTGTGTTTACAGGAAGATTGTATGAGTCCTTTTGTCTCAAATTTATGGCGATTTGCAGAAATCGACAGTGTCACATATATTTCCATTAAGAAAGTGGGCGTCTTCTTTACCTATATACAGTCATGATATGTAATGCTCAAAACTGAACATTCCATCCTCTATCTTAATCATTTTCTTCTATTTTTCTTCCTTTTTTTTTTTTTAAAGTGAATTCATTTTCATTCCCTTTTTTTAAATCTTATTTCAGAATGACATTGAACAGAAATTTTCATTTCAAAGTTTTAAGTACATTCAAATTTTGGGTAGACTTGCATGTATGTTTTTGATGTATTTTTTGATTCACTTCTATTCATGTAACGTTGTGTTATGACTCTATATATTGCTACAAATGTTCTTAGGCCCTGGATATTGTAGCTTTGTTAGATATGACAGGTGGTATCCTTGTAACATGATTGTAGGCATAATTGTTTTTATATCACCTCATTCCTCCTAATAAAGACAAAAGTTCTTTGTTCTGTAGATTATGACGATCAAGTGACCCTCTTTTGTGAAACTTTAGCTTAGAATCCTTTGGACATGTAAAAAATGATGAACTATTATTTTTTTTATTGTTTGATTTATTATTATATTTATTCATAAGATGAAATTTGTGCAAAGAGTTTTACTTTGTCATCAGTTTCTGCGGTAGCATTTTCATGTAGAATTGTACAGACATAGTACACTGTGTATTGCATGTTTGTTTTTTTGTTGGGTCAGTGTTGTCATGGTAACAGACTTCATTACATGTAAACAAACATCTCTTCTTGTGATAGGATGAATGCTGACGTATTTATGTTGTTGTTTTTTTGTTATTTTTTTATTCTCATAAGAGTCATGGTGTGGGTCTTAAGTATGTTATCCTTTTTTTTTTTCTTTTTTTTTTAAGTCGGCTCAAAGAGTCTATGTGTACATTTGTAAAACAAAAAATTACTGACTTTGTATCTCTCTTGTTGTGAGTTAATATGGGAATCATGAGAAAATACATGAATAAGGCCAGAAATGTTGTACCCTGTACAATGTTATTTCATGTTTAACTAGCATTTCCCTACTTTCTTGTATGAGATGATAAATTTAAATAGAAAATAAAGTGACAGGCAGGTGGGTAAATGAATCAGATTGCCACTTTAACCACTGGGTACTCTTATGTTAGAAGGTAAAACCAGTGGTCGTTTCAAGTACTGAGTATTCAAATGTGATTTCATCACCTCATTTGTTTGGGTAGTGACTTTATCCATTCAGGTTGTGAATTTGTCACATTTCAGTTAATCAGTGGAGGAATTGACTCTTAAATATTCAGTGTACAATTAGTAATTAGGAATTGATAATCCAGCGGTAATTTTTACTTCCATCATCTTCACTGTAGCCCTGAAAATTAGATTAGAAAATAAAAACATTTGCCCCTCACTGTTGTAGGTTCAAGTCCCTTGCAGCATCACTCATATTTTTCATGTATGAAAGCCACCTAGCTAGCTTGTGTAAGATGGGTGGTTTGAAATCGATATCCTCTGGGTCTTCTTCCTTCTGGACATTGTTGTATGATTGAAATACTGTCCCAACACTAAATCTGTAGATAAGTTACACCAACATATGTAGCGGCAATAAAACCTAGGATTTTATGACAAACGCCTTTTGTTAAGACTCGATAACTACTGCTTAAAAGATTCATTTAGTGAAACTATTCTTTGTGACCCAGATCTGACTTCCAAAGATTGTACAAACGATGATATGTTGAGGATGCAGATTAAAACATGCTCTACAGTCTAGTACATAAATGTTAAATGTGATTGCGTTTTTTGTTTTTTTTGTTAAGTTTAAATTATGAATACAGTTTTACATATAAAAGGTTGTTCATACATTGTTCTTTCATTGTGATCAGTATAAGATTCTACTTAAGTTATCCAGTTTCTACAAGACATTTATCTATATCTAACCCTAACAATGCTGTGGGCACATGTGACTGCCTTTGTGACCAGTGCAGACCAAGATCAGCCTGCACATCTGGAAATTTATCTTACTAAAATTTTGGTACAGTTCAAATTGAAGAAGGGCAATTCAAATGAAGAAATTCAACAGTTGGAGGGTAATAAGCCTAAAATGTTACAAGAGACAACTTAATTACCTTAAAAAGCATCACAATAGATCAGCAATGATAGGAGCTAACAAAGTGAAATACTTTGAAAATATCCATCAAATATTAATTCAAATATTTTTTGCAAGCAAGGATATATATAGATTGTATTGAAATATCTCCAAAGTATATTACTTTGAAATGCCAAAGTATAAAAACCATACCAAGACCTTGTGTAACAGATGTAAAGTGAAAATGCCAAAAAAAGTTATTGATAAATGTGCTCTATTTTATTTTAACACTTAATTTGTTTTCTTGTATGAAACAAAATCAAGAGAGTTGAATTTTAATTGGAATGGGACAGGAATTAGGGGCCTTTGTTCAGAGGAAACTGTAAATTATTCACATAGTTAAGGGCTTAAATTTTAATTATATTTATTTGGTAAAAGTTTTCTTTCATATTTGATACCCTTCATTTTATAGGAAAACGAATCTCATAAGAGCTTAATTGAAATTTTGTTAACATGCATTTTATACCAATATATTTTTTCTTTAAGAAATCCAGTTAATGTTATTAATAGTGTTTCCTACTAGAAAATCATATTTATTATTTATTTAAGAAATGTTTGATCTATTCTTAAGATGTTTTGATGTTGAAAAGTGCAATTTTGCAAATTGCTGGAAATTTGTTTGATACTCTATTTGTTTTGTTATTCACACACACACACACACACACACGTCTATACTAATATATATATATATGCATATTCTATTAAAAGGGATATTAATGTCAGCATATTATATATTAATGTTAACATTTTGTATCAATTGATACAATACAGTACATTTCCATGTTAGCATAATATTTCAATATAGGCAAATAATTCTCTCTTCTTTTTTTTTATTCTATACATAGGCTGGAATGATTTTCTTTTCTTGTGTGTTCTTCCCTTTGTAGAAGAAGTTAAAAATATCATTTTTATTATACCCTTCTAACTTCAACTCAACGACTGACTACCAAATTTTTCGTACTGACGTAGAAAAACATCTGAGTAGTCTGTCGAAATGAGTTCTTTCAGAGTCTGCTTATCTGTCCATTGATTGAGTTGCCCATCTGTTGTACTTTACCTCTGTTTAAAGAATATTGTGTTCCATGATATGGACGCAAATTGTATTCTTTTGAGGCAATCTTTGTTTTACATACTTTACTTTATCATGATTCTGATCTAGAAATCCTTCAATTTCCAGTGTCCCTTTATTTTTATTGAGAAATCCAACTATCATTTTAACACACAGACACAGATATATGTATATTTTGTGGCTGAATTGTCTTATTTGTAATCCCATTTCTTGAGCAAATTGTTAGTTATTGATCTTTGAAATATTATTGGCTTAAATGCGAAACTTAAAGAAACTATATTCATTTTTATTGTTACGGTGTCGGGTATTGTTTTGTTTTTGTTTCTTTGTTTTGTTGTTAACATGACTTAAACAAAAATGAATATTATATAATATATATATCTATATGAATTAATTTTAATATTTTATAATTTTAATTTTTTAGCATGATTATTTTCCGGTTTGCATACATTGTGAGATGTTTTTTTATTGAATTTACATATGCATGGTTTATTACAGGTTCCATCTAGCTTTGTGCATTAACTCTTATCAGAATTGACCTTACAATTTTTAAACCCAACATTTTTGCATTTTCTATTGAAAGAGTTTTGCATGTAATGTTGAATATGACTTGTTTCCAATTGTATTATACCAATGTGTGCAATTATTGTTTAATTGTATTTTTCAAAGTTAATTTTTAAAAAATTTTGTGCATTTTTTTTTTGTTAAATTAATTGGTTATGTTTTTAATTTTTAGAATTTTTTTTTCTATATATGATAATGTTAGTGTAAAAAGAGTTATTATTTAAGTTGTTCTCATATAGTCTGGTGAAAAAGTTTTATCATATGTTCTGTTCTCAGATAAATAAATCTCAAAGTATTGTTATTGTCTTGTTACTTAACTGCAAATGAATATGTACAGAAATTTACTCTGCTTTATTATAAAGAAACACTTTTTTGTATTTTTTCATATAATAATATCTATCCACCTATATAATATTTAAAACATTCCTATAACATAAGTATTTATCCTTACTCTTATTAAGCTGCATGAAATTTATATAAATATTAAATTGTAAAGCATATTCAGATTTAAAATGCAAATGAAATCTCAGCGAAATGGAAATATATACAAGGTATTTGTTGTCGCTGAAAGTTATGGCTTAATATTAAGTTTTCTCCCTTCTCTACCTAGCTCTTTCATATCTAATCGCATAAGTTGAACTGCAATGTCTGTATAATTAGGCATATTTCTGTTATTGTGTCTCCAGATAGGGGAGGCAACTCCAAAGTATATGCACTTTACTATATATCATCTCCAGAAAAGGGAGGTAACCCAAATGTATATGCCACTTCCTATATATATATCTCATCTCTAGAAAGGGGAAATAACCCCAAAGTATATGCCACTAACTATATCTGCCTCATCATTACAACATGACAAAGTTTGCATGTAAGGCCTTTTTTTGTAACTCCATTTCTCGTGAAAAAGCAATTTCTACACCTTAACTGTATAGTCATAGTTAGAGAACTATTGTCTCTTAAATAATTATGTATTTCTATTAAAGGGACATAATTATTGATTTGGGGACATAATTATTGACATGTATGTTCTGCAATATTTAGTATATCAGGCAATAGTGTACAATGTTAGGAACCATGCCTCATCTTTAGTGGTTTAATGAGTTCAGTAGAAGGGAATCATATACATATATATATTCACATATATTTTATGAAGGGAAACAAATATATTTATAGGTATATTTTATCCTTTCTTGAATTATCTCCCTTTATTGGTGATTGTTTCCAGTGATTTTCAGATGTAAGAATGTGACTGTAGTTCTGTAGTAACTAGTTATTCTTGTATGAGTGGATGTTTTTTTTTTTGTAAGCCTGACTCTTTGTAAAACAGACTTGGACAAAGCTGCGATTGTGAAAGCAGTGCCACTTCTTTTTCAGTTACAAATCTTGAGGTACTAGTCCAATCCTTGCTCTACATGTTTTTTTGTTGTTGTTTTTTTATAGTATTTAACTTTGTGTATTTTATGAATTTTTTATTTCATTTTTATTATAAGATCTAAGTTCACAGTTGAAAGGCAATTGATCTATTTTTGGAAATTATATTATCAGTTTGGACCTTATGCAAAACTACAGTAACTATATATAGATAAGAAACAATTAGAACATTCTGGCACCAAGTCCTTGAGTTGTGTTTTGTTGTATTGATATGATATTTTACAAAATATTTTCCTTAAGGAAACGATATTATTTCATTTGAACAATTCATGGAAAAAAAAAGTGGCATTAAATTTCATTTCTATTGTACTTTGTCCAGGACTGCTGTTTGCTATGTCTATACCTGTTTTGTTTTCATATATATATTTCTTGTGTCATCTGAAGCGTTGACACAGAATATACATTATCTCAATATGTATAGTCTTGATTTATTTTTTGCCCCAGAGTCACTGTACTAAAAATGACTGGTCTGAGTGGCCATGTGGTGAGAGAGTCTGCCCCAGACTCGTGAGGTTATGAGTTAGATCCCCAGCTGTGACATACTAAAGTCGTTAAAATGGTACTAGTGAAGCTCCTTTAATGGCTTGGTGCTCAGCTGATAGGGGTAGTTTGAGAACTGGTTGGCCCGGTGTTTGGATAATGTGACTGGGTGTTGTATCATGCCACATGTTTATGGCATGATACTGCAGTGTGACAGCAACATATCTGTCTCAAGTAGACATAATTCTCAAAATGACTGAAATACTGTTGGTGGGACATTAATCCCAATAAATAAACAAACCAAAGTTTTGACCCCAGTGAATGACTAACTTTCAATAAAACATAATGACACTGGAATTGCCCCACCACTTTATTTATTATTAGATTGATACTCTTTTTAGTGAATGCGATGATAAACTGGAAAATGATTTAAAGATAAAAATAATTAGTGCCGTGACCCTGACCTCGACCAAGTGATGTGATTTTGACATTCAATCTAGAGACCTGGTTCTTGTTGGCAACACATTGTTTTGTCCTAAGAGTCCCTTGTGCCAAGTTATTTCAAAATACATATCCATGCACAGCTAATATACCTGCGACACATTTGCTTGACCGGACTAACACACACACACAGGTGTAACATCATTTGTCTGTCACAATGTCATGGTGGGGACATTGAAAAAGCAGGTGTTGATGTTCTGTTATAAGGATGATTTGTGCAAAGTTATCTTCAAACAGGACCATACACAATAAACAGCCAGGACACGACTGCTTGCACATTTAAAGGTCAACCAAATGCTATGAACTTTACTCTCAAGCTAGCGACCTGGATCTTGCTCACAAGCATCACATTGTCTTGTCCTAGGGATCACTCATCGTTTGAAAACCCACGTTCGCTAAATATGCTTTGTTTTTTATTCCACCATTGGAATTTCATTGGATTCGTGGCATGGACAACATGGCAACAGCAGGGATTATTTGACCAATGAAAGAGCATATGATTTAAAAGAACTTCATTCTACCATGTATAGCTGATGTTGCTCTCCTCGCCTAAGTGTAGCAGTTTATCTAACAGGAACAAAGAGTCAGCTTTTGCATTTGTAACTTTCAATGAAGAGTATTCAAAATACTAAGCATGATTTCACTGGTCAGCAAGTAGCTGAATAATATTCACGAAAATGAAGTTTTGCCAGCTTAAAATCCCACGGTATATACAGAAGTGTTAACGGAATATATACTGTGGATTTTCGATGATTGGGATTACCTTGAAAACATGTTTATTCACAACAAAGTAACATCTGGGGCATGAGGTCAACCGAGTGCTGTAACCTTGACCCCCAAGCTAGTACCTGGATCTTGCTCACAGGCGACATATTGTCTTGTCCTAAGGATCACTTGTGCCAAGTTATTTCGAAACACAACCATTCACTACAAAGTTACAATCGGGACACAATTTCTTGCACACTGGCCCTAAACCGGCCCCTATACTACTCACACACACACGGACAGAAGTACATGTAACAATATATTTGCCCGTCGACATCTCATGATGGGGATATAAAAATAAAATTAAGTCATAAACACATTGTATACGCCTGTCGAATGACGAAGCGTATTATGATAATGCGTTTTCCTCCGTCCGCTCGCACAATAACTTTTGAAAGACTACATGCCATAATTTGACTAATTACTTTAATGGTGTACAGAATATCGACTGAGTACAAGGTTTTTCTGCGTAAGAAAGACCTGGGCACGAGCTGCATGTGACACCGAGAGCGCGAAGCGCTCGAAGTGTTTCATGATGCTCGTGCTCAGGTATTTCCTCTGCAGAGAAGTCGATATCCGATTACACACCGTATGCCTCAGCAAAGACAACATGAATGACTAATAAAAACTTGTATTTATTTCTGCTTTATTATTTGCCAAATAAGAAAGTTGTATTTACTCATTTTGACATATTGCCCTTTTCTGATTTACAAGAAGTTATATAAATTTTAGGTAAAAAATGATGTTTTTCACTGAGAAGGGGACGAAGTGTAAAGTTTATTGGTAGAAGAATATGACATGAGTGGAAACTGGAAAATGGGACACTGCACAGTTATTAGAACAGCGAAAGGCAAGGACGGTGAACCACAAACAGTGTATGAAGTATCTTTTGACGGTGAAGAGGAGGCCTAATATTATGATGTGATAATCTTCACATCCACAACAAAGACGGTTCCTTGAAGTTCACTGATCTATAAAGGTATCAATTTAAAATTTTAATTATTTTTCATCAATTACGAAACAAGTTATCATAACTTATATTATTCACTCTCGATGGCTGTGGTGGTGTCTGTGGTCATTATTGTAGGAGGAAACCAGAGAACCCGGGAAAAAAAATGAGAAAAAAAAAGTGTCTGGTGGACGGACGGACACTGTACCCTGTCACCACAGGGATTCGGCACGTAGTATTTGGAAAAAAAAATCCAGATATATATATATTATATACGAAATGGACCTAAGATTTTGAAATAATTTTGGATATTTAATCGATCTGGTTCTTTAAAATCTGCGAAATATGTGTGTAAATTGCTGTTTACACGTGACTATTCATGTTACGAGGTTGTGTCCGACTAACGAAAACTGGCAGTGTTTGAGACAATATGACACAATGGTGAGAAATGGAGATATCAGAGTGGGACTTTCTTGTGTTTTTCTTGGAGGTGGAAGCCTTTGCTTGTGTCAGGACCTGAAAATATTCCCAGTCACTGTTTTTTGTTTGTAATCAGACCGTCGGAAGATCACCGGTATCGAAATTCGCCCTTGGTGAGTTGCATCCCTTATAAATATATATAGACACTACCTAGATTTTTTCCCCCAAATACTACCCGCCGAATCCCTGTGCCTCTCACATGTGTGACCAGGAATAGTACCCGGGACGCATTGGTGAGAAGCGAGACGCGTTATCACTACGCTATTCGGTCACAATTAGAAATACATTACTGTAAGTAACTAAATGCTGTGCCAACCTTAAATAATTTTTATAAACTCATTGTAACTGTTATGACCAACTAATTAAACAAACTTATACAGAAAAACAAGCTTAGGGTGAGGCATCTGGTTCACCAATAATTGCGATTTAAACTAACAATTCATTTTGAATTTAAAGGCATACGTGCACAATGCAGTTATTTTCTGTACAGACAAAGAAGGGAAAATAAAACTAACCATGATAAATTTCTAAAAATGCATTATTATAGAGAATTACATTAGAAACTAATTAATTGGGGAAAATTGGGTCACTATTCTACTTTTTGAGCTATCTGCCCCTGAGTTTTTATCTCTTCTATTTTATTTTCAAGAGCAGAAAAGAACTGCATTGTGCAGGTATGCCTTTAAATAATTGAAAAACATGTAATACATTCATTTCATATGAATGAATCAAGGAACACAATTGCTACTTAGTTAAAGTTGTCTCCGTTCCACTGCCGATTTCGAAATTGCTTGCCGATGAGCTTTTGAAAAATATCGGACCTCTGACTGTTGCAATTTAAACCTAGTTAATACGGGGTACGACTATGAACAAATTAAAAGGACAATATGGACTATGAACCGATTATATGGACAATATGGACTATGAGCCGATTATATGGACAATATGGACGATGAACCGATTATATGGACAGTATGAACTATGAACCGATTATATGGACAATATGGACTATGAGCCGATTATATGGACAATATGGACTATGAACCGACTATATGGACACTATGGACTATGAGCCGATTATATGGACAATATGGCCATGAACCGACTATATGGACAATATGGACTATGAGCCGACTATATGGACAATATGGACTATGAACCGACTATATGGACAATATGGACTATGAGCCGATTATATGGACAATATGGACTATGAACCGATTATATGGACAATATGGACTATGAACCGACTATATGGACAATATGGACTATGAACCGACTATATGGACAATATGGACTATGAACCGACTATATGGACAATATGGACTATGAACCGATTATATGGACAATATGGACTATGAACCGATTATATGGACAATATGGACTATGAACCGACTATATGGACAATATGGACTATGAACCGACTATATGGACAATATGGACTATGAACCGACTATATTGACAATATGAACTATGAGCCGATTATATGGACGAAATGGACTATGAGCCGATTATATGGACAATATGGACTATGAGCGGATTATATGGACAATATGGACTATGAGCCAATTATATGGACAATATGAACTATGAGCCGATTATATGGACGATATGGACTATGAGACGAATATATTGACAATATGAACTATGAGCCGATTATATGGACAATATGGAATATGAGCCAATTATATATACAATATGGACTATGAGCCGATTTTATGGACGATATGGACTATGAGACGAATATATGGACAATATGGACTATGAACCGACTATATGGACAATATGGACTATGAGCCAATTATATGGACAATATGGACTATGAGCCGATTATATGGACAATATGGACTATGAGCCGATTATATGGACAAAATGGACTATGAGCCGATTATATGGACAATATGGACTATGAGCCGATTATATGGACAATATGGACTATGAACCGACTATATGGACAATATGGACTATGAACCGACTATATGGACAATATGGACTATGAGCCAATTATATGGACAATATGGACTATGAACCGACTATATGGACGATATGGACTATGAGCCGATTATATGGACGATATGGACTATGAACCGACTATATGGACGATATGGACTATGAGACGATTATATGGACGATATGGGCTATGAGCCGATTATATGGACGATATGGGCTATGAGCCGATTATATGGACAATATGGACTATGAGACGATTATATGGACAATATGGACTATGAGCCGATTCTATGGACGATATGGACTATGAGACGATTATATGGACGATATGGACTATGAGCCGATTATATGGACGATATGGACTATGAGCCGATTACATGGACAATATGGACTATGAGCCGATTATATGGACAATATGGACTATGAGCCGATTATATGGACAATATGGACTATGAACCGACTATATGGACAATATGGACTATGAGCCGATTATATGGACGATATGGACTATGAACCGACTATATGGACGATATGGACTATGAGACGATTATATGGACAATATGGACTATTAACCGATTATATGGACAATATGGACTATGAGCCGATTATATGGACAATATGGACTATGAACCGACTATATGGACAATATGGACTATGAACCGACTATATGGACAATATGGACTATGAACCGACTATATGGACAATATGGACTATGAGCCGATTATATGGACGATATGGACTATGAGCCGATTATATGGACGATATGGACTATGAGCCGATTATATGGACGATATGGGCTATGAGCCGATTATATGGACAATATGGACTATGAGACGATTATATGGACAATATGGACTATGAGACGATTATATGGACAATATGGACTATGAGCCGATTCTATGGACAATATGGACTATGAGACGATTATATGGACGATATGGACTATGAGCCGATTATATGGACGATATGGGCTATGAGCCGATTATATGGACAATATGGACTATGAGACGATTATATGGACAATATGGACTATGAGCCGATTCTATGGACGATATGGACTATGAGACGATTATATGGACGATATGGACTATGAGCCGATTATATGGACGATATGGACTATGAGACGATTATATGGACAATATGGACTATGAGACGATTATATGGACGATATGGACTATGAGACGATTATATGGACAATATGGACTATGAACCGATTATATGGACAATATGGACTATGAGACGATTATATGGACGATATGGACTATGAACCGACTGTATGGACGATATGGACTATGAGCCAATTATATGGACAATATGGACTATGAGCCGATTATATGGACGATATGGACTATGAACCGACTATATGGACAATATGGAATATGAGCCAATTATATGGACAATATGGACTATGAACCGATTATATGGACAATATGGACTATGAACCGATTTTATGGACAATATGGACTATGAACCGACTATATGGACAATAAGGACTATGAGCCGATTATATGGACAGTATGGACTATGAGACGATTATATGGACAGTATGGACTATGGGCCGATTATATGGACAATATGGGCTATGAGCCGATTATATGGACAGTATGGACTATGAGCCGATTATATGGACAATATGGACGATGAGCCGATTATATGGACAGTATGGACTATGAGCCGATTATATGGACAGTATGGACTATGAGCCGATGATATGGACGGTATGGACATTGAGCCGATTATATGGACAGTATGGACTATGAGCCGATTATATGGACAGTATGGACTATGAACCGATTAAAAGGACAATATAGACTATGAACCGATTATATGAACAGTATGAACTATGAGTCGATTATATGGACAATATGGACTATGAGACGATTATATGGACAGTATGGACTATGAGCCGATTATATGGACAGTATGGACTATGAGCCGATTATATGGACAGTATGGACTATGAGCCCATTATATGGACAGTATGGACTATGAGCCGATTATATGGACAGTATGGACTATAAACCGATTATATGGACAGTATCAACTATGAGCCGATGATATGGACAGTATGGACTATGAGCCGATTATATGGACAATATGGACTATGAGCCGATTATATTGACAGTATGGACTATGAGCTGAATATATGGACAGGATGGACTATGAGCCGATTATATGGACAGTATGGAATATGAACCGATTATATGGACAGTATGGACTATGAGCCGATTATATGGACAGTATGGACTATGAGTCGATTATATGGACAGTATGGACTATGAGCCGATTATATGGACAGTATGGACTATGGGACGATTATATGGACAATATGGACTATGAGCCGATTATATGGACAGTATGGACTATGGGACGATTATTTGGACAGTATGGACTATGAGCCGATTATATGGACAGTATGGACTATGGGCCGATTATATTGACAGTATGGACTATGGGCCGATTATATGGACAGTATTGACTATGACGCGAATATATGGACAGTATGGACTATGAACCGAATATATGGACAGTATGGGCTACGAATCGATTATATGGACTGTTTGGACTATGAACCGAATATATGGACAGTATGGACTATGAACCGAATATATGGACAGTATGGACTATGAGCCGATTATATGGACAGTATGGACTATTAGCCGATTATATGGACAGTATGGACTATGAGCCGATTATATGGACAATATGGACTATGAGCCGATTATATGGACAGTATGGACTATGAGCCGATTATATGGACAGTATGGACTATGAGCCGATTATATGGACAGTATGGACTATGAGCCGATTATATGGATAGTATTGACTATGAACCGATTATATGGACAGTATGGACTATGAGCCGATGATATGGACGGTATGGACTATGAGCCGATTATATGGACAGTATGGACTATGAGCCGATTATATGGACAGTATGGACTATGAGCCGATTATATTGGACAGTATGGACTATGAGCCGATTATATGGACAGTATGGACTATGAGCCGATTATATGGACAGTATGGTCTATGGGACGATTATATGGACAATATAGACTATGAACCGATTATATAGACAATATGGAATATGGGCCGATTATATTGACAGTATGGACTATGACGAATATTGGACAGTATGGACTATGGCCGATTATATGGACAGTATGGACTATAAACGATATTTGGAAATATGGACTATGGCCGATTTCCTGGACTAACTTTATGGACAGTATGGACTATTAGCCGATTATATGCACAGTATGACTATAAACGATATTATGGCAAATAATGGACTATGAGCCGATTTCCTGCTGGACTAGAGCTGGCACGGTACTGCAATATTGATAGCCACGCTGTATTTTTTATTTGCTTTAAGCTAGACTTTTGTGCCTATTAATTTTGCAAAATCAGAAGATTTATCTTCCATTAAATTCGCCATCATTTGTGAGTGATTGAGCTGAGAACGAAATTTGATGGCGTATAATTTATTATATTATATGTTGTAAAAGTGTTCACATAACTCCTAGCTTAAAATGTGCTTTGAACAGGGGATTGAAATAAATGTAATAGTACAAGGCAATGGTTGAACAGGGTGTGCTAAAGCAATATAGTAAAAGAGAGAGAGAGAGAGAGAGAGAGAGAGAGAGAGAGAACAACATCGGTTCTTATATTTTACACTAGTCATTCTCAACAGTTCTTTGGTTGGCCCCCTAATACCAATATTCCATATCTTGCTACTTGATGGATTTTTTTGAAACTTTGTCACTGTGAAGAAATCCAAAAATAAAAATGTTTCACCGAGAGTTTTTCCAGGTTTTGTAAGATGTAGGGGAGAAAATCTGTATTTAAGTTAACATTGAATTCTTTGGGAAATATACAATTTCTGTGGATATGAAAATCTGAATTTGATTTTCGAGGAAAACTTAGGTAGAAAGATGCATTATATAATCTGATTCAACTTTCATGAACACATCTAAACTTTACCGTAGGAAAATGGAAAAAATCACTTTTTTTGTAGTTTACAGGGGAGATAACCCAGGACAATGATACACAATGGTTGTTCTGGACCACTTTCTTCTGGGAGATATATCAGGGCCCATCGAGCCTCCCAGGTAGAGAACCGGGCCCCCCGGGGGACTTTCTCCCAGAAAGATAATTTAGGGACCATAGAGCCTCCCAGGCACCACTTTCTTCTGGGAGATAATTTAGGGCCCATCCAGCCTCCCAGGCGGAGCCTCGGGGACGGCTCACCATCCTCGGGCGACCATCAAAATTTCCTATTAGAGACGTGTGGGTCTTGGGTATATCCAGCCAACTATATGGACGAGCTAACCGAAGAGATACCTGCAGAAATGCCCGACACCGAGGGCGGCGCCCCGCAAGAAACCGGGCCCGCGCAACCGACTTCGGAAGGTCGAAAAAAAGAGGAGATTGATGCGATAGACCCCAAGGACAATTCTTTCCCTGATGGCCGTTTGTCAGAGAAGAGTATGAAAGGAAGATGAGAAAAGGAAGGCGCGGAGAGGGCGAGGAGATGGACTTCAACCCCCCTTTTAATTTTTCCCAAGAGGATTTTAGACAAGGCGCCGAGAGCGGACGAGAAGGGGGACTTCTAGCCAGACAGAACGGAGAAAAAATTATTTTACTTTCAGGCTTCTTGTTTTCGCCGGCCCGCACACTAGCGGTTCTGGACCACTTTCTTCACATAGCATATGGTCTCACCCGTCCTGTAAAGTTTGTGGGACAGGTTACAATCGCTTGGTTTGGTAGTGTTATAAGATTTTTTTCTAATTGATTCTTTTTGAGAAATTATGAGACACAGCCCCACCAGTGATATGGAAAGCCGGTGTCATTGAGTGCTGTCGCCCTCGACCGATTTTATTACGTCTATGAGATCGTCTTGGAGCCGGGATAGCTTTTTAGCGAGCCAGATTGCAAGAACGAGTTCTGTGACGGACAAGCTGATCGTGATCAAATCTACGATTGTGGGTGGGCACATTCTCTGTATAAAGGATTGGGGTCAGAGTCTCTAATACACACGCAGCTTAGGATCCATTCATTGTTTTGACGAGTTTCGCCAGTTCTTCTCTGCGACCTTCCTCGAGAAATCTTTTTTTCAGCTCATCTATGTTTTCCGACGACTTTTCGACGCGGACCGATGGTTTCATGTCTTCGAATTTTTGGAGCTCCTTCAGGACGGACTAGAATGTACTCCACCACAGAGATATCTCCGTTCGCTAGGGCCTTGCTTATAATATCCGAGATGGTATTCAGCTTCGATGCGCCGGTGTTTGTCACATTTCGCAGTAAGCCGACGCTGGGCCATCTTACCAATGACGCAGAGCCCCGCACACCCCCGTGACCCTGCTTTTAGTCCTTTTGCAATCGGAACCGCCACGACTGTTCATAAGAGCCCAACTCCCCCGATACCAAGCCCCGCACCGGCGGTCACTAAAGCGGTGTCAACATCATCTACAACGTTTACAACGCGTTTATATTTTTTACAAAGGCTGGCTCTTTTTTCAGCCTCACGTGTCAAGTCAGTCTGTATGCGGGTTATCTCCTGCAGGCTGTAAGCATGTCCATCACCGGGCAGGTTTGGATGAAGAGATGGAGCTGTCGGAGCTACCCCGTCCTTCATTTCTATGTATTTATATCTTTCACATCTCTAGTTCAATTAGAATGGCAACCACTCCGGAAGCATTGTTCTGTAGATCAGGAGTAGGCATCTGAAAGTTAATAATATCGTCTTTATTAACTTCTATCGGCGGGCGGAAAGTCCTGTCAGCGTAATAAGAGTGTTCGGACATAATTACCCCGTTTTTAAAAATATCATTAACAGTTAAGCCTATGGTTACCTCCTGTTTCGATGATTTATTACGTTCGACTGCGGACAGTGACATGGCGGGGATGTTTCATCCTTTCATCATTACGTAGCCCACTTTACTATGAATCTCACCATCCGAGTTTGAACCGAATGACGAGATCCGGAAACTTATGGCAGGCGGATCTAAACGCCACCCGGATGTGGCCATTGATGCGAAGGACCTCGGGCTCCACGCATGCGATCCCGGTAAGTACCTCACCCAAGAGTTCGCCCTATGGCTTGATCTCAGATCAAACGACGACGACGGCCTGCATGGCAACGGACGGCTAGTAGAAAATGCCAGCGAAGGTATTACGATCCAAATATCGAAGGAGGTGGAGGCTAAGGGGGCATTAAACGATTACATCTTCATAGTGATGGATGCCCAGCTCAACATCGAGAATGACAGGTTTGTCTCAGTCCTTAACTAGTGACTTTCACTCGGCGATCATCTGCGGGATGACCGGTTGCGGAAAAACGAAATTCGTACTGGACCTCCTCGAGGGTCCGTACCGCGACACCTTCGAGCACATTGTGATCCTCTGTCCCACGCTTAGGTATAACGAGACGTACCAAAGCCGACCTTGGGCTTGGACAGACGAAGGGGGTTTACATTCTAGATCCTGGTGAATGACTTTATGATTGTTAGCGTGCTTTTAACCGAGTGTTTCAGAGCCAGCCGACGTTGTATGTTATTGATGACATGGCCGCCAGCAAACAGCTTACCAAGAAAAAAAGACATGCTCTCCGAGTTGGCATTCTCTGGCCGGCATGCTAAGCAATCGGTCTGGGTACTGGCTCAGCCGTACAATGCAGTCATTAAAGACCCCCGAGAGAAAACTCGTTGGGTCGCTCTCTTCCACTGCAAGGATCGGGATAGTTTTGTCGAGTGCTTGCGTGAAAATGACATTATCCCCGCGGCGGAGCGCATTGTTGTGCGTGAACGACTCGCCAGAACGAAGCATGCGAAGCTGCTGTTGAATACCTCGCAGCCAAATAGCTATCATATTGTCACATGAAGAGCCATTACGTCGCCCTCAGCTTCGGCATAGTTGCGGCGCTCCTGTTTTTTTATGTCGTGGAAGAGTGTACTATTAGAGTTTGGCATGTTCATTTCTATAAGAATCACAATTTAACATGCCTGAATGGTCATTTCACCTTAAGCGCCGAGCTGAAACACCAGCTAAACGAGTTACACACCATTATCCAATCAAACATGCTCCAAAGTCTGACCACTGGTTACAAGCAATGCTTGACAAGAGTGGGCTAAAGAAATAAAGAAGAAATATGAAGCGAAAGAAAAAAATCCATACACTTTAGTAATGTCATTAGCTTAACATTGTATTCACAATGATTACTCCGATAATTATTATCATAATTAATTCCACTATTACTCTCATAAGTACCCCCATAATTACTCTAATAATTAATTTTATAATTACTCTCATGATTGCTCCAATAATTACTCCCCGATATTATTTTGACCACCCATCCACACATTTACGCCCGCACACACACAAAGACTTATTCAACATGTGCTACAGAACCTTTCCGAAAAGAAAATATGTTCATTTTCAACTTATTATAACTATTCACATGTATTTTGTTGAGCTTCTAGGATACATATGGTATAAATTGTATGACAACGAAATAACAATTGCTCCAAGTATTTCTGCTGAGCATATAAGAGCAGTTCTAGGACTGGTTGGCCCGGTGTCAGAACAATGTGACTGGGCGTGGTATACGACGAGATACTGCAGTGTGGCAGCAATATATCTGTCTTAAATAGCCATCGTCTCCAAATGACTGAAATACTGCCGATGGGACGTAAAACCCAATTAACAAACAAACAACGATTTCTTCTTAATTTTTATTTTAAAGAAAGAACAACAAAAACTCTTAAATAAACAATCAAAGTTTGCTAAGCACAACATATCATTGTGAAATTAAAATGGCAATGACTTCTGTTATACTTGTCCAAATCTCTTTAAATTTCATAACCATCCTTTACAAACTCAACCCTTCGATTTAATGAAATTATTTCAAAATATATGACCTTAATTTTGAGATTTCAAAACAACACCAACAACAAAGCAAAACACGTTTTCTATTCTAATAATATAGCATCATTCACAAAATTTTCAATTTACATCCACTTACTCGTATTGAAATATAAATATTATCAAAGGTATAGTGTAGTATTTTCAACTGAAAATGTTATTCTGGAATTACATATTATTTGTTGATTAATTTTGACCATCTTGGTTCTTATCAATTAAAAGACCTAATTACAAATCAAAGGACTGAGATACCTAATATTGCGTTAAGCATAAAAAAACAGTTAAGGAGAAAGTCATGTGGCTTAAAATTTGGAAATGCTTTATTGGTTATTTATTATGTATTAATTTTTCCGCATCAAATAGATCCTATATATATATATATATATATATATATATATATATATATATAATCTTATATATAGCTAATATATCATTTTTACTTTGAAGGTCGCCATATTTTATTGAAATACCTATCAGATTAAGTATTTGAATGAGTGCTGCACTTCATGTATAGTGCACCACTCAGTGCCGGATCCAGGAGTTCAGGTTTGTGGGGGTGGGGGGATGTATATTTAAAAAATGTTGGCAGTGACAATGCAAGCGGATTGCCGTGAGAAATGTGTAGTTCTGGTTTGACTGGGATCCGGGGGAACTCCCTCGCGAAAATTTTAATTTAAAGCTCTGTTTAATTTAAATTTATGTATGGTCGGGAAATTTCAGAAGGGGCGCACGCCGGGTGAATCCGCTAGTGTCACTGGCTTACGTCACACAGTTTCATTCATAGTATGTTCATTGATAATTTTTCCCGCAGAGTTATTGTACGCTTTATGCCGTGACAACTTCTATAATAGAATGGTAATAAGAATACATAGAACATTATAGTGCACTTTCTTCTTGTAAGATATGTAAAAAAATGTCCCTAGCCTAAACTGGAGCTCGTCATATAAGCATATGTACCGGTGCGAGAAAACAGGTGCACGTATAGCTTGTCCGCTAGAGGGCATTGATTTGGATATCCGATATTCAGATTTTCACAATTTGTTACAATAAATGTTCTAAAGATTCATTACTTTTAAATAAAAAAGTATTGGTCCAAATTGTCCATTTAAGTACAAACATAATACCTCCAAGTCAAGGATTGAAATCATGTGAGGAAGCCTTCCAGCTGGCTTGCGGTAGGTCGGTGGTTCTACCCGGGTACCTCTGTGTACTCGGGGTCTTCT
>CM037788.1:5244118-5294118 GCA_021229015.1 Solen grandis
AAAGGATTAAAATATTCAAAAGAAAATGATATTTGTGATAAAATTATCTTTATTATATCTCTTATGATTTTTTTTCTGTAATCCCCACGTCGGTGAATTTATGAAACTTTTTTTTAAAAACTACAGATCTTACATATATTTTTATTATTGATAATGAAAGAGCATTGTTTCCCGATTCTAAATATGTCTTCTTTTTGAAAAACACATTTATATAAGCTGAGATATTGTGCATTTTGTACCTTGAAAATAACTGGAAACAGCTGATAAACGATCGGAATCCTTTAAAAAATGATCGATTATTACGTGTCGAGATATGACGATCGGAAACAGCTGACCTCCTATTGGAAAATAACAATCGCTTTGTTTCTATCGGAAAAAGCCGAACGTTCATATCCAATCGAATAAAATCAAACATAAGACAGGTTTTATTTGGAAATGGTTCAATTTCTTTGTAGTTAGAGGAAGAAACTTGTGTTTAAAATCGCACGTTTGTTTACAAAATGCATTAACGGTACATCCGTTGTTTTAGAACAGTATAATATTGTGATCTTCAACGAACCATATCCTGAACCAGATACTGAAATTGTTATCGTTGAATCTCTGTAGTTGTATAAATAATTTTAGTTAATCCAAGATCTACATTGTTTTTATCTGACGGTAGTCTACAGTACGTTAATTTCTAGAATAAAATGTAGGTTTTGATACAAAATGCTTAAGATTAAATGTTTATGAGTTTATGAAAAGATAACAATAGGTCTGGGTGTGTTGTTAGTGTATTATAGATATAATAACAATAATGACATCAGGGTGAGAAATATACATGTCCTGTTTGACCAGAAAGCAAACCGAGCCATTTGCTTTCAGGGCAAATGCTCTACTGAATGAGCTGGACAGGTTACTTACACTAATTCCTCAATGTTTAGGGTTACTGATCTGCACAACTTTTTTTTTATTACCTGAAGTTGTGTCAGAATTTTAGTTATTGAATGTGCGCCTGACCTGGGTGACTCACCCAACCTATAAGCATGGGGTCTCAATCAGCCATAGACATGTATGATACCACACCCAGTTACATTACACATACACCTGACACTGAGCCAACCAGTCCTTGAACTACCCTTAACTATTGAGCTCCAAGCAATAGAACTAAGTTAGTTTGTTGGATATAAAGTCCTATCAACGGTACTTCAGTCTCTTGGAGAGGATGTCTACTTGAGACAGATATAGAGCTACCACACTGGAGTATCACGCCATAGACATGTGGTATGATACCATATCAAGTCACATTATCTTGACTCTGCATGGGCCAACAAGTCCTGCATATATATACAGCAACTCATGCAAGTGAGAGATTTGTGTTATCCTGATAATTACTAGTCTGGTGAAGGTTCAAACAGGACTTTCTTTTTTTTTTTATTTTAGTTGAGGTCAACATTCCGTGGCTCCCCAATAAAAACAAGAGGGCCATGATGGCCCTGAATCGCTCACCTGATTATAAATGAGCAACATATGTTGGATTTTTCATATTGACCTACTTTTTGACCCCACATGACCCACTTTCGAACTTGTCCAAGATTTTATGGAAACAAACATTCTGACTAAGTTTCATAAAGATTGGGCCAAAAAAAATCAAATGAAGATGCTAGAGTGCAAACAATGTGAAATCTGGCTTTTTTAAATTTTAAAAGGGGCATAACTTCAGACCTAATGGTATGATATCAGCCATAATCGAACTTGGCCGAGATTTTATGGTTATAAACATTGTTATCAAGTTTGAAGATAATTGCTCATGAAATGAAGATGCTAGAGTGCAAACAATGTGAAATCTGGCTTTTTTGAATTTTAAAAGGGGCATAACTCCTGACCTAATGATCCGATATCAGCCATAATCGAACTTGACCGAGATTTTATGGTTATAAACATTGTTTTAAAGTTTGAAGATAATTGTTCATAAAATGAAGATGCTAGAGTGCAAACGAACAAATTGTGGACGACGGACGACGGACGGACGACGGACATTCATCGATCCTAAAAGCTCATCCTGAGCACACGTGCTCAGGTGAGCTAAAAATCCTTTATTTTTTCCCAATTTTATCAGTGAATTTCCCAAAATAAGGATTTTATTTCCCAAATGCCTTACTTAATTTCACAGCAAAAGGTTATGCATGTGATTCCTCATCTGTTGAAGCAATAAACATTATTGTTATTCTTGTAAAAATACACTTTTAAGTAGAAACTGAAAATATTCAAACCGAAATTTGAAATGCTTACCGAAATTTGAAATGCTTCTCATAATAGTGTTTTGCTTTGATTTGACTATGCATGTCCTGATCACTGAATTCTTTCTTTGTGCACAGTAAAATCAAATAAATGAATGGAAAGGGGAAAGTACTACATTGGCTAACTATTATTGTTGTAGTATTATTGATGATTTTATACTTAGTTTACAAACATTAAGATGCCATCAATACTGAGCTGACCAAAGACCAGGGACTTGAGGCCTGCTTCCTTTGAGTTGCAGCTATATTTGTCCTGGCATTGAGCATTGCAGTTGTTGAGAGGTTATTAAATTTAGACTTATGAATGACTTATGTACCATTCTTGAGAACTTCACTGACAACTCAATAACTGGATGCTTTGATGAGGATCATCGCCTAAGTAAAATGTATAGGGGATCCCAGAGGGATTTGTCCGGGATCCATGTGGGATTCAATATCCCATATTCAATGTTCCGGGATCCCAGGCCACATCCAGGATCGGACTTAACTAGAATCCAAGTTTGTACACATCTGGGATCAGAATACCAGGCCGCATCCTGATCCCTTGTTTGTACTCATCTGGGATCCCAATTACTGTTAGCACACTTGTAATGTCTGATGAACAATGAACAGATGACAATAATTCTTCACAGACAATATTTCCATTAAGAAAGACAATTTGTTTTAATTGTTATTCTTTTTAATTTAGTTCTTTTTAAAGTAATTATTATCTTGACGTAAATCATCATCATAACGAAAAATAATAAGAGAAGGTGAAAGAGAGAGAAAGAGAGAGAGAGAGATTTAACAACATATTAATCATATATTAAGCCTCGTTCCAATTTCTTGGAAAAAAACACACACAAAAAAATCTGTCACTGCATATGTCAGCATGGGAGTTGTCAAGAAAGATGAAAGCAATTTGTTCTCAGTAAAATGACTTTGGGGGCAAATTCAAAACTGGAAGTACATGGATGGAAGTATGTTATGGCCTTCAAGTAACCCATATAATACCTGCGACTGAGTGGTTCGATTGTCTGCCCTGGAGCTTAAGAGGTTGTGGATTTGATCCCCGGCCACGACATACAAAGTCATGAAAAATGGTCCTGGTAGTACCAGGACTGGTTGGCCTGGCATCAAGAAAATGTGACTAAGTATAACTCAGTATTGTATCCATGGCATGATATTGCTGTGTAGAAGCAATATGTCTGCCACAAGTAGAAATTCAAGGCTGTCCAAATTCGCTTGAAGCATACTACGTACAAATTCACTATATTAATTGTGATATGTAATCAGCATACTGAAAGATATACCTCAATTTATTGTCATATTTGATGATACTATAATTTGAGAAGCTTTTTTTCAATTTTTCAAACACTGTCTTGTTTTGATGAAACAAGCTGAATTAACAATGTACAAATCAAAAGTTAATATTATTTCTCCCCCCCCCCTTTCATTTCTTGGCACACATACCCTTAATTAATGGCAAGTAGAGATATTAGAAAAATTATTTACGTAAAACACAATTGATGATCGCCATAAATCTTTCAATCACTCATCCATTATACATGGTCATCGTTTATCTCTAATAGCTGTAATAACCAGACCAGGATTTGAACCCGAGACAGTATGCTCGAAGATTGGTGGTCCTAATTACCAACTGAACTTACTGATCTTACACATACTGCACCAATATTGGCTACTTACATTAAGAAAAAGAAGGGCAAGGGTGCCCACTAACTAATGGGGGTTACAATGCATTGCTGTTTTTCCATTCCAGATTCTGTAACTCTTCATAAAGAGGCCTTTCATTTGAATATAACAAACTATAAATGATGTCTTTATGGATAAATTCTGCAAATTCTTCTGCAGAGAGAGAGGGGGATGCATTAAGCTGCGATTTGCGCTTGAAAAATAACAGCAAGTAAAGTTTTAGAAAGATTGATTGATTGAAAAACAATCGATTTTCAAAGTTACATAAATTCATAAGCAACAAAACAGAAAGAGAGAGGGAAGAGAGGTGAGGAAAGGCAGATAGATATGTTTAAAAGTAAAAATAGGTTACTGTTTCGTTAACAAATAAGTACATGAGTAGTTATTGCTCCTTTGAAACCAACCAATGTTTCTGGAAATAAAGAGGGTATCGAGAAAAACGATCATTTTTCTCCAATCGGACTGTTGAAATTCGATTGGAAATTCTGACAATGGACAGGTACCGATCGATCTTTTCCCTGTTGGAGCGAATTCAGATTGGAGATGTTGATTTTTAAATCGCTGTATCTTTTTTATTTATGGATGGTTTTTCTTGAAGATACTTTTTTTTGAAACTGGAAACTATATTCTTTCAGAATATATATGGGTTAATAGTGAATAGGCATAAGTGTCGCTTAAATTTGGAAAAAAAACGACTTCCATAAATTCACCGACGCGGGTTTATATTTCATACCTGGAAGATTTCCTTACATGAAAATTCTGATTGACCCTGCCGGGACTAAAACCCTAGCAGCGAGAGCCTAGGTAATGGTATTTCAACAACTAATCGGCTATAGACGCCCAGACATATTAAAGACAATCCTGTCTTACCTGACCAATATTTGTAAAAAACTTACTTTCTCTAGCTCTTCCAGTATCTTCGACTCATTCCTAAAATTAAGTTCTGAATCTGCATACAATTCTGTAAACACAGAAACTACATTCACTATGTCTTTTTTGAAATCCTTGTAGTCAATTAAAGCATCTGCATTTCCAAAGTCTAGAAATTTGACCTTCAGAGCATGCTCAGCAGTCTTCTGAAGCATCATGTTTCCACCTGAAAAGTAATAAGCTTCATTTTAGATTTCTTTTAATAGCACCAGAGATCAGAATATAGCTTTAGGAACTTCTTCCAGTTTCATTATTGAAAAAATATTTACTTTTTACTTCTTTTTTATTCTAGAAGGGAAGAAATGTTATATCTATTTCTGTTTGAGCTGTGGACATTTCATACAAAAAAAATCCTTTTACTTAATTAGCACTACATGTTTTGTTTCTTTTGTTCCTCTTTTATTACATTTAATGACAAAAACCTTACCTTCAGTTCTACCTAAACACAATAACTCACTTCAAACAGAAATAATCTAACAAACAAGAGGGCCATACAGTCCCATACAGATGGCTCACCTGAGTATAAGATTACCCTAGGAACATCTGTACAAAAACATTTTGAAATCTGACCAGTAGTTTTGAAGGTGATGATTTTTTAAGTTTTCATATTTTTCTCTTTCCGTTGCCATGGAAACCAGAGTTCTACATGGATCAAGTTTATTTTAGCAACTTTTGTGATGGTTCACTCAAGGATCATCCCTGCCAAGTTTAATCAAATTCTGTCTCGGGGTTTCAGAGGAGATGTTGTTTAAAGTAAATTGTTGATGACTGACGACAGGCGATGGATGCAGGGTGATCACAAAAGCTCACCTTGAGCACATAGTGCTCAGGTGAGCTAAAAATATTATGTTTTAAGTAATAGTGACCTTGACTTTGAGAGGAAACTTTGTTTGTTTATTGGGTTTAACGTCCCACTAACAGTGTTTCAGTCATTTGGCAACTATGTATACTTTTGACAGATATAGTGCTGCTACACAGCAGTATCACGCCATAGACATGTGACATGATACGACACCTATTCATATTATCCTGACACTGGGCCAACCAGTCCTGGAACTACACTTATATGCTGAGTGCCAAGCAAGGGAGCTATACCAATACCATTTTTTACTTTATACCATGACTTTGGTATGTAGCGGCCAGGGATCGAACCAACAGCCACCCCCTCCTAAGACAATCATCCACCGTGGCTGGTGAAAGAGCAAAATTACAATATAGGCAATCCATACATTTGTCTTACTATAGACTTGTTACTAGCAAACAGAAGGTTTTAGTTTTAAGTGAACTGGCATTCTTGCTATAATGGACTGTAAATAAGAAACTGGAAACTTTGTTACAAAAGTTTGTCATTGTTATGAATGACTGTGGCGTATGGTTGGTACCATGGAGGTCCTTGTGGACCCAGCCTTTTCCATGTATGTAAGTCATGGCCTCCAGTGCTCTGTCCAGGACGTAGAGACATAACGGCTTTTTCAGCGCTCTATTGTTGTCTGTTTCGAATTCTTTAATACGCTCATGTATAACACTGTACAATGTCATGGCTGAAACATTAAATACGTTCAATTTTAGTCCTGTGAGAAGGAACTTTTCAATACAGCGCAGTTTTGGTAAAATACACCTACCAACATAAGATAAAATGTCTGAACAAGCTACATTCTTATGTAAGCAATGTTTCCTTTGGTCTAGGTGTTAGAACGTTTGGTGAAGGGAGTTGGGTGCAGAGCTTTGTCATATATGTATACAAAGTCCTTAAGATTTTAAATTTATCCTTCACACTTTTAATTAAACTTTGACTGGAGAAACACACTGGTGGATATGCATGATGAAATTATAAATAAATCGTTTTATTCACTCATATCATATTGCTTCGACAAAATGAATAAGGTAAACTGTATCTATTCATAATATTCCGTAATATGCTAGAATCAAGTCTAAAAGGACATGATGATATTTAGAATATGAAAGAGGAAAAAAGTATGTCATATTGCAGGGTTATTCTACAGAAAGACAGAACATGGACAAAACTGGAAAAGCTTATCAGTTGGCCTTACCCTCTTCAAGGATTTCCATGTGAATATTCACCTTATTGTTTAAAATATTAAAGAGGTAAATTTGTGGCGCATACCCGGAGTCTGACAGATCCACCCAGCAGCGGATCTCGTTCACTTTGAAGTAGGAGAACACCATCTGTAAATATAACAAGTCTGAAAATAATATGCTTAGAGTAGCTTTACATGACATAACTACAAGCTCTCCCTTAAAAAAATATATATTATGAATTTCATACTATTTGCTTAACCTTGAAAAAAAAAAGTACTTTACTATGTATAGTTTGACATAGCCATTATGAAGAAAATAAACCGCATGTCTTTGACTTAATTCTAAGAGGAGTGGGTTCAATCACTTTGAATTAAATTTAGCCATGAGAATTAACAATGTCTATCTTATGATTTTTGACGGCAAGGACAGAGGACTGACTTACAGTTTTCAGGGCATGCTCCTGATCCGAACAAATGTCCTTGACCACAAAAATTTTACCAGCAATATTGCCTTCGCCCAGTACTTTCTCCGTACGAATGAATTCATGGCCTTCTCTGTACACTTTGCCCGGAGACAGAGATATCTGTGAGAAAATTTCATTATTTCAACTTACTTCAATCTCTACAAAATTATTTTCTGATTCTGCTTATTTGTAAATCTTAAAGAAAGTAAAGACAATTTCCAAAATTACCAAAATCATTTAGTAATGAACAAAATTATCAATATTAAATCAACAAAAAGAAAAGGAAAATTTCATAGAAATTAACTAAATAATCGGAAAAGAAATCACTAAAAATCTTGACACAAAAAATCAGTGAATTAAGGCTGATGATATTAAGTTACTCAGAAAACAAATCATATCCCTGGAACCAGTGAAGATTGCTTTGGAAATACTGGTGTGCCTACATAAAATGTAATGGGTAACCTTTAAAAAAATTACTTGCATCCAATTAAATTACTACTGTTACACACATTTAGAATATTTTCATTTAGCTAAAATTTCAGCAAAAGTACAATAAACATCATTCAATTCAAATTACCTTGTTTCTTTCTGTGGTAAAACTAAATTACTCACCAAAATTAATATCAGTTAGTGTCAGACATGTAAAACTAGACTATCACTGAAAGTGAAAGTGATAAATGCCCACACATCCTGGTTTGATACAGAAAAAGGGCTACATTCTTACAAAATTCTTGACACAGTTATCTGCACATGTCGGCTGACTGTTCTTTTCGTGAGTAATTATTCCTCCAAGAAAAAAGGCATTATCACAACAGTTCTTCTATAATAATTGCTAGTTATCATTTACTGATTATTATGGCCAAAAATATCTAGATCATGAAACAGCATACAGAAGAGACAGTGGTTGGATTCAAGGGAGTCCCAAAGTTCAAGTAATATGAGAGAAGGACATGACATGATAAGCATGATTCCTTTTTAGTTCCCTCATCACTATGTGAAACCAGGATATAATCCTTTAAATATTCCCTCACATCCTATCAAAAGAAATGCCAGACCTTAAATTGATCCAGTAGGACACCAGCAGGTGGTATCTCTGTCTTGAAGACATCGATCAGTTTAAAACATGCCTCTATCTTGGCAGCAACATCCTCCTCTGTCTTCGGAGTGGCAATCACATTGGCTTTAGAAGCATCATCCAACGAATTCCTGTGTAAACATCCTCATCATAAGCATCATTATCATCATCGACAATGCTGTTGTCTTCTTAAACACAAGGAATAAAGGAATAGCACTGAACATCATCACTGTACATCAATTTAGATTTAATACTCAAAGCATCATAACAGGAACTATATAAAAAATAAATTAATAAGAACATTATTGTGCCAACTTCATAAAAAATTGTATTTGAAAATTTTTGCATTGGTTTCCTTAAATTTAAAAATTCTGTTCTCTTTTTTTTCATACCTAAAAGTAATGACTCTGATTCTCTACTTATCAAGCACGGTGACAGTTATGAGATGAGGACTTCATGAATAGAAGGGTCTGATTTCACCACCTCTAGATATGCATCTAGATCTCTCTTTTCCTTATTTTCTTTAATCCCAGCAATTAAGAGAAATATAAAATGCAAGAAACCTTCAGTATGGCAATATTACCTCCAGAAAACAATAAGCAATAATTCATATTACCAGGGATGTTAAATGGCATTCTTAACTCTTTCACACATGTACAGATACATAATAAACACCATAAAACCTGATCAACCCTTGAATACATGCAGGCTGATCTGGCTTTATGCTGTTTGCATGGATCCTCCTGTAACCTTCTATCTGATTAAGAGATAAGATCTCTGCCCAATCAAATAAAAACATTTCATATAAAATGCAGAGGCTGTGAAGCCATTAAAAAGTAGAAAAAATGTTTCAATCATTTAGACAGCATAATTATATAAAAATATGTTTTATTTCCAAAACAAGACAGATTTACATAAACGAAGTTAATCTATCATGCTTATTATTACACATACTCTTTAAAAGAGCAAATACGTTAAACGTGGCAGGCAAAAAAAAAAGATGTATAAAAAGTTTCGAGAAAATTTAGTGTTCTAAATTTTATATGGTATATAGAAGAGGCTTGAATGATTACAAAAGAATGAAAGGAAAGATACTGGTAAGTTGTCTAACTGAATCTACATAATATGATCAGTGTTACAAAGAAAGTAAATCAAGTGGCATTCCACAAGTTGTTTATACAGCTGTAGTAGTAGTACTCTTGATTACAACAAGCAAAGTGACTTCGAAGGTTTGTTGAAGACTAAGTGGCTTTTGACATACTGTTTTAGGTGCATACTTTTGTCATTGTTGCATAATTTTCATATTGTAATTTGTTTGTCTCGTGCCAGTTACATCTTTAAAGCATCTAGTTCACAGGTATTCTTTGACTAAGAATTTTTAAGTATCTGTGTCAACAGATGTACCACCACCCAATGCAACATTCTGTGATTGTAAAAAATATTGGTGGTTTCCCCATCACAGGCAATACTTTATGAACCGTAAAGGAACTATATTTTGAATTATAAAACCTATTTTAGATTTTCATTTGCCATCACTTGACAGATCACATTCACTCTTTGCACATGCGCTTACTTCACAGACTTTATTACATTGACCTTTATAAAATCAATAATATGTTATATGATTATCTTAAAGGCTAGTTAAAAAATAAATATCAACTAAAAACATTTTTTTTCATCACAGGAAAATAAATAAAAATATAAATCTACTCTACTTTTCAACTGAAGCCTTTTTGTAAAATGTATTATTTTTTAGAATTAGAAATGTTTTTATACTGAAAAAAAAAAGAAAATATTTCTTGGCATCTTTTCCACAGAAATAGTTCAGTACAATTTTAACCTCAAGTTAAATATTGAGTTCAATTTAAAATGAACCTAATCAACATTTTAGAATTTGAATTATGCTTAAAAAATATATATTTGTCATTCAAAAACATTCGACAAAATTTTATATTAATCAAACGAATTACAATATTAATGCACATAATATACAATGGCAACAAGAGAGAAAAATGTGCAACCAGGCCAGAGACCTGTTCCATTTAACTTTGTATGAAAAGAAAATATCTTTGAATATGCAAAATTAACAGACATAAAATAATATCATTCTTATGATCTTTACTTAAAAAAAATACGTGAATAGGGTCACCTTTATTTGTGATTTATTATGTAAATAATAAAATAATAAAACTTGTGGACACTATATGGGAAATAATTTTTACAAGATCAAAATTGTTCATACACAGTTAAATGAAATGGGCCCCTGGTCAAATGCATAAGTAGGATCATTCTCAATCTCAAATATCCTCCTTTAATCAATTTTCCAGAACACAGGACTCCATCTTGAGAACTCATCAATTATTAACTGCATGGCTTAACAAATTTCTCCCTATATAAATCATAATGTGAAATACACAATATGAAATAATAATTTGATACCATAAATTTAATGTAACATATTTAAAACTAATACATTTATAAGTCCAGATCCATTACAACATGCTCAACAATAATGCTAATCTCAGTATATTGTAAAGTCATCCATCTTGAAAAGGGAGACTACTCATTTTCATGAGGAGACCACTCATATTCATGGAGGACTACTCATTTTTAAGGGGGATTACTCATTATCATGGGGGACTACTCATTTACATGGATGAGTTTATCAACAAATATTAACCTTAAGAAGATAGTTTTGATAGTATATCTTAAATATTCAAGATAATGAATCCGAAAGCTTATGTGTATACTCAAAACTGTCTTAAAATAAGATAAAATTATGTTTAATGTCAATAAAAAAGATAATCTTACAGTAAAATGCTTTAAAGCATGAAACCAAATTCTTTTTCTTTTAAGTATTCATTATAATGATTGCATTAATTATGTCATCATCATCATCATCATCATCATCAGGGGTATCAGACAAATATGATAGAGCAGAACAGATAGATATCTATATTGAAACTAAAAATAGAATGTTTTATTAATATAATAATAATAATGTAATAATATTGTATACATGTACCGGTATATGTACTTGTATATTATATCACATACCGGTATATGTACTTGTATATTATATCACATACCGGTATATGTACTTGTATATTATATCACATACCGGTATATGTACTTGTATATTATATCACATACCGGTATGTGTACTTGTATATTATATCACATACCGGTATATGTACTTGTATATTATATCACATATTGTTATCTATTTTCGGATTATGATGTGATGACAAGACCTTTTTAATTTTTTTAATTTTTCCCTTTAATACCAAAATTTATGCATTATATCCCTGATGTATGTCTTTGCAATACCAAAAGTATGGCAGTTGGATATCAAACCTAAATATAATATCATCCATTGTTGGTGTTTGTACCACACCCTCTTTCTGTGATCATAAGTCTAGAAAGGATCCAATATAAAGTAGTATCAAGAATTAGAGTTAAGTTGGGGTAATACTGGATTGGAACTGTACAATAAATATGTTTCTGTATAAACATACCACCTCTACATACCTGGATTTCTTCATGTAGTCAATGGTTACATGACCTTTAGCATCAAAGTCCAGCTCCACTGTAACATAGCAACACACAACAAGATGTAACTTAGTCCACGCAGTGAGAAAAATACATGTAGCATGTTTTTCAGTGAGACTAAATGATGCGCTAAGTGTTACCTGACCAGCATATTGGGATTTTGCTCAACATAAAATCTTGAAGAACTTGAAATGTTTTATTAATTAACATAATCAAAAAATATCTTGCATCCATGTTATTTTAGCATTTTACAAAAGAAACATGGTGGAGGGAATTTTAGGAAAAAGGAAACAACATCCATATTTACTGAATGCTTTACTGAACTTTCAAAATGATATGAAAATCTAAAGTCCTAATCACAGCCCATGGCTATCAGAGTTTTATTCTGCTTCCTATGTTTTTTTTTGTTTTTTGTTGTTTTTGTGTGTGTGTGTGTAATTCTAGGAGCTTGACACTCATAATTTAATGAATTTGATGGAGAGAGATGTTCCTACTTAAATCCCAATCAAAGGCATTTCTTTTTGAGATGTATCTTGGCTCTCATTTTCTCTCCCTGCTACAAAGTTTGTCATGTGGGGGAGCCTAAATGTCTTCACAGAGTGTTGCAAAATAAAAATAACTTGCCGACTTTCAACAGGTCTAAGAATTTCAGTGTTCTATATCAATAAACTTTTAATACTCAGATAGCCTATTTTCAATTATTTTCCATCTTAGGTTTAAATATTTGTTGTAGTCATAATCAATCTTTTATTTGGTTTGAGGACTGCTTTTATTCTTAGTTTAAAAAAAAATCATCTACAGATTTCTAGCTTCCCTCAATTTCAGATCTTGGGAAAGAAATATGCAGCTGGAAGACCAATATCATCCAGCCTGTTTTTTAGGAACTTGATTTGATGGGAAAAAATTGTTTTATATGGTAGATTATTACCTTCTCCTTCTGAAAGACCCTTAACAAGCTGAAAAACGTGTTTTTTGTTTTTCTGAGACAATTCACTTATATCCAGGTTGTCTGTAAATATAAATTTTCACATATTAGAATGACATGTCATGATGAAAAAATGTGCAAAAATAATTCACTACAGGATCAAGCTTACTAGCAGAAAGAAAACAAAATGTGAAGGAACAGAACAAATATGTACTGAATATGTAATTTCATTTGAGTCTAAATAGGTGAGGATCTTGTACTTTACTATATATACATTCACATACTGCAGTTGAACTATTCTACATTATTTTGAAATTATGTACAAGCAAAACAAACACAACACAGGAAACAACTTACTGCATGTTTTGTCAAAAATTCATCAAATTATAGAATTTTTACACAATTTCACAATATTAACCGTTTGATTTAACCCTTACATGCCAAATCTTTTAATTTAGAAAACAAGTAAGTAGTCTTTATTTAGAGTGGATAAAATGTTTAGTTAAAACCATTCTTCCATATGGTCCACATAATGGACTTGTCCTTTCTTCATTTTCGACTGTATCACTAGTCGTTTATGAGGATGCTTGCTGAAATTTATCAACTGGATAGTGAACAGTGCAGACCATGTTCAGATTGCATGGATGTGCAGGCTAATCTTGGTCTGCAGTGGACGCAAAAGGAGGTTGCAAGCGCCAACAGCATTGTAAACGTTTAATCACTTACCCATTGCTTCTATTGGTGCACATGTCCCATCCCTTTGCTCCATTTTGTCTCAATGGTGAGAAACCTTTTTCTTCTGAATTCTGTATTCAACAAAAGGATGGATATTCAATTTTTGCTATCATGCAAATATCTATGATTACCCTCATTGTCATCAAGTGTGCATTAACAGTTACAAGCATAATCCTATATCTAGATCATGTCACTTTTTAAAACCATTTTAGGATTTTCATGACTGATTGGTCAGCATATACACGTATCTGGAAACTGACATGAAATTCCTAGTTTTTCATGATCTGACAGTCCTAATGGAGAGAAGGTGGTTCTGGGTCTGAGATATGCCAGTCAATTGAGCTGCTGATAGAGCTTATGTCTTAAAACAATTAATACCAAACTTTGGCAGAGTAGAGACATGTTGAATTTCCCCCAAAATTGTGAATGAGTCTAGTACTATGGTCTTTTAGTTGATTTCTATAACATATAATAAACTGTTACTTTACAGTTATTAAATTGATCTGAATAAGTAATTTCCAATTTAAAAAAAAATTGTTTGGTTAAGATTTTGAATGACTGACCGTGTGATTATTTATACTGGTATACATATCCTAAGACATAATGGTCTTACATTAACTACATCTCAATTGTCATTCATATTATCAGTTGCTGTGTTTGTTCTTTCAAAGTTCGTCAGCTGCGTATTGTACATTGATCTGTCATAACTGCTTAAAACAATAAAGAGTACTTGCTGTCACATTATTTACCAGTATAAATGATTTCAAAAAGAATTTCAGACCAGCGAGGAAATAATGAGACTCTAGATTCTTTATACAGTGGATTACATTTTTAGATTTGACTGAAGAAAATAGTTTCTATTAAATATACATCTAATACCATCAAAGATAAATGACCTTAGATATCATTGTGTATGTGAATATTATTTATCCGTTTTATCGTATGTCAGATGACTGATTGACTGACAGACTATTTGAGTTTACCGTTGCTTCGACAGTATTTAGTCATATAGCGACATCCAGCTAATTACAGGTAGAGGAAGACCCCGAATGCACGAAGGCATCCGGGTAGAACCACCGACCTACTGCAAGCTAGCTACATGTATATGTCAGATGAGACATATGTAATATAGTTAATATTTGTCACATAGAAATTATATATTTCATAATAGTCACAGGAACAACCCTGTCACCATCCACATAGCCTGAACTGAATGACACTTTGTAGTTTCTTATTAAACCATACTATACAATTGAGGTCTTATACTGTTATATACAGATATTATATCACACAGGCATCAATCTCATGTAAGTGACATAATTACATTACATAATACAACATGCTGATAACAGGATTTTCATTAATACTTGATTGCCAATCAAAATAACTGGTTAAAATCGCATAAAAATCTATTGTTTTCCGGCAATATTTGAATTTTGAATGTCTGAAATCCCCCTTGATCCTTAGCCAAGTATGTTGTTTTTCAACAAAAAAAAATGTAAAATTTATAAACAAAAACCTTTTGACATACAGTGTCCACAGATAACATAAAAGTTATAAGGTACATTCTCTTTGAAAGGAACCAAGCCACATCATCTTTGATGGCAACTTGGCAAATGTTAATGAGAAACTCAGATGCTTTTTATAAACAAATGATAAAACAAAAGTTTGTCTCCTAGCATTTCCATTCTTGTTGCAGAGGTCTTAATTACAAAGAAACAAAGGGGATGTATTCAGATAATACAAAGTTCATAGGGTGTGTCCAAAACCAGTAATAACCAGAGTATAGGACAAAAAAAAAGAAAATTATAATAATGTTATTAATATTACTGTACTAAGTTCCTTGATTTTTAAAAGGGGTCATAGGGGTTCTTGAAATATAGATAAAGAGACAAATTTTGAAATATATGGTCATATGGTGATTATTCAGAAAATCTGAGGGTTGAAAATGGGCAATTTTGTGTGCCATGGGAATCCTTGTACTGAGCTAAGATTGAAATAAAATCAATCAAAATGAATAAATCATCAATAATTCAACGTTATCCTGAACTATAGCGCCAGGAAAACTTACAGTTCCTGATGCCAATTTTCATGACCTTTAATCGTGCTCCTCCGTCTATGACAATCTGCCAGGCACTGGACTGACCTCTGCCTTGTGTTATGTTTAGAAAGGTCACCCAAGCAAAACAAGCTTGACAACAAGAATATCTAAATTGTTGAGTTATTGAGATACATATCCTTAAATATACCATATTACATGTATTTTCCATTGTTTTCGGGTCTGTCACAACAAGTCAGAATATTTCTAAGAACAATCATAATTGCGAATAGGCATATTATACACTTCCACTTAATAAGGAAAATAATGCTAAGGTAGTCAAGTTTCTTTGTAGCCGGACATCTTGTAGCCTAGCTATGTTTGCTGTGTTTCACAACACAAACCCTGCAAGCTTATTCAACAACGGATGTTTTTTTTTTATTATCAAAACTAAATGATGAGACCAGAGTGGCAGTAAATTAGAATATGCAAAAACTGTATGGGATCCATATAACCAAAATCAAATTGACAAAATCGAAAGTTACATTACAAGCCGTCACAGGAATCGCTCAAGTGTAAGTAAAATGTTACAAGAATTAGGATGGAAAAGTCTCCAAACCAGACGAAAAGAAGCTAGACTTATAATGCTTTATAAAATAGTTAACAACATGGTTGCTATTAAAAAAGAAAATTATCTTCAAAAGCCAAATAGACATTCAAGACATACTAACAGCCATGCTTATGCACAACAAACCGCTACTGAAGATTGTAGAAAATGGTCATTTTTCGTAATCACCACCAAAGACTGGAACAAACTGCCGCCGGATATAGCCTCATCTGAGTCACTTGAGATATTCAAAACTCGAGTGTCATTACTCATATACTAAATCCCTAAACATTGTTTTTATCCCGTTTTTAACCATGCGCGTTCTTGCCAGTATATTCAATATGTTGAATGTGGGCAGTAAACGGAAGAAGAAGTAAATACCACTGGTCTAGTTCACCATTAAGGGGTTATTTAGTTCTGAAATAAGTTGGAAGTAGCTGATAATATTATGTGTCAAATTATCATTATCAAACATACCATATATATAAATTTATGTATACAGTACATGAAAATGACCACCAATATCTATTAAACTACTTTGATTATGTAATATGATGCATTAAAATATGTAAAACCATGACTACTGAGTAAAGCTACCAGGCTCACAAATGAAATATCAAACAGTTGACAAGCCAATTTTATACTATATTTGACATCAATCGGCTATGACCTAAATTATCTTAGAACACCTTGCAATTATTTTATCGATATTATAATCATGGAGGCGGCCATTTTTGTTTCATTCATAAAAAAGGAACTTGAGGATTTCACAGTAAACCTTTCTAAGATATACACTATTTTCATATACTTCGCGGATGTGAGATGCTTGAGGATTGCCCCAGTAAACATCACCAAAATATACTTTATTTTTTCCATATGTTTTGCGGCTGTGGGATGCTTGAGGAATGTGTCAGTTAATTTCACCAAAATATACTTAATTTCTATTTATTTTCTTAGCATTGAGCTTTTTCTTAAACTTCAGGTGTCTGTTAAAGTACAAAACTGATAAGGCCGATGAAATAGGATACTTCTACAGTATATACAAAGTATGTTCACACCGGGTCACCAAGTGTGAGGACTGAATCTGAAGGGTTCTTGAGGATTGAAAAAAGGTTCTCCCTTGCCATATAGCTAGTCTAGGTTTATAGTAAACATCCAGCATGCACTGGTACTTACGCCCAAAGGTATTTTTGTCACTCTCTATTGAATAAAGATACGATCCACAGCTAACGCTTTTGTTCTTCATGCAATCCAAATAGAATGTGGATTCTTAAAGCATCATCGTAACTTTACATGGTGTCAGAAGTGAAAAACGTTTCGGATATATGTCTAACTACAAATTTCCATCGTTCAAAGGGACTTATGTGATAGTATTCAACCAAATTAACAATAGTAGCAACATGGAAATGCTTGGTGCGTCGATCCCTAAAATGGACTGGGACAACACAAATTTACCCCAAGCATGGGACAAATTTGAGAGGCACGCAAAACTGGTCCTCTTAAAGACAAAGAAGAAGAAGAGAAAGTGTCGTACCTCCTGCTCTGGGTAGAAGACAGAGGCAGAGACATTCACCAGATATGGACCGGCATAAGCGCGGAGAACGCCAAAAAACTGGACACGCATTACACAAAATTCAGGGAATATGTGCAGCCCAAACTTAATCCAATATTTGCCAGGTTTAAGTTTAATAACATAAACCAAGGTGACGACAACACTGAGTCATTTGTGACGAAATTGAGATTGGCGGCGAAAGACTGTCAGTTCGGAAACTCCGACGACCGACGAAGTGATCCGATACAGGATCGTATTTGGAACCTCGTCTGCAAAACTGAGGGAGAAACTAATTAACCTAGGGAAAGATCTGACGCTTGACAAAGCCATACAAACGGCTCAGAATTTTGAATACGCCAGCAACTCAAGAGTATAGCTGCATCTAATATGGCTGAGACCACGACAATGGTGGACCACGTCTAGAGAAAAACAGCCCAAGGAAACACCCGGCCATGGACACAACCTCGCACAAAAGGGTTTACCCAAGGCATGGACGTTACGTTCAAAGAAAGAAATACACGAATTGCAAAAACTGTGGTGGTGACCATTCAAAAAGTGCTAAATGTCCTGCTAGAGGAAAATAGTGCCACTTGTGTAAAAAATGGAACCATTTTGCGAGTGTGTGCTTGTCAAAAAAGGTGAATGAGCTACGAATCGAGAGAGAAATATCGTCAGATGAGGATACTTTCTATGTGGATACAGTCAAAGCAGGTAATTTGTCTTCACAAGCTCATGCTACCTTACTTTTAGGCCCTCCCAAAATGCGTGTAAAATTCAAAATAGATACTGGTGCTTCTGTAAATATACTCCCAAGTCATGTTTATAAGCAGCTCAAAGATTTTAGTCCCTTAGCAGTGACAAAACACAAGTTGACATCATATACAGGTGACTACCTGAAGATACTGGGAACAGTAGACTTGCCCTGTGAATATCAGAGCTGCAGCACAGTTACCACATTCTACGTTGTTGACACAAATTCACAACCACTTTTGTCACTAAAAACGGCTCCCTTCAGCTTCGAATAGACGCCGTGCACGTGGTCAATCCTCCTAGACGGGTACCACAAACGCCCAAAGACAAACTTAAAACAGAGCTTGACTCGATGGAGTCACAGTCTATCATTGCGATAGTCACAAAGCCAACAGAATGGGTAAACTCCCTTGTCTGTGTAGAAAAGCCGCAATCCGGCAAACTTGGAGTTTGCATTGACCCAAAACACTTAAATGAGGCAATACTCAGACCCCACTACCCAGTGAGAACCCTCGAGGAGGTAGCATCTGAATTTTCCGGTGCCCGGTATTTCACAGTGCTTGATGCAAAGTCTGGTTATTGGAGTATCAAGCTGACAGAGGAGTCATCATATCCGTGCATTTTTGGTACTCCTTTTGGCAGAGATACCGATTCTTAAGACTTCCATTTGGCATAAAGTCTAGCCAGGACATATTCCAAAGAAAAATGGACAAGTGTTTTGAAGGTATGAAAGGTGTAAAATGTATTGTTGACGACACGGGAAGACCCGACAGGAGCATGACCAAAACCTACGACATGTACTAGAACGTTGTAGAGAAAAGGGGATCAAGTTCAACCCCGACAGAAAATTGGCCTGACAGAAGTACCCTATTTTGGTCATGTCCTGAGCTCGGAAGGGCTCAAACGCGACCCAGACAAAATATCAGCAGTGCTACGAATGAAAGCCCCCACGACACGGACTGAATTGGAAACATTACTTGAGCAAATTCTCACCAAATTTGGCAGAAATAACAAACCCATTGCGTGCGTTGCTCAAGAAGGACAGTTTTTTTTCAGTGGGACAAACAGTTTGACAAAGCATTCGACAAAGTTAAGACAGCTTTGACTGAACAGCCAGTGTTGGCATTCTTTGACCCAGACAAGCAAGTGACTTTACAAGTAGACAGATCTAAATATGGCCTTGGTGCCTGTATCTTGGAAGAAGGCAGGCCTGTAGTATATGCTTCGAAGTCCCTCACACCTACGGAAATTGGTTACGCTCAAATAGAAAAGGAAATGCTAGCCATTCTTTTCGGGTGTAAACGCTTCCATCACTGTGTGTATTGACGGCATCATGCCGCATGTCATCGTTGAATCTGACCACAAGCCAATTGAAATCATAATGAAAAAATGTTACGATGTTGAGGTCAAACACGTCCCAGGAAAGTCCATCCCTGTCGCAGACACCTTATCTAAGGAATTTCATAGACGACAAATACAAAGGACTGTTAGACGGACTGGACTGTCAGATCCACTCAATAGAGTCTAAAATGTGTTCACGTGTTCACTCATTGGTTTGTGTTTTCAGAACTAGGCTGTTTCCCCCACGCACTTGCTAAGTTTAGTGTTTATAATTATATTTTGTCCAATGCGGTTCAATGCTAATTTTTTCAGCCTCCCCGAGCGTAGCTCTACACAGCTAGAGCAGCGCATTGATCTTTGATATATCATGTTACTTGTCACACCGGGAACATGTGGATAGGGCGGAGTCTCAAAAATCAATACACAGCTAGAGCGACGCATTGACCTTTGACATAACATGTTACATGTCACGTGATGTAATTCACGCCGGGAACAGGTGGATAGGGCTGAGTCACAAAGATCAATACTATATTTGGAATGTGAGACTGCGTTAAGTTGCAAAACATAATTTCAAACACACATAATTTCAGCCGCGCCAGACCGATTTAATTTCATTAATGCTTACTAAAAACACTAACCTATACTTAATGTCGTAATACTAAGCTAAGAATGCTTATTTCTTCATCTAACTTTTCATTTTATAATGTTTACAAAATCTTCGTATTATAATGAAAAATATAATTTAAAAATGCTAGAGATGCAAGTTAATGCATGAATGCTGATCTTTTTATTATGCTGGGATCCCATGTATAACGACAATAGACCTTTTTACGATTTGTTTTAACCGCAATGTGCAGCTGATACGAAAAATGTCAGACAGCGTTTTCATCCGAAAAAAAAAGACAATGTCAGTAATGAACGAAAAAGGTATAGAGGAATAAAAGAAACTGTGTGAATAGATGACAGGAAACAGATCATTTTGCTTTAAATGGAATTGCTTGAAAATCATTAAACAAGAGACATTATCCGGAACTTGCATATTTTGGGATTTCCATGTAGGTACAATCAAGGTGTTCAAGCAATGTTAATGAAAAGCATGTATCACAAGAGTAATTCTAGTATTGTCTTTGTAGACCTTTATTCATTTCTAACGGTAAACATGAAAAAGAAACACTATTAGGTATTCCGAAGTGAGTATATTGCTCTATGTATGACATGTATGTGTTTTACACTTCGGTCTAGTTCAGTTAAGGTCAGGTATAGTAGGTTTTCTAACTTACTGGACCACTGGTCCAGCTCTCAAAAAAGTTAATGTCGAACCTTGTGCCAGCAGACCAGCGCTCTTAGACAGACAATACTGGACGGATGGCCTGAAAACAAACAAAACTGTAGTTTAGCCGTACGCCAGTACCGGAACCACAGAGACGAACTAACCATTGAAGACGGCATTGTCATGAAAGGTAACAAAATTGATATCCCCCCATCACTTAGGAACTCACTACTTGAGAAAATACATGTTGGTCATCTTGGTATTGAAAAATGCACAAGGCGTGTACGAGACATTATGTTTTGGCCTGGGATGGCAAAGGACATCGCGGACATGGTCCAACAATGTGACATCTGTTTGACTCACAGAGATTCAAACAGCAAGGAACCGCTGAAACATCGCTACATTCCAGAAGAACCATGGCAAGTCATTGCCACAGACATATTTACTCTGGACGGTACGGACAACTTAATAACCGTAGACTCTTACTTCAGATTCTTTGAAATCGACAAACTGACTGACACTAAAAGTATCACTGTGATACGAAAACTAAAGACACATTTAGCACGGTATGGCATATGTCAGGAGTTAATCAATGACAACGGAACTCAGTTTACTTCTGAACAATTCTCAAACTTCTCCAAAGAATGGGTATTTGAGCAAGAGACTTCGAGCCCCTTGTATCCCCAATCAAACGGACTGGCAGAAAAAACAGTTCAGACTGCGAAGCGCATTTTGCGCAAGACAAAGGCTGACGGCAAAGACCCATATTTAGCTATACTTGAATACTGAAACAGCCCACTGCAGGACTGTGGCTACTCTCCATCACAATTACTAATGTCTAGACGCCTAAGGTCAACCCTTCCTGCGACCAAACAACACTTAAGCCAGAGACTGTCGATACACAATCAGTGCAAAATAAGATTAAAGAATCTCGCTCTACGCAAAAGAAATACTACGACCGGACAGCAAAACAATTAACACCCTTAACTGACGGACAGATTATTAGGGTCCAAATGAAAAAAACGTTGGATACCTGCTCGAGTGTTGACGGCTCACAATGACAGATCATATACAGTACAGACTGAAGACGGGGCAGTTTATAGGCGAAACAGACGCTTCCTGATGAGCACGAGAAAACAAGATGAAAATTTTCCAGAGAATTTCACAAACATTTTTCTTAATAATAGTACACAAAGCCAGTCTATGAATGGCCAAGCTGAACCTACCTCCAACAAAAATACGTCTGATACTGATAAGCCCCCCTTATCCCATGAACGTGTTACCCGATCAGGGCGTATCGTGATGCCTAATTCCCGCTTTGCTGGTGATGAATGGGTAACGTGAGAGAGAGAGAGAGACAGACAGACAGACAGAGAAAGAGCGACCGCACAAGATAGGACAGGTGAGCGAGCGTGTATATGGTGTGATTTAATTATACCCTGGAATGTAATGTTATACGAATACGATATCCTTAAAGATTGTCCAGTGCAATTAAGATAACATTCATTAGATTCAATCAGCGTTTTTTTTAACTCCGCATTATTTCAAAAGAAGATGTAATGAGTTGTACAATATTGCCATATAGCTAGTCTAGGTTTATTGTAAACATCCAGCATGCACTGGTACTTCCGCCCAAAGGTATTTTTGTCACTCTTTATTGAATAAAGATACGATCTACAGCTAACGCTTTTGTTGTTCATGCAATCCCAATAGAATGTGAATCATCGTAACTTTACAAAAATATTACGGTTCAAAAGAATAGAAACTTACGAAATGCCGAACTGTGTAACCGAAACTACACAAACCGGTACCGTTGAGAAAAAATATGAAAAATTAAAGAAATATAACGTGACAGATCAAAACTACGAAAGCAAACAATAAAGTAGGTGTTTCAAAATCTAAATGAATCAATAAAATAATAAAACACTTACGTAAAATTATCCTAAATCCAATTTCTCAATCCAATTCACAAAACACTACACGTCCTATCAAAGCACAAAACACAAATCCTTCCGCATGTAAACACGTCAAATCTCTTCTCCCTCTCCGCGGTAAAATAGTCCAAAATCATCGTAGATGTAAAGAAGAAAGATGTAGAACTCGAGTATGAGGAAATGTTTAAAAGTCAAGATGCATCTATAAATGGAGAAAATAGAGAAAAATAATCAGGATCCTCTGCAAGAAAATGATAAACGCAGGTAAATCGTAGCCTGATCACGTGATCACATTTACATGAGAATCACAACTAAGACACAAACACAGCTGACAGATTATCACATTTCGACGTCCGCATAAGAAACATAACCAAGTCGTCCTTACTGTCAAACAAGGCTGGAAAGGCAGTTGAACACGTCGGAAACTCTACTGTAGTGAAGACCAAAGATCCAACGTCTGAAACCATCCTCGTCGGGGACCCATTTGTAACCCGGGGTTGTCATAGAAGAACAATGGGTGTCGATGATATGAATAATTTAATAAGTTACCACTCACTCACAAAACAGGTTTATCACACCACACGTACACATCAAAACAATGAAATGGTCAATGGAATGCATGAATTGTTGTTAGTATGAGTAAGATTCAGGGCTTCCACAAGCCACAGGTAATTATATAGTGAGCACAAACAGTAAACTGAACCAGGGTTACATACTTCCTCCCAGGGGGAAAATGGCTCCTGACATTTTAATATTCCTGAAAATTGAATAAAGACTTCTTATATATATATATATATATATATATATATATACATGTAGACAACATATTAATAACAATGCTTTTAATATGGCAGGCTGCTGAAACAAAATGATATTTGAGAGTTATACCTCCAATATAAATTTCATTGGACATCATGCTCACTTCATATTTATGAAATATAACTACGGCATATCCTGTAAAACAAGATTGATTAAAATATAAAAACAAACAATCATAAAACCATGAATAGTGTTTGTTTTATAGTCACCAGCTTGATATAAATATTTTAAAATCTTTCTCAAACAAAATACTCCGCATCATCCTGGGTCTGTACGGAAGTAACCCATTCTCCATACCTAACATGTGGCCTAACATTGCGCCTTGGCTTAACATTTATGGATGGTTCAATGGAGGGAGACTGAAAAGAACTCGGAAAATTTGCCAGTGAAGACAGGTCTTCCCTAGAAGGGGAACAGTGCTATGAGCTGTACAATCCTGATCAGCTCGCAAATTATTATTTCTAATTGGTGTTCTAACGCCTCGTCTCATAGGGATGATATATGTCTCCACACAACTGTTCTCTGAATCGGTGTCTGAGTCAGAATTGATAGAAACTGGTACCTCTGGCTCCACAGGCTTGGTTTTGATTTTGTTAGTCTGAATCTTTTGACTTGAGACTAGATCAGATTGAGGTAGATCCATGGGTAATGCGCTAAACTGTAATAACATGTTTCTATGAGGTTTCCGCCGTGGACCTATCCCATCCTCCCTCTGAACCTCAAACACGGGAATGTCAGGATTTGGTATGTGCAAAACACAATATGGGGTCTCCTCCCATCTGTCAACCAGTTTGTGTTTGCCCTTGTGACCAACTGATCGAACCAAAACCCGATCACCCACTTCAAATTAGAAGCAGTAACCTTGCGGTCATAAAGAACCTTGTTCTTTCCTGCATTCTTTTCAGCTGCTTTTTCATAAGCATACTTGAGGCGTTGTCTAAGCTTATTAACATATATGGGTTTGTTGGGACATCCATCTTTTGGACCTGTGTGGGGAATACCCAGTTGAATCACTCCTAGTGGAGTTGTATGCTTTGACCAAAGGCCCAACATACGACTTCCAGACATGTTTCTGGTCTACATCCAGGGTACCAAGCATTTTAAGTAGACTTTGGTTCATTCGCTCACAAGACTCATTTCCGATAGGGTGGTAGGGGGAAGTTCGAGACTTTGTAGTGCCGGCAATTCTACAAAGCTCCTTTATTACCTGACTCTCAAAATTCCTACCTTGGTCGCTGTGCAACCTCTCCGGAAATGAGTAGAACGGGATGAAATGCTCGTATAAGGCTTTGGCTGTGGTGTGAGCTGTCTGGTTATGGCATGGGATGGCCTGTGCATATCTGGTAAAGTGGTCAGTTATTACCAGTATGTGCTCGTTACCACCTTTGGACGCTTCTAGTGACAGAAAGTCCATACAAACCAGCTCCATCGGCCTAGAAGTCGAGACTGAAACTAGTTCTGCCCTTGGGACCCGAGCCTTACGACGAATGCACCGTCCACAATGCTCTACCCTGGCATTCACATCCTGCTCCAGACCAGGCCAATAAAAGCGCTGCCTAGCTAGCCAGAGGGTCTTCTCTTTGCCTGGATGACCAACTTCATAATGAATACTTTTTTAAGGCACGTTCATGATAAGCCTCAGGTAGGACCAGTTGCCTAACCTGTTCACCATTCTGCAAAGTGGTTCTGTACAGAACTGAATCATCTATGAGCAGATGATTCCATTCTCGAAGGAGTTTCTGTACTGATGTGGGTTCAGACCTAAGTGATTCCCCCTTTGGACGAAAACCACTTTGCAGTAGGTCAATGACCCTGGCAAAAGCTCTGTCTTTGCCCTGTTCAAGTTCCCATCTGTCAGAACTGAGTGACTGAGAAGACATCTCCTCGGCCGATGAAGGTGAGACCCCAGTCACAATGCTCTCTGCCAAAGGAATATCAGCAGAAACTGCTTGACAGATTGCATCAACAACATCTGGGAAGACCTGATGAAGCCTAGATAGACCATCAGCATTTAACTTTTCCGGCCTGTATTGCAAGGTAAAATTATAGTTTGCTAATGCTGACACCCATCTATGACCTGTGGCATCCAATTTGGCCGTGGTCAGGACATACATCAGTGGGTTGTTGTCTGTGACAACTGTAAAAGAACTTCCACACAAATAATCATGGAATTTCTCAGTCACAGCCCACTTGAGAGCAAGAAATTCAAGTTTATGAGCCGGATATTTCTTTTCACTTGGCCTTAAGGCTCTACCTGGCATATGCAATTACTCTCTCCACCCCATTTTGCTTCTGGTATAGGACAGCCCCTAAACCAGACCCAGAATTGTCTGTATGGAGAGAAAATGGTAGAGAGAAATCTGCAAATGCCAGGACTGGAGCAGATGATTTATCTATGATTGTCTCAAAAGATTGTTGCTGGGATTCAGCCCAGATCCAATCTGAAGGTTTTTGGATTTTTGAGACTTACGGGACTTGGACTTGGGACCAGTACAGTGACCCTTGAGTAAGGAGTTAAGTGGTTCTGCCAAGGAGGCATAATGAGATATAAACCTCCGGTAGTAACCAGCAAAGCCGAGAAACTGGCGTAACTCCTTAACATTACCTGGAACTGACCATGACTTAATGGCTGAGACCTTATCAGGGTCAGTATGTATACCCTGACCAAAGATCACATGTCCAAGGTAGTCACTTGTGTCATGAAAAGTTCACATTTAGAGGGCTTGAGTTTCAAACCATACCACTCAAGCTTACTAAAACAGCCTCTAAACGTTGAATGTGGTCATCAATTTTTTTTGAAAATATCAGAATATCATCCAAAAATACTAGACACTCTCTGAGGTTGAGCTCGCCCATGCAGCGTTCAGTTAGCAGCTGAAATGTAGCAGGCGCTTTTGTCAAACCAAAGCCCATCCAATTCCACTCCAAAAACCCAAGATTTCCCACACTGAAAGCGGTTTTGGGCTTATCTTCCTCCTCAACCTCAACATTCCAGTAACCGGAACGGAGATCAAGCTTGCTGTACATGCTGGAACCCACCAGAGAGTCTTTGATGTCTTCAAACCTAGGAAGCATATACGCATCCTTCCTGGTTTTAGAGTTGAGTAAGCGCCAGTCTATGCAAAACCGCAAAGACCCATCACGCTTACGTACTAGTACAACATTACTAGACCAAGGGCTCTCAGACTCTCTAATGACTCCAGCATCAAGCATCTCTTTAATGTGTTGTCGCACCTCTTCATACAATGAGGGTAGAATCCTCCTATAGGGCTGTTTAAACGGTTTGGAATCCTCAAGAACAATCTTGTGCTTAAGAAGCTTGGTACACCCTATGTCTGTAGGACCAGTGGAGAACACGTGTTTCCACTTGCCCAAGACTTGTTGTACTCTAAGCTGTTGTTGTTCTGGTGTAAGATTTTAATGGTTAATCTTAACACCTAAGTCACTCTCACAGCCAGAGTCACTGTTTTGACTGCTCTGAGTGTGAGATGAAAGATCATCTACTACATTGACCTCAGTCAGCTGACATATATGAGCTTTTGAAGAAAAGGTAATTGGTTTCGAAGTTAGATTACAGACTCTAACTGGAACCTTGGTAAAAGAACCACGTTTCCTAAGGTTCAAAACCCTGGGACAGACTAAAAATCCAGGATTAGCATCAGGATGGTTTTCAATCACCACCTGAGCTATGTCATGACTGATTCTGCGAGCAATATAATTCACAGTGATAGTCTCATTTGGATTTAAAATAAAAGATTTCTTCCCTGATAAGTTTGCGTTATATGAAACACAATTCATACTGTCTACAGCACACTGAAACTGGTCCGGTAGAGATTGTACAAGAAGCAAAATCACGGAACAAACGAATGATGTTTGTACCTATAACAACAGGACATGAGCCATTGAACTTGGAATTGGGTATAACCAAAATGGGAACTTCAAAACTATTTGGAATTGAAGGAATTCCAACACTACATTCAATGTAGCCCATATAATGTAACTAAGACCCATCTGCTGTAGACAATTCTAAACCAAAATCATCTAAAGAAAGTAAATCAGGCCTTATATCAAGACTATTATATACTTCCTCTAAAATGAATGAGACCATTGCACCTGAATCTATCAGAGCAAGGAAATTTTGACCATTCAAAGAAATATCACAGGAATTGCTGCTCCAAACAAGTCGACTTTGTATATGGCCATCTGAAGCACCAACTTCTGCTTGGCCAACAGTAGAGGTGGTTACCCGTTTAACGGATGATACTGGGGCCTTGAAGACACATGGTCTGTATTCTGAGACCTATTTTGACCTCGGGAGTTTCTAAAGGGTCGACCTTGACCTCTGTAGTGACCCCTACTTTGATTGGACAGTACAGGTTGGGTGGGCTTAGGAGGCATCCTCCTCAACTCATCCAACTGCTGTAAAATCAGATCCAGCTTGGAATTGTACTTGGATTCCAAACGAGACTCTACTTTAGAAATTTCTTTCTTCAAAGAAGTCTCCAAAGCAGTAAAAGGATCCTCAGAAACAACTGCCTTAGCCTCACACTTCTTGATAGGTTTTTCATGAACTTTCTCAGTGCAGGTCAACAATCTCAATTCTTTTTCAACCATCCTTATCTCTCTTAAAAGTACATTATAGTCAGTAATCTGATCAAACTTGTGTCTGGTTTGTGACTTCAGCCTCTCTGAATATAAAGAAGTCCAAAATTTGTGTCTAAGCAAGTCATTTTTGCCATCCTTACTTAAATGACCATTATCTATGGCAGTCTGCAGAAAAGTTTCTAACCTGCAGCCAAAAGATGTTAAAGATTCATTTGGTTTCTGTGCAGAATTAAAAAACTCTTGCATAATCAATACCTTTGGTGGACACATCACCAAACATTGCATCCAACTTATCTAAAATCTCAGCAACACTAGCATGCTCACCCAAAGGTATCATCAGCTTCCTTGCTGTTCCTTTTAGTGACCTCCTAATTGCCTGTAAAATAATAGGATCTGTAATATCAGGGTCGCTAACTATACATCTAACTTCAAAACGCCACTAATTATACATGCACTCACCCTTTGGTAGAGGTTCATCACCTGAAAATGTGGGCAACTGTATTTTGGGTAGTGAAACGCTCATCAAGGCTGACAAGTTTTGGACAGGGTTGGGCATTGATGTGGATAAAGAGTGCCCACGCCCAATACTTACACGGGGAGTGGTCATATTGAATCCTGGTGTTTTGGTTTAGCACCCTCCATGCTGCAATTACTTATTGCACAAAGTATATAACAATTATACTAAAGATATACTATTCTATATACTACAGCGGACAAAATACTCTTTGGTACAAGCTACATCACAACACCCGAAAAGAAAATACTATCAATACTTGTACCTCAAACTAGTCTTCTGCAAGATCAACACTTAATAAATAAACTGAGGTAATTTCAATCTGTTACAAAACAAAACTTTCTTCATGAAACAGCTGAAAAGAATATTTGCATATAAACATGAATTCAAACAGTGAATGAATTTTAATGAGATGATGAAATGATGATGATAAACTTTCTTTCTTCAGCTCTCTCAACTGTGATCTGCAAATGTTAGTACAAGAAGTTAGTTATATGTGCAGAAATTGGGTAAAAAGTATGTAAGACTTTGATAATATAAACCAATGGATAAACTCTTCACTAATTAGCTAGGTAAACAAATAAACAATATGTTTACTTAATCTTCTCACAAATGAATAATCTATACACAAATGCAGTTATGTTATATAGACCAGTCTATATAAATCAAACCATTTCAAAATGACAAAATATGAACATGCATGTTTTTAACTTCTCAACCAGGCTCAGCTAGATAATTAACACTTTTATACACACACAGTCTGATCAAGAACACTATTTTAAAACCGTGGGTCAATATTTTGATTAAAAGAATTCATTTACAACAAATGAAACAAAAAATATCAATTGTTCTGGCACTCTAGCGAAAAATCTACAAATTACTCATCCTTCTCTCTATCCAAAGGAAAAATAGCTGATTTGATCACATAAGGTGAAGGTCAAATTTACATTATACTTCCGGTTAACTCATTGAAACAAAATTCTATAAACTACCGAAGAATTACACAAAAATTTAGACAAATAGACAAAATCAAAAGAAATTTTTTAAAAAATTTTCTCATTTCAAAGAGAAAAGGAAAATTAAATAAATATACAAAAAAAAAATATGCTACTTACAGTATTCTACAGTCCAATTCCAAATATTTGACACAAAAATCACTTTACACACAATTCACCCAGTCTGTCCTCCAACGTTGATTGAGGGTCGTCCCAAAAGTTCCAGCAATGAAAAGTTAGGTTTACCGCTCATTTCCAACGTTGATGTGCACTACATTTTCGTAAAAATGATGGCCATAAGAATAAGCATGCTTTAAAAAAAAAACACTTCCAACACAATGAAACACACCGGAAACACACTGATGGATTCTCAAAAAAAAAACAACTTCAGTGGTGATCACATCTCTGGTACCCGTTGAGGATGACTCCTCCGCTGGCCACGCCCTTACGTCGTTCCTCTAGTCTTCTCGTCCGCCAGTCGTCCTCTCCTGACCAAACCTGGCTCTCGAAGCAACTGTGGGTCTCGTTCGTGGTCGCCAAAGTGTAACCCAAAGATAAGGCACAATTAAAGTTCATCTTCAATATGTTTATTGACCCACAGTGCAGAATGAAACAAGAGACAGAAAGAGAGAGTCAAGTTGGTACAATAGTGATGACAAGCAATTCTTTCAAATGGCTGACAAATCTTCATATATGGAGACAACGCCCTGACTTCTTAAAAAGTGCTCGTGCAAAGGACTGGGTGGGTTTATATAGGAGTCAGGAATCATGGGAAGGAAGGAAGAGGGAATGCTGGGAGAGATTTATAATTAGAATTAATTGACCACTCACTCACAGAACAGTTTTATCACCCCACACATACACATCAAAACAATGAAATGGTCAATGGAATGCATGAGTTGTTGTTAGTATGAGTAAGATTTAGGGCAGCCACAAGCCACAGGTAGTGAGCACAAACAGTAAACTGAACCAGGGTTATATATGGTAACAATATATATATATATATATATATATATATATATATATATATATATATATATATAGAAAAGAGACAGTAAATGAAATGGAAATATGGAAGCAGTCTCGCGACTGTCCTTTTCGGTCTAAGACAAAATACAAACTGACGAGGGAAAGAGTTGTCAGGGTTTCGACGTGAGATTTTGGCGGTTTATGCAAGTTGAAAGGTTAAGTGCATGCATTCGAAGTGACCATTCATCAATATTCACTCACTCATACATGACACTGAGCAGTTGTAAACAGTATTAAGTTAGGCAGATAAGATTATACACAATGACGTCACACAGGGTATCGGGTTCATTCGCCCCAAGTACACTTTCGCCCGAGTCAGTTCGCCATGGTCGGTTCGCCCTACAATGTTGGTTCATTTGCCCAACATAGTGGGTTCATTCACCCTAGTAAAATTGTAAATTAATAAACAAAATGGATATTACAATTGGTGATGAATATATATTTTTTTTTTCATTTAACAAATATAGGTATTAAGTACAAAGTAAATAGGTGTAATGATTATACCTGCTATAATCATTCAATAAGATGTAATTGACAGGCGTCAAATTTGTGTGTAATAAACACAGCAAAATGATCCAAATGAATAATTAAAGAACAAAAATATTAAGATGTAAGATAAAAATTTTGTAAAGAAAAAAAGATATGCACGAGGAAACATGTTTTATTAATCCTGATAAGATATATTCTTAATTGATTTTAACAATAATAGCATTAATTAATTACTTGATCAGATAAAAAGACTTACTTTGCAAACACATACTGAAATAATTAAAGAAATAATTAGTAATCAAAGCAATTATCTAATCAGTTTGCATAGTTCTTTCATATATATGTTGTCAATTTATAGCAACTTTGCAGATAATTTGTTAATTATGTACAACCTACAGTATTTTCGGCGTTCGTATTGTCTCATTTAACATACTTATTTTTTACACCCGGTCTCTTTCATTTATGATAAGTAGGGATGCAAAAATTAAAAAGGGCTTTTTATTAAATACGCAATTTAGGGTATATAAGATGTAAAAAAAAATGAAACTGCCATTCTGAAGCAATAATTGTAGGACTCGAACCAAAATATGTAATAGATTTTTTTGATATACTCATTCCAACATACATGCATAAAATAATACAACCGAATGCACAAACCTTTATATATTATTTCATTCAAACAAAATAACAATAGGACGAACAGACTCACATTTAAGGGCGAAAGTGTAAAGGGCGAAAGGGAATTAGGGCGAAAGGAAATGGGGCGAAACGACCCAAAATCGTCACACAGTTACTGGACAAGAAACAACTACCGTACATATACACATAAAAGCGCGGTATCCCAGGCAAGCATGGAAGTACTCTAAACTTATTATTTATTATTTATAATATATAGACAAAATATAGCATGGGTTACACTTAGCCAAAGTTATTTGAAATATTACGTAGTACATAGTAGCAAAAGCTTACAGTTGCCAACAGCTATTTGAATCATTCAGTAGCAATAGAAGTTTGCAGTAGACCTCATCTATTTTACTCATTCTTTAGTAGAAGAAGTTAACAGCCACAGAAATTTAACATAAATTTGTGCTTGTTGATTACTCTGTAGTATTAAAATCTTGTGGTTGGCCACATAAATTTAGATAACTTAGTATAAATAGATGTTTATGGTTGGCCATATGAATTGAGGTTAATAGCTGCTTATGGTTGGCCATAGTTATTGGATTTATCTGTAGTAGCAGATGTTTTCAGTTAGCCACAGTAATTCAACATTCTGTAGTAGCAGAGGTTTTCCGTTGGCCAAAGTTATTTGTTGTTTTTTTTCTGTAGAAGTAGAGGTTTGCTGTTGGCTAGGGTGATTGGATATATCCTCAAGCAGGAGACTAATAATAAGTAGCAGATGTCTGCAGTAGATGACAATGATTAATCTTATTCTGTAGTATGAGATATTTGTGGTTGGTTACAGTAATTCATCATTTTCTGGGGTATCAAGATGCTTATGGTTGGTCACAATGATTCATCATATTCTGTAGTATCAGATGTTTGTGGTTGGTCACAGTGATGCATTATATTCTGGAGTAACTGATGTTTGTGGTTGGTCACAATGATTCATCATATTCTGTAATGTCAGATGCTTGTGGTTGATCGCAGAGATTCATCATATTCTGATGTTTGTGGTTGGTCACAGTGATGCATCATATCCTTGAGTATAAATGCTTGTATTTGTTACAGTGATTCGTCATATTCTGTAGTATCAGATGCTTGTGGTTGGTCACAATGATTCATTATATTCTGTAGTGTCAGATGCTTGTGGTTGGTCACAATGATTCATCATATTCTGTAGTATCAGATGTTTGCGGTTGATCACAATGATTCAACATATTCTGTAGTATCAGATGCTTGTGTTTTGTTACAATGATTCATCATATTCTGTAGTATCAGATGCTTGTGGTTGGTCACAATGATTCATCATATTCTGTAGTATCAATGCTTCTGGTTTGTCACACTGATTCATCATATTCTGTAGTATCATATGCTTGTGGTTGGTCACAATGATTCATCATATTCTGTAGTATCAGATGTTTGTGGTTGATCACAATGATTCAACATATTCTGTAGTATCAGACGTTTGGTTCAGCACAGTGATTCATCATATTCTGTAATTTCAGATGCTTGTGGTTGGTCACAATGATTCATCATATTTTGTAGTATCAGATGCTTGTGGTTGATCACAATGATTCAACATATTCTATAGTATCAGATGTTTGGTTATTCATGGTTCATCATATTTTGTAGTACCAGATGTTTTTGGTTCAGCAAACCCATTCAACATATTCTGTAGTATCAGACGCTTGTGGTTGATCACAATGATTCACCATACTCTGTAGGAGTAGATGTTTGTGGATAACCACAATTATTTCCTGTATTCTGCAGCAGTAGAATTTTTTGACCACAGTATTTGACATATTCTGTAGTAGTAAAAGGTTACAATTGGCCACAGTAAATCGACATGTTCTGTAGTAGTTGAAGGTTGTGGTTGGCCACAGTGATTCGACATATTCTGCAGTAGTTGAAGGTTGTGGTTGGCCACAGTGATTCGACATATTCTTTAGCAGTAGAAGGTTGCAGTTGGCCACAGTGATTCGAAATATTCTGTAGTAGTAGTAGGTTGCGGTTGGCCACAGGAAATCGACATATTCTGTAGAAGTAGAAGGTTGCAGTTAGACACAGTAATTCAACATATTCTGTAGTAGTAGAAGTTAGCGGTTGGCCACAGTAAATCTACATATTCTGTAGAAGTAGAAGGTTGCAGTTAGACACAGTAATTCAACATATTCTGTAGTAGTAGTAGAAGTTAGTGGTTTGCCAAAGGTTGGTTGGCAAGTGATTCGAAATATTCTGTATAGTAGGTTGTGTTGGCCAGTATCAAATATTCTGTAAAAGTAGGTGTGGTTGCCAAGTGTTTAACATATTCTGTAGTAGTAGAAAGATGTTGTTGGCCACAGTGATTGGGTATATTCTGTATTAGTAGAAGTTTGCAGTTGTCCACAGTGATTCTACATATTCTGTAATAGTAGAAGGTTTCGGTTGGCTATAATATAACATATTCTGTGTAGTAGAAGGTTGCGGTTGGCCACAGTGATTTGACATATTCTGTATAGTAGAAGGTTTGGTTGGTCACAGTGATACCACATGTCCTATAGTAGTTGAAGTTTGCGGTTGGCCACAGTGATTCGACATGTTCTGTATTAGTAGAAGGTTGCGGTTGGCTACAGTGATTCGATGTATTCTGTAGTAGGAGAAGGTTGTGTTTGGCCAAAGTGATTCGACATATTCTGTACTAGTAGAAGGTTGCAGTTGGCCACAGTAAATCTACATATTCTGTAGTAGTAGAAGGTTGCGGTTAGCCACAGTGATCAACATATTCTGTTGGAGTAGAGGGTTGGGTTGGCCAAATGATTCACATATTCTGTAGTAGTAGAGGTTGCGTTGGCCAAAGTAAATCGACATATTCTGTATTAGTAAAAGGTTGCCAACGGCTGGCCACAGTGATTCGACATATTCTAAGAGTTGAAGGTTGCGTTTGGCACTATATATTCACATATTCTGTAGTAGTAGAAGGTTGCGGTTAACCACAGTGATTGAACATATTCTGTTGAGTAGAGGGTTGCGGTTGGCCACAATGATTCAACATATTCGGTAGTAGTAGTAGAAGGTTGCGGTTGGCCAAAGTAAATCGACATATTCTGTATTAGTAAAAGGTTGTGGTTGGCCACAGTGATTCGACATATTCTGTAGTAGTAGATGGTTGTGGTTGGCCATAGTAAATTAACATATTCTGTAGTAGTTGAAGGCTGTGGTTGGCCATAGTGATTCGACATATTCTGTAGTAGTAGATGGTTGTGGTTGGCCATAGTAAATGACATATTCTGTAGTAGTTAAAGGCTGTGATGGTCATAGTGATTCACATATTCTGTGGGAGTAGAAGGTAGCGGTTGGCCACAGTGATTAAACACATTCTGTTGTAGTTGGAGGATGCGGTTGGGCACTGTAAATCAACATATTCTGTAGTAGTAAAATGTTAAGTTTGGCCACAGTGATTCGACATATTCTGTAATAGTTGAAGGTTGCGGTTGGACACAGTGATTTAACATATTCTGTAGTAGTATTAGAAAGTTTTGGTTGGCCACAGTGATTGGACATATTCTGTATTAGTAGAAGTTTGCAGTTGTCCACAGTGATTCTACATATTCTGTAATAGTAGAAGGTTTCGGTTGGCTATATTAATACACCATATTCTGTAGTAGTAGAAGGTTGCGGCTGGCCACAGTGATTTGACATATTCTAGAGCAGTAGAAGGTTGTTGTTGGCCACAGTAAATTGCAATTGGCCACAGTGATTCGACATCTTCTGTTGCAATAGAAGGTTGTGGTTTGCCACAGTGATTCAACATATTCTGATGTAGTAGATGGTTGCGATTGGCCACAGAAAATCGACATATTCTGTAGTAGTAAAAGGTTGAGGTTGGTCACAGTGATTCGATATATTCTATAGTAGTTGAAGGTTGCGGCTGGCCACAGTGATTCGACATATTCTGAAGCAGTAGAAGGTTGCGTTTGGCCACAATAAATCTACATATTCTGTAGTAGTAGAAGGTTACGGTTAGCCACAGTGATTCAACATATTCTGTGGGAGTAGAAGGTTGCGGTTGGCCACAGTTATTCAACATATTTTATAGAAGTTCAAGGTTGTGGTTGGCCTTAGTGATTCGACATATTCTGCTGAAAGTTGCGGTTGGCCACAGTGATTCGATGTATTCTGTAGTAGTAGAAGGTTGCGGTTGGCCACAGGAAATTTACATATTCTGTAGTAGTTGAAGGCTGTGGTTGGCCATAGTGATTCAACATATTCTGTGGGAGTAGAAGGTAGCGGTTGGCCACAGTGATTAAACACATTCTGTTGTAGTTGGAGGATGCGGTTGGCCACTGTAAATCAACATATTCTGTGGTAGTAAAATGTTAAGGTTGGCCACAGTGATTCGACATTTTCTGTAATAGTTGAAGGTTGCGGTTGGACACAGTGATTCAACATATTCTGTAGTAGCTGAAGGATGTGGTTGGCATTGTGAATCAACATATTCTGTAGTAGTAAAAGGTTGTGATTGGCCATAGTTATTCAACATATTCTGTAGTAATAGAATGTTATGTTTGGCCACAGTGATTCAACATATTCTGTAGTACTCGAAGGTTGCGGCCGGCCACAGTGGTTCAACATATTCTGTTGTAGTAGAAAATTGCTGTTGGCTACATTGATTAAACATATTCTGTAGTAGTAGAAGGTTGAGGTTGGCCACAGTGATTCAAAATATTTTGTAGTAGTAGAAGTTTGTGGTTGGCCACAGTGATTCGACATATTCTGTAATAGTTGAAGGCTGCGGTTTGCCACAGTGATTCGACATATTCTGTACAAGTAGAAGGTTTTCGTCTTTTCTTCACTAAGTTTCGTCTTTTTGCCCCAAAATTTCATCTTTTCGCCCCACCAATATTTCGTCTGTTCGTGATGGTGCCCCGAAAACCCGCCAACACGAGAATCAATATTTCATCGTTTCGCCTTCCGGTACGCAAGCACAATATGGGACAGTGAACTATTATAGTCAGATATACCTAATTCCCTGTATTACGGAAAAGAGACACAGATTACAGGCTTAATGAAATATATTAATGCATTATGGGAATAGAAATACAGTATATTGATACCAAATTATTAACTAAATGTAATAAGATATACCAAATATGTAGAAGACTAATTTAAAGACAACAATATATACAACAAAAATGAATCTTAAGTTGAACCATAGACATATGCAGCATAGATGTGAATCGTAGCGAAATCACGATATTTATTTTATTGTGGCACAAACCATGTGTACGGTCACAATTATTAAGAAAAATACCTATAATAATTTGATCCCCGGTTCTTTGTGATTGGTATATATCAACGACACTGTTCACAAATATCTAATATTAAACTAAATTAAATGTTTACATATATATAATATATTTAATATATATATATATGAATAAAACATGGATCACCACTGTGCTAACTCACAAATTAGATAAACACAACCACTGTAATTTTAACCAAAAAAAGGTGGTAAAACAACCTTCCCACATACGCCCGTAATACAAGTACATGTATATCAATGTAATATATGATATAATATCAAATTATAGAATCTTATAATCTATAATGTTAATCATTTCAATACAGGGTACGCATCCCGACTGTCAAACTTAGATTATGCCACCTAGCAGATAACATAAACACTAGACACTGACTAGAATAAACCACACAGGTAATGTAATTATGTCTATATTTCTAAGATGAGTTATACCACACAGGATCTGTTACCAAGCAGGTTCTATTACCACAAAGGTACTGTATAAAAAACGTCTATGACTATAATAGTTACCCTTTATTGTTTTTTAATCCATATTAATGACTTTCCATATACCGTGGTACAATCCAGATTAATGACTTTCTATATACTGTGGTACAATCCATATTAATGACTTTCCATTCCCGTTTTCATCCTTTAGAGATACTACCAATTTATTCACATGCGTATTCAAATCATAACAATATATTTATCGCAATAAACTTAAAATAAACTTGAATTTCGAGAATAATAATGATTTCAAAGGGAAAACATATTGGAATTGAATAATAATTGTTTATATCATTAATGTAATCAAACAATAAACAAAGTTGTAGTTTCCCCCCATAAAATATGCTATAATGTACTCTTTTCAGGCCATATCCCATGTGTCTTTCTTTCCAATAGAAAATTGATGAAAGAGAGAGAGAGCTAATATCCACTCCTGCGTGTGATGTCATTATATGAGTTCGTGTATGATAAACATACGTAACATGAAAAAGGTATCATACAAATATTCAGCATAAACTGATAAAGGGGTTGCATCAAGACAGTATAAAATGTTTTTCTTTCAATGACTACTTTCTGCATTGCTTATAAAGCACAAGTGAATTATGAATGTAGCTACAATATGATTTAAGAATCATATGTAAATAGCACTGACGGAAGCTTGAAATTATAATTTCATGTTTATTAATTAATTATTTCATTTTTCAAAGATACGATTACCATAATAATTTACATTTCATGAAGAACACATATCTTTCAAGATTGCAAACATGCTTTTACAATCATTTTTTCGCATGCGTACTGGAAGACGAAAAAAACACACGAAATATTGACTCTCGTGTTGGTGGGTTTTCGGGGCGCCAACACGAAAAGACGAAATAATTGGGGGGGGGGGGGGGGGGGGGGGTGAAAAGTCAAAATTTCTGGGCGAAAAGACGATTTTTTTTTCTTCATATTTTCGGCCCGAAATTATGACTTTTTATCTGTTCGCCCCGCCAAATTATTTTTTTTTCAACCTTTCGCTTTCGACCTTTCGCCCCGAAAACATGCCACAAGATGTGGCAGAAATCAGCCATCATAGAACAGCCCAATACAAATGAAATCATTACAAGTACCATTTGTATGATTTAGCTAAAAAGAGATGGAAGATGGGGTAAAAATCAGCTCTAGAAAGATCATAATTGGATTTGAAATGTTTAGGCAAACTCAGAAATCAGAAACAGACACGGCAAGTGAAGGAAAACAGTGAGATGTCTTAGATTTACATATCATTATACTGTCAGACAGCAAATAATTATAAATGAAATATTCTTTTAAATTATCTGAAGAAGAAAAAAGTAAACAATAGTAATAACAGGAGAATTGGTAAAACTGATGACTGCTCCCCAAATAAGCGTTTAACAGTTCTAAAAGAGCTACTTTTTATAATTTATTTCCCATATGTCCTACTAAAATTTTGGATTGATGAAACATGTTTATGAAAGACAAGTTTATGAGAGATATTCTGATGGACATGTTTACGAACGAAAGTCGAATGAACAGGTTTACGAGAGGCTATTTGTTGGATACTTCTTTTGTTCACAAGAGTGTTCCTTGGAACGCATGTGTTACCTGTTTAAGCATGATGGAAAAGGTGTGACAGGTCGACAGACAGAAAAAGGTAATAACTAAAAATGAGAAAAAGGGAAATAACTAAAACTTTCTTGATTCTAGTGGTATGGATCTTGGGCATGACATTTCCTCTTCTCAAGCTCTGTCCATAAATGAAAATTCATTTTAAAAGCATCAGTAGAACAGGAGTTATTGCAGAATGAATAAGAAGTGTGACGGTTCAAAAGAAAGAAGTGTGAATGAAAAGGGGAAAAACTCAAATTGATACCAGAGTTATGGATCTTGTGCATGACAATATCCCATGTCAAGATCTGTCCATATATAAAATTTCACATTTCAATAGCATGATTAGCGCAAGTTATTGCAGAATAAAGGAGTGTGACGGTGCAAAAGAAAGAAATGTGAATGAAAAGGGGAATAACTCAAACCAATTGATACCAGAGTTATGGATCTTGTACATGACAATTTCCCATGTCAAGCTGTGTCCATATATCAAATTTCAGTTCAACAGCATGATTAGAGCAGGAGTTATTGCAGAATAAAGAAGTGTGACGGAAAAGTGTGACGGAAAAGTGTAACGGACAGACAGACGGATGGACAAAACTGCCTGTTAGTGCCCACTACTACCAGCCATATATTCACTTAAGATAACTGGATATATTGCCCTTTTTCAAGTTAGTCAGTTAAAATATGTGGATAACAAGCATTTTTTCACATAATCATCTGGAAAAAGGCATGATATCCAGTTAAAATAAGTGAATAGTGGGCACTTAGTACTGTTAAGATACCTAAGTAGATAACTTGAAAATTTGCTACTTGCCAGATACTAACTGAATATGTGCCACTTTTCAGAAAAGGTTTCGACATAAATAAGTGGATAAGTGTCTGGTAGAAATATGCCACAATACCGAACAATTTTAATCCTAACCATAAATGTCCAGTGGACACACACAGATGCTCCCACTGTGCATTGTTTCTCTTTTGTATCAGCTGGATGATCTACTATCAATCCGCATTGTCTGCTTAACAAGCATTGTTGTCGCATGAAAATATTTACCAGTTTGTGCTATGAAATTTCTTTTTCTTTAAGGAATTCTCAATACATTTTTCCATTTCTTCCAAATAATCAGTAATAATTAGAGAGATTTGCAAAAAGGAAAGCAAAATAAAATGCTATGAGACATACTGAGTCATATTGTAGCGAAGAAATAATAACAAAATTGTATATAAAACATATATGCCCTCCTCATATGCCATATTATTTATATAGCTATATTATATGCATGATGTTTGACATCATAACGTGGGCTGGTCACAAAATGGTAATTAACTTAAATACAGTGTTAGTGAGAATTCAACTTATAACCTTGTGACCTTGACCTTTGAGATAAATACCCCAAAATCAAAAGAGGTTTCCTATTACTTATAAGCATCAATTGTTCAATAATTGAGTAAGACAATGCTTCCTCAACACAATATTTAAGAGGATTCAATTTATGTCCTTGTGACTTTGACCTTTGAGGTACAGATCCCAAAATCAATAGGGTTCTTCTACTAGTCATATGTAACTATTGTTTAGAGTTTGAGACCAAGGAGTCAATTTTGAGTAATCAGTCGGACATTATTATGCTTGATTTACACAGTGTTTTTGAGAATTTAACTTATTACTTCATGACCTTGACTTTTGAGGTACAAATCCCAAAATAAAATAAATAGGGGTCTTTTACTAGTCATAAGCAACAACTATACCAAGTTCAAATAGAACTAAAGGTATCACTTGGACAAGACTTCCATATAAAAATATGTTAACATGTGACCTTGACCTTTGAGGTATTGTCATCAAAATCAATAGGGGTCTTCTACTAGTCATAAGCAACAACCATATTAAGTTTCAGACTTAAGGCTCGAATAGAACTTAAGCTATCACTAGGGCAAGGTTTGGTTGACCAACCGACCTGTGCAAAGCAATATGCCCCCTCTTCTTTGAAGGGGGGGGGGGGGGCATATTTCATAACAGAGGTATCATCTCCATCTGCCTTCAGTCAATAAAAAAATCAGATCACCTTAGTTTCCTCTGTCATACAAATGTCCGTTGAAGATGACAGTCTTTACCTCCTGAGTTCATTGTAGACTTATATATTTATATTACCATTTAACTTTATTTTTATTATTTACCCATAGAGTTTCAATTTAGGATATCAAACATCGAAGTTACTAATAAAATGTGCATGTAATCCTTAGCATTCGACAAATGATCAGATATCATTATGTTCCTCCCAATAGATTTCTGAACAATATCAAAATACATGATTCTGTGCAAATGTTTACTTTGTTTCTCAATAAGGGGAATAAAAACACTTATTTACAACCCAGCATATGACTGTATTTTTTCCCTTTATTAAATGGAGAAAAATATTAATGCAAAATGATTCAACAATATTTCTGTTTGTCTGAACCAAAATAAGTATTACAAAATTCTGGTACTTCAAAATGTGACTTTCTAAGCAGCAGTGAGTCAATATCAAAGAAAATATACACCAGCACGGAGGTACATTAAACGGATTGGAAACTGTGACGTCACACAGTTAAACTCTATGTCCGCGGGTTACTCGATGTATCGTATGCTTGATTTGATGCATCCTGGGAAAAAATTGCAGAGCGACCGCCATCTTGAATTTGTGACGATAATCTTACAAAATAACAAAAAGTATTTACAAATACGTGAAACATCGGCTGACAAATCGATGAAAAGGGGGTTGAGCTAAATGAACTAGACATGTGTGTCGCATTGTTTTAGAGAAAATCTTGTTCTTATCGGCTCATGTCGAAACTGTTAAGCGATGCGGTAAAAATCACTCACGAAATTTAGCTCCTCTTCAAATAGCTAATGATCTTAATTTATTAGATTGATAGAATAAAATCTTGCATTTTTCGATACCTTATGAAGTTCTAAAGCTAATTTCAATATTCAATACACTTCGTTTTTTTATTTCATTTTATTTAATTTTCTGACGCATGTTTATTTATTATGTTTTCTTACGAATAGAATGAAATGTCATCATATTGTATCGAAACAGACGTTGAAAAACAAGATTTTCTCTAAAACAACGTTTAAATCGATGAGGTAGATATATTTGTGTTAGTATTTAACTTCACTTTGATAATCCTGCTGCTTGTTTTCGAGAAAATCTATTTTTTATCAGTCTGTGTCGAGACTGTTAAATGAATTCATTTAAATCCATTAAGGAATTTATCCCTCTCTTCAAACAGCTAAGGATCTATGTTTATTTGATAATATGCCAAACAATGCATTTTTCGATACATTATAGACTTTTGAAGCTAATTCCAGTATTAAATACACTTCGTTTCTTTGGATTCATTTGATTTTCTTAAATTTTTCTGACGCATGTGTACCTCTTATATTTTCTAACAAATCGAATGAAATGTCACAACACAGTCTCGACGCAGGACGATAAAAATTTGATTCTCTTTCAAACGAGGTACTGGAATTTCTAAATAATACTCTTAGTAATTTCCGACACATTTATTGCTCCCGTGTAACTCCGATAAAATTAAAACGTCACGAGACAGAAAATATTAATTCGTAATTAATAAAACCGGCCATCTGTAAGCATCACCTCTTTTTGTGATTGGCTATTGTCTTGAGGTTTGACAATATGACACACCCATGGCTATAAATCATGCTCATCAAATCGCACATCCGCATACACACAGATCAATTAACACGGGTAACCCTTTCAAGACCCCCTGATTGACCCCAAACAGGAAATTACACAATCATACCAGACAATAAACTTTATTCTTATCGATAAATATGTTAGAGATTTTACTCTTTAATTCATTAATGTTCTCTGTGGAAATAAACGCAGATACATAATCTTAACGGAAAATAAGAGGGATTAGAATATGAAGGTATGTAAAACGTTCAATAACGTTTCTCATACTTTAATATAACCTGGAACTTTATGTTAATATTATCAAATATTGTTTTAAGAAAACATCCTAATACGACTTTTTTCATTATGATCCCTTCCCTTAAAATTAGTACATTTAACGATCAGTTTAATTATGTCTATAGAATTAGTTACCGATGCCACGAAGCTGTATTATATCTAGGTATACACATCTCTGCCGATGCGTTACCCACAAACTATATCAACGAATATCACCGAAGTTTATCGAGAGAGCAAAAATCGACGATTACGGAAACAACCGATAATAGCCAAGCGCGCGCAAGGAAGTCTGGGTATACGTATGCTAATTTTCTATTTTTAGAGGTGCTTATCCCTCTAGGTTTTCACATCTCTGACACATGTAAATTTATTGTTACAAAATTTAAAAGTAATGTATCATCAAAATAAAACATTGGGCTATAGCAATCATGTTTTGGTAAAAAAAAAAAAAAAAAAAAGTAAAGAAAGCGTGTCCTTTTTGCCATTTATGAAATGGTAACTCAGTAGATCTGATGACAATGAAAAGACAAAACTAACAGTAGTTTACTGCAACAATAGTGACAACATATATGAAGGAAAAGAAGTGATAGAGACAACACATCTTGTATAATTTTGACTATTTTATCAAAATTATATTTCTATAAATAATTTTAAACTATTTTTATAAATAGGCTTGAACATTTCAAATATTTGTCTATAAATATAATAAAATTTCATATTATGTCAACCCTGTCTTAAGTGATCAGTCATGCAAAGGGAGAAGGAAAAGTGATCACTTAGCACAGGTGGCTGCTAAATGGAGGTCAATCCCCAAGTTCTCAAAATACTTAAGTCTGATCTCAGGCATAAATTTAAAATTCCTTATTGAACATAATAGCAATACTTTAAGTTTGCGTATGAAAATAATTTTTAGTTATGTTAGGTATTTATTTTTTAGAATTTTGGGCCTGAGATGTAATTAATGTATGTCAGCATGGGAATATTAATGCTGACCCATAATAAATAGGGTTGGCTGCATAATACAGACGACTGTTAATACCGCTTAAACAAGGCTTAACTTAATTTACAAGAGCTAGCTACAAAAAGCTTTATGAATTATGGAAATCTCATTGGCATTGCGATAGTTGCATTCTGGTGTATTACTTAGATGTGAACATAACAAAATTGCATAATTGGCACCACAGCATGACAGCTGTTAACATCCATGATTCTAAGAAATCCAGCATTTTCTCAGTTACAGCTACAGAGAGGAGATAGAAAGAAGGGTGGACAATGGATAGAAATACTAAAAGATTAAACATGGACATCACCCTTATTTATACCGCCTCAGCCTCTGACAATAGATGAAAATGTTTGAGAAGGAGACACTACCGGTAACCTGATGACGACTTGAAAACTGGTCAAACCTAAGCTGCCAACATGATTTTCCTGAAATGTATATAGTTTTTAAATAATTATCTTATTGAAGATGCATTTAACCTACATACTAGTTAATCAGTTATTTTAATTATTGTAGCACCACATGCGATGCATATTTTCACTTGTATTTTGCAGGACAACACTATATGACTGAAACACGACACTTTCAAAATGTAGTTTATATACCACTGAAGCTGAATAATAACTCGCAATACTGCTATGTCACATTAACTAAAGCCCACATACTGTTACAACAGAACATGACATGTTGAAAAAAAGGAATAGGAAGATCTTTAGGATACAATAATCCAGAAAAGTAAATAAATGCAGATTTGTTATTTTTTCTTATTGCAGCTACGACAATTAAACATTCAGAGTTAATTTACTGAAGTACCATTTGAACCAAGTGGAAATACTTCTATCTCTTGTGAAATAACACAAGTCAAATTGAAGAAACAGGACCCTAAAAAAGGAAACGGGACTCTAAAATTTACCTCCTTAAAGACAGTTGGTTGTCAGCTGAAAAAAAAAACAACATAACAAAAGCACCGCATGTGAATAACAATGCTTGTCTGTTTGGGATTTTATTTTTAAACAAGAGTGCCAGTGCCGCCACAATATACGCCGCCACAAAATATAAAGATCAAGATTATAGAGGTTTCTGATATGGAAGTAGGTCAAATGGCGGTGTCAATATGTATCCTTTTATGAGCATAACTCTTGCAAAAATCACTGAACTAGATAATCCCTGCTTCATGCACTTCTACCCTTTATAGTAATGACATTGTCCAAGATTCATAAAGTTACATTCAGAAACTTAAGCTACAGAAACTAAGTTTCATATGACATAACTCTTGCAAAAATCAATTAACCAGAAAATGGCATTTGTGCATCTAGCCATTAAAGTAATTACCTTGGCCAGGTTTTGAAAGATTTGGTCAGAAACGCAGGAGAAGTTGCGCTCACAAGGCTGCAATATTAACTAGCTCCAGAGGCTAAGTTTCAAGGGACATAACTCTTGCAAAAATCAATGAACTGGAGAATAGCGGCTTCATGCACATCAATCCATTATTGTAATGACATTGACCAAGTATTGAATAGATACAGTTAGAAACGTACAAGGAGTTGCGTTCACAAGGCTGCAATATCAACCAGCTACAGAGACTAAAGGGACATAACTTTGGCAAAACTCAATCAACCAGAAAATCGCCGCTTTATGCACATCTATCCATTAAAGTTATGGAATTAACATAGTATTGAACAGATACTGTTGGAAATGTAGGAGGAGTTGCATTCACAAGAAATGTGAATATAAAGACGGACAGACGGAGAAGATGACAATATACGCCTCTGGTGGCGTATAAAAAGGGGAAATAAATTTGGTCTTGTGTTAGGAACAAGTATGTGAAGTTTGTTTGGAAAAGTCGTCATATTACACATTTGAGTCATTTTATCTTTATTCCTAAAGATAAATTCAATGCATCTGCATAAAACATCTATAAATGGTGTCATTTTCAAATGAGTCTTCAAGGTATTTAGTTTTTTCTCCCCTTTTTATGTTTTGTTTATATTTTCTGTAATAAGTAAAATTGGAGATTATAACAATATACATATATATATATATATATATATATATATATATATATATAGTGTAAGATACTGGGATTGTTCCCTGACCCACTGCTACCTATGTGATAGGGATAATAAACTGTTCGAAAAACAGACGAGCTAAAAGGGTAATTAAGAAACTTAGATTAATAGGTGATCTACATTGATTACATGATTGGAATTATAAACAGAATATTTAATGTGTTCAAACATGCATTTTATTATTTTTTTCAGACATTCAAAAAGAAATTGAGGTCTCAGTTAAAAACAACAACAACAACAACAACAACAACAACAACAACAGCAAATTGTTGTACACTACACAAGACTATGGCAACCAGTTTGATGATTTTGGTATGAATATTGTGTTTCTTTTTATCATTTGTATAAAAATAAATAGAAAATTAATCAATTCCATTCTGAAACAATTTTATAGAAAAAATAATACATTGCCTGTAGAGCTGGGACGAGTACTCAAGTACCAAGGTATCGGGTCGGGTAACACTTCTAACTGGGTACTAAATCATTACCCGGGTACCCGATTAATATATAGTATAAATAAAAATTAGTTTGATCTCTCTAATAAATAACTGAAGCGTCATGTCAATATCTCTTGGATTTTGCACCAAACGCAACCAGTGATTTTCTTCACCCATAACAGTCAAAACTGGAGCTATCACTGAAGGTGATTAATACCCCCACAAAATGCTTTGATACAGGAGAAGCCAGACTCCAGGCGGAGCATAGATAGGAACCTGTATACATAGTCTATTGGTTATGATAGTAAGTAAAAAATAAGTATAGTCTTTATTTAAAGTGGATAGAGAGTCAGTTATGGTTGTTTGGCACAGTAATTTAAAAGTGTAAAGTTACAGTTCTTGGACACTGCACTTCTCCTAGTCGCCATCTGTTTACATTTTAATCGTCAAGTCAATACCATGTATAATATTCTAGTTATGTTTGAGACAAGAAAAGAAAAACAATTTAGCAACGTGAGATAATGAAAAAAAATGGAACCAGGTAGAGTTACTGTTGAACTGAATTAGTTAAGAAATGTAGAAGTTCGCGTCACAAGATATTTAGAGCCAAATCAGGGGCAATAACTCTGTAATCCTTGAGATAACTCAAGTGAAAATTATGTCACGCATATCTCCACCTGATTATCAATGCACACACAAAATTTGAACTGAATCGATTTAGAAATGAAGAAGTTTGCGTCATAAGATATTTAGAGTCGAATCAGGGGCAATAACTATGTAATCCTTGAGATAAGTCAAGCGAAACTTACGTCACACACCTTTCCACCTGATTATCAATGCAACACAAAATTTGAACTGATTCAGTTAAGAAATGTAAAAGAAGTTCGCAATACAAGATATTTTGAGTCGAATCAGGGGCAATAACTCTGTAATCCTTGAAATTTTTCAATTGAAATTTATGTCACACACTTCTCCACCTGATCATCAATGCATACACAAAATTTGAACTGAACAGTTAAAAGTGTAGAAGTTCCAGTCACAAGATATTTAGTGTCGCATCAGGGGCAATAACTCTGTAATCCTTGAGATAACTCAAGTATAATTTATGTCACGCACCTCTCCACCTGATTATCAATGCACATACAAAATTTGAACTTAATCGGTTAAGAAATGTAGAAGTACCTTGCGTCACAAGTTTTTGGGATGGAAGGACAGACCAACAGACTGGCTCCTCTATACCCCCTCTCAAACTTCGTTTGCGGGGGTATATATGGAACGCCATGACTGTCCTATGATGTGTACCTGTCTTTATGTTTGGTATATATGCCTTTATGTGCAGTGGATAACACATTATATGCATTGGTAAAACCGTTATGTTCAGTAGATATGTAATTATGTGCTGTTCACTTGCCATTATCTGCGGTACATCCGACTTTATATGCAGTGCAGATATCATTATATGCAGTCCTTTTGTTATTCTATTCAGTTGATTTGCTATATTTCGGTCCACGTGTCTTCATATGCGGTTGGTTTGTCATTATGTTCAGTTCCATGGTCATTATGTATGATGGTTTACGAACATTTTATATGCAGTTCGTCCTTTAATATATGCAGCTGAAAAGTATTGATTTGCAGTGATTTCAACTTTATGCTCAGCGGTAAAGAGCGCTTTATGTTCTATTTATTTTGTATTATTTTCAGTGCACATGTCTTTATATGCAGTGTTTATTGCATTATGTTCAGTGCTCTCTTCATTATGATGATGTGGTTTAAATGCTAACGGAATATTCTGAGGATGTCCGTTTTTAACCGAATGCGGATCAATTATACGAGTATACATGTAATATATATATATAAAACGTTGTTGAAAAAACGACGATTATCCGTATTTGAAAAGGTTTATCACAACTTTGCCCTGCTTGTAGGAGGGCAATTATTCTGATAATCGCCCTTGGAAAAAGCGCACGTGAAAACGTGACGATTTTTTTTTATTTCAAACATGACCGTTATCAAGATTCGTATCTTTTGAACAGTCTTACCATTTTAACACCAAATGACGTCAAAATTTGCTAAGTTTACACATTTGCAAAAGCGTTTTATTGAGAATATGTAAGTTATATATGTTTGTTTATGAATAATATCTGAAACACGCATGTACTTTTTGAGTTTAGCTTATTATTCGTGCACTTAATTGTAACTACATGTAGAAGTAAATTTGTCTATTTAAAATATGAAATATCATTTGACTTAGACATATATCAATTTAATCAATATGTATAGTCTGTCAGTATATTTAGGGTGAATCCGATATGCGCGAACAACGTACACTGGTTTGACCGCTGTTAATTAAATCCAGTTCAATACTCAAAATGGCGTAAAGATATGAATCTCTATTAAAAAGAGTAAATGGTATGTGTTTGACTAAAATTAATGATAGAATGTCAAAATAACGTTAAATATTAAATATATGTATTATAAAGTAAAATGAATAGCTAGTCGGGGCATTTGAGTGACAATAACCCCGTCTAATTGATAATTGATATTAAAGGACGAACTGCATATAAAATGTTCGTAAACCATCGAACATAATGACCACGGAAGTGAACATAATGACAAACCTACTGCATATAAGGACACATGGACCGAATATATAGCAATATCAACTGAATAGAATAACAAAAGGACTGCACATAATGATATCTGCACTGCATATAAAGTCGGATGTACCGCAGATAATGGCAAGTGAACAGCACATAATTACATATCTACTGAACATAACGGTTTTACAACTGCATATAATGTGTTAACCACTGAACATAAAGGCATG
>CM037788.1:5294218-5344218 GCA_021229015.1 Solen grandis
TCTGAGGGTCCGTTTTCTACATTTAAAACCGAATAACCACCTAATTTTGTACGAATGATCGAACGATTGAACAGAATTCTACAACACAGGTATACTGAGATTCAGCCAAAGTGTTGAAAATTCATTTTTGAGTAAAACATAAATATTTACGGGACACAATAATTGTATGTAGCATAAAAACACAAAAGAACTATTTTCCTTATGATGTTGCGTAACTTTCACTTCACCATGCGGAGGAGTAGTTCTTTTGGTGTAAAGCTGGCTCGTGCCTGAATTTGGATGTTGGATGTGCAGGTTTCGGTTCTTTAGTGGTGTTACAATGGTCCATATGGAAAGCTTGAATTCCGACACAAATCCGTGTAAGTTACTAATAATCACATAAAGCTATGTCAAATACATCAGAGATACCTCCAGGGGTTATTTGTTGCTCTATAGAATGGATGATACCTGTATCTGCTCTCCGAAGTTACTAAGGATACAGTAAGGGGCCACTGATTTGCATCTTTAAATGGAAACTGTGCCGTTACTCGGTAGTACACATTCGAGTTTGCCTCTAGCAGCTGACCCAAACGGTCCTTTTCAGGACCACCTCCTCCCTTCAGTATTGTCACAGGGATGACAACATTTAGACTGAATTAGCCGAGTTTGTCATTCCCACTTTGGCTTCAAAATTCTTGGGGGACCTCCGTGGCCGAGAGGATAAAGTCGCTGACTTTAACATTCACTCAACCCCTCACCGCGTGGGTTCGAATCCCGGCAGGGTCATTCGGATTTTCATGTGAGGAAGCCTTCCGGCTGGCTTGCGGTAGGTCGGTGGTTCTACCCGGATGCCTCCTGTAATTAGCTGGACGTCGCTATATGGCTGAAATACTGTCGAAGCGACGGTAAACTCAAATAGTTAATTTAAGTCAAAAGTCTTGATTTTATCAAGTACCTACCTCATACCTCATAAATAAATATTTATCAAAAAATGTTAATGTTCGCTGATGATGTTGCAAACTGTGCGGAAACGGTCAATAAGTTACAGCAGCAACCTAATTATATTGATGTCTATTGCCAATCTACTGGAATGGAAGTCAATCTTGATAAAACTGAAATAATAGTTTTTCGAAATGGCGGATTTTTAAAAAATACTGAGAGTTGGAAATTTCGCTCTCAGACAATAAGAACAACCTTGATGGATAAGTATATGGGGTTACTATTTACACCAAATTTATCCTGGAATCAAGCCGTAAATAAATTATAAATGAAGCACAAAAAGCCATATACCCAATATACAAGTTCCAGCGACCTTTTGGCTACTTTAGACCTCAAGAATTGTTTAAAATATTTGATTCAATGATATCCCCTATTCTATGTTATGGGTCTCAAATATGGGGTTATGAATATTATGATGTTATAGAATCTGTCCATTCAACTTTTGGTATATTTAAATGTTAATAAGAATACTAACAACTGCATCGCATTAGGTGAATGTGGACGACTCCCACTTAATATCAAATATTTAACAAGGTGCATAAGATATTGGTGCACCTTAATCCAGATAGCACAGTACAGATTTCCCCGTAATTGTTATCTAATGTTAAAGTCACTCGATTATGTTAACAGATCTTGTTGGGCCACTAAAATAAAAAAAAAATGTTTTATTTAAGTATTGATTTGGTTATGTATGGATTTCACAGGATATCGGTGATAAAAATTTATTTGTTTCTCATTTCAAGCAACAGATTAAAGATTGTTACACTCAGAAGTGACATGAGGACATTACAACATCAAGTCGTTTTCATCATTATAAATATTTTAAAACCCAATTGAATCCCGAACGTTACCTTTGTTTAAGCATAAAAGGAAAATTTAAAATAGCATTAGCCAAATTTCAATGTTCAAATCACAAACTTTCAAACTCATTGAAGTTGGGAGATATACACACATACCAAAAGAAGATAGAATTTGTAAATATTGTTCATCAAATAATGTACATATCCTTGATTGTGAATTCCATGCCTTTTTTCATTATAAAGAATATGGAACTATCAGAGAACACTTTTTGTACACATGGTACACCTCATGATATACACTCGATCATTTTTATCATTTATTAAGTATCCGTGAATGATGATTCAATTATCAATAAAGTATCTTTTTACATATATCATTTATTACATATATCATTTATTGAATGCAATAAACTCGGGGGATTAACAACTTAAATAATTCTATCTATGCTCAAATGTTATATAAAAACTGTTATTTGAAAACACAACTCTCTACATTGTTATATTTATATTATGTGAATAATGAAATGTATTATCGGCCGGAGGCCTTAATTTGCTGAATAAAGGCATTTGTATTGTATACCTATGAGGCTTTTCAAAATTCGATCTATTTCGGCATTTAAATTCATTTTTACGACGGACACTCTTTAAACTTAATAACAACAACAACTCGGTAGTACAAATCAAAGCGCTGACAGTGCTAAGAGAACAGTATTGTTGCATTTCTTTTGTTTATCACAGTAAATTTAATAAACGGGGGTCAAATTTTCGAGCAATGCCAATAACCTCGCTTTAACGTTGCGTTAACATGGTCATTACAAGAAATTAAATATGAACGCACCATTTGTTTCAATAAACTTTTAACAGAACAGAACAGAACAAATCTTTAATAACTTGTACCACATGTACATCGTTAATCATATAATACATATATACATACTCACAAATCACGTACACAAATATATAATAACTGATAATATAAATTTGAATTTAAACCACATATTAAAAGAGAGGATGAGCTGGTGACAAAAACAGCATCATCTATTTATCAAAGCATTTCTACAATTAAAGGCTGTTTTAATAAATTTGCACAATTTAAATAAAGTATCTTTTTCTGTACACCTTAACAAATTTAGAAATTTATACATGCTGGGTCTAATATAATAATATTTCTTAATATACCTACGTCTAATTTCACTAAAGGCTGGACATTTACAAATAAAATGAAATTCATCATCAATATCGTTTAAGTTACAGTACACGCACACACGCTCATTTCTATGAATCCTATTCGCGCCATATCTACCTGTCTGTATTCTTAGTGCATGTGAAGATACTCTTATTCTCACAAAACAATTTCTTAAATCACAAGGTAAAATATCTAAATAATTTTCATATTCAAATGATGTTTTGATATTGTTGTATAAATAAAGCATTTCATTAGATGATTTATCGTTAAACCACTGTTGTATGAATGTATCAATTAATCGTTGTTTGAACATGTTTAAAAAATCAACTTCATTAACTAGTTCATAGTTTTCAAAAACATAGTTAAAACCATACTCATTTAACAAATTTTTAACATTTGCAACCCAATTTTTCTTTCCATTTCTACAATCAATATAAGATATATTATAGATATTTTTAAGTATGATATTTTCAGATTTTAGCACTTTAAACCAATATTTAAGTATTCGTATATATCTGGCTATATATAGAGGATATCTTCCTAACTCACCATACACAGCAGCATTAGATGTACCTTGTCTTACATTAAGTATTTTCTTACAAAACTTAAGATGTATTCGTTCTATTTCTTTGGATTTAGTGAACCCCCATACCTCACTCGAATAATTTAGTATAGAACCAACAAATGAATCAAATAACTGACATAGAAGTTTTGGTTTTAATTTAATTTTTCTGCATTTAATTAATAAAATATTCAAAGCTTTCAATGCCTTCCCTGACAATTGCTGTTGATTAAGTGCGAAACTACCAGTGTAATTAAAAACGGTTCCAAGATAATTAAAATCATCTACTACCTCTAATCTATTTCCATTATATATAAATATTTCATTTTGTAACACTTTCCCTTTTTTTCGAAACACCATTACCTTAGTTTTCATAATATTTACCTCCAAACTCCAAGTGTTACAATAACTATAGAGTAAATCAAGACTACTATTTACTTCTTCTGGGGACTTACCAGAATTACCAAAAAAAAAAACCAAATCTTCAACAAACAAAGAAAAAAGTATTGGAGAAATTACCTCCCCTTGACGTAAACCGACAGCATATTCAAAAAAATCTGAGTACGAATTACATGATCTAACACAAGATTTTACCTTTTCATACATATCCTTGATTATTCTCAAAATTTTACCGTTAATCCCCACTTTATACATTTTCAGCCATAACGCATTTCTGTATATACAATCATATGCCATTTTCAAGTCTACAAATACACAGTACAATCTTTTATTATCATTTAAATATTTTTGAACTAAGTTTAAAAGAACAAACAGTGCATCAACGGTAGAACGACCTTTTCTGAAACCAAACTGGGTATCCGATATAGTATCATTTTGGTCACAAAATGCTGAAATTCTTTTATTTAAAATTGATGTAAACAATTTAGACATACAACTTACCAATGTTATTCCCCTATAATTCTTTACATTATTTTTATCCCCCTTCTTATGCAAAGGTATTATTACTCCTTCAGTCCACATTTCTGGAGAAAAAAAAACACTATTTAAGATTCCATTAAAAATATCACACAAATGAGACGCCAATATATCAACTGATTCTATGAAATACTCATTCAGCAAAAAGTCATTACCACATGATTTATCTCTCTTTAAAGATTTAACCGCCTCTAACACCTCACTGACATTAATAGCTTTATTCAATATATCACTTACACCTCCGTCTGACTCATCAATAAAATCATCATCACAACTATTAAAATCATGACTTGAAACCAATTCTTCTGCTTCAATATTTTCATTGTTAAAAACATGTTTACTTATTTCAGAAAAATGCTTACAAAAGGATTCTAGTGAAATCACATTATTATCGTGCGTTTTCGCCTTGAAATACCTCCAAAAAACTTTTGGTTTTGAACATCTAAGTCTTTCTATATTATCTATTTGTTTCAATTCATATATTTTTTTCTTCTTTTTAACAATCTTTTTATACTGACATTTACAATTACATAATTGCTCTCTGCTATCATCAGATTTATACCGCTTAAAAATACGCTGTGCCTCTAAGTACTGTTTCTTCGCCCGTACACATTCATTATCAAACCATACTTTGTCATTCACAGTACTATCAATAAAATGTTGAGACTTATTGTTAACTATATCCCGCTTAAATAACGGATCTGATATATCCCGTACAATTTTCGTAAATTCACGTACTACATCATTAATAGCTGCACGTTCCCTTAAATCAATATTTTCAGTAATGGGTAATTTACTGATCAATCCTGTTCTAAAATCGTTTCTAAAATTATCACTCCACTTATATTTAGTAAATGTATGACTAATATTTTTGTCAAACAAAACATTGCAATATATTGAAATAGTAACTGGACAATGATCACTCCATTCATTAAGATCATGAATACTGAAGTCCCTGATATTCTTAAAATCACACTCTTTTGCCAACACATAGTCTATTACTGACGCCCCCTGTCGAGAAACAAATGTATACGCACCGTTACCAAAATCATTACATAGCCTACCGTTAATAATACGAAAGCCCGTGGACTTACAAAGATCAAGTAGCTTTAGTCCGAAAGCGTTACATATTTTATCAGCTGAGGCCCTGGCCTGGGGTATATCAGCAATGTAGTCATCATTGTCCATTTGATCAACAATCCTATCATGAATTATAAAATCATTTCTAACACCCACTCTACTATTCCAATCTCCCAACATATATATAGAACCTTTATTTTCAAAATCATATACATCATTTTGTATCACATCAAACAAATCAACATCACAAACAGTATATGCTGGTGACTCCACTGGCCATATATACACACCACACAAATAAATATCATTAACTGTATGAAAAAAAGATTTATCTAACTTAAGCCAAACAATAGAATCGTAACTAGTCTTAACTATAGTAATACCTTCCTTGAGATGTTCTTTAAAATATACCACAACACCGCCACTACATCTTTTAGCATTAACAATTAGCACTTCGATCGCCACTTTTACTCTCCTTATTTCTATAGCAAACAAAGAACAATCGTTTATTATTTTAATATAAGTTTGATTGAAAACTAAGTTACTCTGCATTTACTCTGTATATCTGCAGCTCGTCAAACCATCTTCCACTTGAGACACATGCATCTTCGGTGCCTTCAGATATTCAACAAATATGAAAGGTGTTAGAAATTCCGTGACATATCACAATTATCTGACCTGATGTGCAGTCTCCAAACACTGCAGTTTTATATCACTAACTAGTTTTAGATAAATGACATTTATTTCCTTGCTATACTTCAATGTGTCTCGATATTTTCTCCGCTGGGGGGGGGGGGGGGGCAAAATCTGAATGTTATGTGAGTGCTAGGGGGTCCGGGGGCATGTTCCCCTCGGGAAAAAAATGTTTTTAGTGTGACTGTGATGCATTCTGAAGGGTATTAACCTTGAAGACCATGGATCTAATGCCTAGGTCTCACTGGAAAAAAATCATCGGCGGTGTGGAAATACACAAATTTTCTCCCGATGGCATCAGATGTTTGAGCCAAAAAGACGCAGCCGTCTGATGAGAAGCTTCGGAATTGGTCCGTTGAAACGTTCACTGATGTTTCGGCTATGGTACAATGGCCTTGTATTATCGGGGATGGCTCCCGATGCTCGGGAAATTTATCCGATAATTGGGGAAGGTGCCTCGGAACTTCACCGAATCTGAAACATCATCAGGGGAATACCCCCGTAGATTAGGGGATGTATCCCTGTATCGAACTATCCTAGATGTCTCGGGGAAGATTATGAGAATTTGGTGAAAGAATTCAGAGACAAAATCAAGGGTAAACTTTTAAACTTTGGGGGGTTTATGAGCATGCCCCCAGCAATGTCCTAGGGCCTTTTTGACCGTCTCAGGGTAAGGTTGACCAAAAAAGCAACAAATTTTAGAGTGCACTTGCCGATTTCTTTCTTTATTTTTTTTTTATTTTTTTATTTTTTTATTTTTTTTTTTTTGCGAATATTCTGAGATTCTATCACAAGATCTGGAATGTGTCACAGAAAGGTCGCCGAACCTTCGAGATATCACCGAAGCCTATATAGGGGATTCCTCGGAGAAAATAATTATTCCGCAGAAGCTCCGTGAATGCTTCCCAGGAGCTTCCGGGAAGCTATGAGTGTGTTTCCCCGATAAAACTTCGAGAACATATAAGGGAAAAAAGCAGTGAAGATCTCCCGAGGCCTCCCGATGACTCAACATAGCTCGCGACGCTTTCGAAGCTTCCGCGGGACACAGGGGAACCTGTTCCCGACGCCTCCCGAGGCTCATCAATTTCCATCGGGAGTACATCCCAGAGGAAAAAAATGTCAAGTGGGACTAAGCCTTGAGCGATATAATCTTATATTTTACCTTCGCAAAGCAATGTTATTGAATAACTACATGTGCAATAGTATTTGACTACAGTTGTATGATGGTAGTGGGATGGAGGGAGACTGGGACACTGCTGATATTACTGAAAGGGCATTTACTCCGGTATTGGGGGTTAGGGTAAAAAATAGAGGTTTCTCGTTCATTTTCAACCGCAAACTGGCATAAAAAATTAATATGTGTTTTTGGCCCACCCCCCCCCCCCCCCCCCCAAAAAAAAGACTCAACTGTGTAAAAGACAGTTTTGTTTAAGTCAGGGGAAAAAATCACTTTAAACATATTTTGTTAAATATGTGGAAGGGAATATTGGGTATATGCTGTATTAGGTTCGAACTTGGTAATCTTGACTGTCTAATTGTCGATCTAGAAGCAGCATTCATACACCGACTTCCCAGATAAAAAATCAGGCGCACATTTTAGGGTCGGACGGTTGCAGAAGGTTTGGACCCCTTCTGCGTGTCGATTTTTTGTACATTTTTTTTCTAAATGTTAAATCAGTGACAAAACAAACACTATTCAGTAATAAAAGATGTTGTTATTTAATATAAAATCTTTAATATCCGTTTTATTTCGCACATAAATTGTGTTTTCTGTGCATTAGTATTTCGTATTCATCGACTTATCAGTAACATTGCTCAATGACTGATTACCTGGATTTGATTTGAATTAGTGATCATGCATAATCTACATATACTTTATCCCAAAATATGGATTGTCCCAAATGTGGCAGACTGAAATTTTCAAATTCTTTCATTTCTGATTCATCTTTTTTTTTATTTCAAATACACCAGAGTGTCTACATTAAGAGACTATGAATTATAATTAAAAATATTACAAAAGTGAACATGATGATGTATCGGCCTACTGTTTGTATTTATTCCTTTCAAGAAAAATATTTATAGGAGTAATTTCATAAAAATAATACTGAAAAAGTTATGTAAAAATAGTAAAGCTGATGTCATTTAGAAGCACAACCCATTTTGATTAAGTTTAATTTGCTTGGCTATCGATAGGTATGCATCTACTCTCCAGAATACTAAGATTTGTTTTGCTACAGCAAAAAAAAAAAAAGAATATCATTACATTTTTAACTTTTCAAAAACGAAATCGGCATTTTTTCATCCTGAAAGTTCATCAACATGCCGGCATCTAAATAGCCCGTTTTTAATTTAAGATTTAAAACTTTATACATGTAGAGAAAAGTGAATTAAAAAATTCCTGGGGTAGATTTAGTCAAAGTAGTTTTTTTTCTCATTAATTCCTTTGGGCTCCAGTGAAATTGTTTCGATGCTAATTACATTTTAATGTCCAGCTCAGTTGTTGTGTTTAGCGGCTAATTTTATGCTTAACTATTTTTATGCTATTTCTTAAACTGCATTTATCTAGAATAGTTTATAGTTGTAACTGATGCAAACTTTTGGTAATTGCCTATTTTTCCCAGCTGTAAGATCGCTCGGTAGACGACATGCAAATTACTCTCAGTCAGTGAACGTGTCTGCAGTACCCTAAACACATGCTCATCACACAGTCATGGACGACTGCCGATTCGGATTACCTACACATTAACAGCAGGGGGGCCATGAGACAATAGGAGTCTGGCTGATCAGGTGGTTATGCGGGTGGATCAGAATGGGGCCCACGATGGGGATTTACTCTAGAAAACATTACTATGATGTAATCAAGGGATTTTATAGCCTAGAAAAATGTATAACCAGGGCAGCTGGGGGGACCAATGCCCCCTCGTCCCCCCCCCCCCCCCCCCCCGCTGGATCTGGGCATATGTAGTCGCACGTACAGCCTTTATTTCTATTCTAGCTGCTTAATACTAGACACTGTATATAGAGAGACCCTGACCCAATCAAGGCAATTTCAGTCACCCAGAGACCAGCTGGGGATCCGGTGTTGTTAGGTTTAAGGTAATCCATCTATCAACTCTATCAGACTCCTGTGCAAATGCAAGCAGTACTGAAGCTATTTTGCTCTAAGTCTATAAAGGCTTGCATTTACTGTAAAATTGATGGACCGTGATAACAATATGATGATTGCTGGATAACCTTAAACACTACAGCTTCAGTTTCCCTACTACGGTTTAGTGGCAGGCTTAATTGTTCTATCGAACTAGTGACCCCTATGATAATATATATATATATATATATATATATATATGCTCAGTTGTGTGGAGTGAGGGTCAAATGCGTAGCGCCCACTACGCAAAATTCGCACGTGCGTATGAAACCCTTAGCAGAAGAACTCAAAAAGTTCATCTCGCGGACAACTTACTGGTCAGATCCCAAGCCGCAGAAGAGTGTAGATATCCCAATCCGACCCTCGAGTTGTTAATTCAAACACCTGGCTATGTCCATGTACGAAAATTCAGATACATCCACGCCCCCAACACCAAAAAAAATATCTATGCTTACAAAGGTTACAAAATAAAAGAGGGAGATTCGGTCATATAATGTTCAAAATGTCTCATACCAAACAATATAGATGACCTGAGATATTTTGTATTTCGTAAAGAAATAAGAAACGAAATTCCACAATATGACAGCCCGTACAATATGTCATATTGTCACATATGTACATTGCAGAGGAAGTCGAGATGGGTTAGTATGAATTAATCCCTTAAAAGCGGCGTATTTCTAATCAATATTTTAGAAAAACGAATTGAATGAACGAATTTGTATGTAACAGGATGTATTGTCAGCATAGGGGCCCGATGAATTAGTATTAATATGCGTAATCGACATAAAAACTTGAGGAATAGATTTAAACGTGTTTTGTTTGGCCGTCTATCTGTTTGTCTATTATACTGTGTTCCATAGCTATGGTATACGTGTGATTTTGCAGAACATAGCGCAGAGATATCCCGTCTAATGACTAAATGATAAGATGAATGTTCATTTTATCCAAAAAATGAACATAGTGAGTCATGATACGAGACGAAAGTCACGAATCATGTGTAAATCTCTGGGCTAGTGAAGGCACAAATATTGATCTAACATTAAGCATTTTTTGGTAAAATTCAAAACCTCTCATATACCATGAGTGGATCAATTAATAAAAATATGAGAAGAAGGCCTTTGGCGTTCCTCGATCTCGTTGTCCGAGTTAAGCTGCCCACATTTGCGCCTCCTTCCATGCCTTGATCCGCTACAGGAGTGTACTTATGTCGTCACTGTTCGTGACACGTTTATCCTAGATCTAATCGAGTCAATAATATCAAATATCAGTGTAAATAATAAACAATTATTATCTAATATACTTTTCATCATCTATATTTGATTAGATTTTACATTCAAGTATTATCGTTTCAAATTTCACATAAAATACGATGCGTGCCTTGTCCGAATGTGCATAAAGGTTCGAATGAAATAAGGGCCTAAACAGGCTCATTGTCAGATATGCTTAAGGTAAAATATCTCTTATTGTTTGTGTTAATACGTTTTATGTTTCTTCCTACGGCTCATATTCTTGTATTTAATCCTTCTATCTGCTCAAAATACGAATAGGGTGATCGTGATTTCTAATTTGGTTCAAAAAAGGAACTTCTATGAAAAGCAGAGTGGGTGGGGTATAAGAATTCTTTTGTCATTTTTTTTATTTTCGTGGCTCTTTTCGTCTATTTTAACGACTTTAAATCTGTTATTCATTAAAATAAATTGATTATAGTATGTTGGAACAGAAACCTGTAACTATGACGACATTTAAGTTGATAAATATGCAGTTTCTTTTCGATTTCAAGCCTCCGTTTTTATGTGATAACTAAAATGAAATTGAAATGATTGTGTTACTCAAAAACGAAGAGAGTATCAGTTCATCTAAATGCAGAGAAATAAGGAATATTTAAACAACAATCATATCTTCAATATCATCAATTGTAAGAAAGTGTTGGTGCCAGCTGATTTATATTCCTTGATACACATTTCAGTTGATTATGATATATGTTGTGTGTAATAATAATGATATGAAAATCATGATAGTGATAATTTTCAATTGAAGACATGACAGTTGGTAAAGTTTGTATGTTGCTTATGACATTGGCCATTTTGATAGAAAATGAAATATTATCCTCAAAAACTTGAAGCATTTAAATTGTTAATTAGAACAATCTTATATCAAGAGTCTTTGGGACCAATATAGTGATCGGAGGTATAGATTAAGATTACTTGTCAGTTTAGCTTTTAAAAATAATGATAATAGAGTACATTTATTCATAAAATTGTTTGATTCATTCACCATTTGTTAGGCCAGCATACCATTACTCTGTGCTCGTCATCCATATCCGTGAAAAATGATCATGTTGAAAACTGATGCGTTCATTTCATGTCTAAATGGGTTGTCTGTGTTTCAAGATTTAATAAAAACGCATAGTGAGTGATTTTTCTAGGATACAGACGACAGCCAAGCTAAAGTGCAATTTTTCAAGTGGCCATCACTGGTGCGGTAACACTTATAATTCTACAACAAGAGATCAAAAGAATACAGACAAGAATATCACATGAAATTCTTGGAAAAGTTATTACAATGTGATTAAAAACAGAGTAAAAACTGACATATTGTCCTGCGATTGTAAGAAAAGAAAGACATTCAATATAGACCGGAACAAATTAGATACCTTTAAATGCAGTCTTTGCATACAAATTTGGATGGCAGATAATGAGATATGGACTACTGACATGGAAACATGGAATGCTGGCCTAGCCTCATCATCTTGAGTATTTCAGTACCTTCTTCTTATTGTAATAGGAAGAAATTCAATATAGACAGGAACAAATTGGATACATGAAATCCTAATCTTTATATATTCCTTTTTTTTTTTTAATCAGGGCCCATCAATATATTATTGACTTATAATATAAGTCATGAAAATCATTTGAGTCCTCATATTTTGATTGTGATTGTGTTTTGTTACCCTAATTTCCATATAGTTGAGTATATGATCATATAGTTGAGTATATGATCAATTTGAATTTAATATTAATAATTAAACAACTATTCCTCTATTGATATCTGATGATATTTTCAGTTTTTGTGCATTGTCATTCCTGATGTGTATCATGAATGTTGCTAATCAGTTAATCTGTACTCTTTATTTTACTAGAATGCATAAAGTCTGTCAATGCAAAATTTTATTTTGAGTCCTGAACTCCAATATATAGAAAAAGAGCTCCTATTCTTCTTAGCCTTTCCTCTTTGATTCAGACTATATTGTCCGACTAACATTTTAGTAAGTCTTTCTCAAAGATAGGTATGTTTGTCTTTTATAACTAACCCTTTATATCATATAGACCCATTAAAAGACAAAAAAGACACACTAATTAGCTAATGAACATTGATAATGGATTCAAATTGAAAAAGTGTATTATTACAAATAATAAACTGAGGACCAGAAATGTTTTGTTTTTGTTTTTTGCCTTTTTTTTTTTAAATACCATCCACACACAAACAAATCCAATTTAACATTTATTAGATCTACCTAGTTAGAATAAGAGGAATTTCTGGACTGAAAAATAATAGAAGAAAAAGAAATAATGTTAATTGAGGCAAGGTTTTTCCATCTACAAGTTCTCCAGACAACAAATATAGAGGTGGTAATCTCAAACAACTAGCAAACCTATTGAAGAATCGTTTAACTGGTTTTCATATTTATTTTAATTTAGCAAGGACAGTCACAGTTTGAAGAGAAATGGCCTTCTATGCGACCGTCAGTCCTGAAACTATTGAGACAGGAGCCAGTGTCACGATCAGAGTGGCATGACTTGTTCTGGTAAGTACCACTATATATTGCATCTGTCAATGGGGGATTGAGGTGGGGGAACATACAGGGGCTTTTGACAGAAGACCTTCTCAACAGGCTGGAATTTGACCTACAGAATGGCACTGGGTCCCAGGAAATAGGATTTGGCAAGCATATGATGTGCAGATTTTGACAATTTACCAATTCCTTAGGGTGGGGATTTTCAGACTTAAAAAGGGAAAAATGTCAAATTCCTTAGGTCAGACTGCTTCAGTTTATCAGTATTTATCGAGTCATGAATTTGTACATGAATATTAATGAAGTAAAGGGTGCCTGGATAGTGTAGTCATAATGCGCTTCGCTTCTCACCAATGTGTCCCAGGTTTGATTTCTGGTCACGTATGTGAGAGGATACAGTGGTCGTCTGTCCAGACATGTGGGTTTTGTCTGGCTTCCTTTCACAATAATGACCACACAGGCCTCCATCAGAGCCACGGAGAGTGATTATTATAAGTTGTGAGAACTTGTTTTGTAATCGATGTAAAATAATGTTTAAAAAAAGTAAAGGGTTAAATTTAGCCACATAGATAGTAATACCTTTATCTGTTGACATGACCTTTGCTGGTGTTGTGTTACAGGGCGGTACACTCAGTGTGTTTATGGGATGACAAGGGACCTCAGAAGGTTTATCAGGCCCTGCAAGATGACATTCTGGAGTTTATCAAACATGCACAGAACGTGAGTATTGCTCCCACTACATTGAATCCTGTTCTGCAGATTCTGAACTCCAAACAAGGTTATATCTGAAAAAATTTACCAAGGTTGATAAAAAGTTAACAGTATACTTCTTTTTCTTACATTGGACCTTGTATAAAGGCATTGTTTTATACAGTTAACAAATGCAATAGACACCCCCAGTGGTTTTCCATCAGAAGATCATAATTTGTATTTATTTTGGAATGAATTTTCAAAGAATCTGATAACAACAGAAACATATTTTATCCAAAATGAAATGTAAACTCTAGTTCATGTCTAGATCTTCACCTAATATATAATGTGCGTGTGTTACAGCGAGTTTTGCACAACCAGGAGGACTCCGCCCTTCTGAAGGCATACATTGCAGAGTGGGGCAAGTTCTTCACTCAGTGTGACTACCTTCCGAAACCATTCATGCAGCTGGAGACCTCCCTGGCCAACAAGACACACACGCCCATGCAGAAGAAGAACCAGGGAGAGGAGAGCATAGTCAGGAAGGTAAGGGAAGCATTTCTGTGCATCAGTCTGTGTGTCTGTTATGTCATACGTGTCACTTGCTAAATGATTCTTTAGGATTCATAACAATCCTTTGGTTGATAGATCTTTTTTTTTATCTCCTAGAATTTCTTGAAATTAAAAGCACAATGTCTATATGTCTGTGTTGTTCATATTGTGCTATTATTTTTTGCACCTAGAGCTACAGAGCTACAAGAGCTACAGCTGATGATATTTTTAAAATTGTGTGTAAACTGTTGTTTTTTTTTCAGCTTTGACTTAACACTTATCCCTGCTAGATTTCTATGAAGAAATGTAAAACTGTGTGTTTATTTGGCTTTTTGATATCTTCCTTCATTTTATATCCTACCATTCAATGACATCAGGTACAATGTATAAAGTCACACATATGTGTGTTCAGTATGAAATGTGTATGCACAGGTGATCTGTTAATAGATAATTTGTGATTTATTTCATGAGGTTTGATTTTTTTTTTTAAATCATACAATTCTTTTCTATGTATGGTGTGTATTTGTTACAGTTGATGTTGGACAGCTGGAACTCTAGCATCTTCTCCAACATCAAGCAACGTCTCCAGGACAGTGCCATGAAGCTGGTCCACGCAGAGAGGAATGGGGAGGCCTTTGACTCTCAGCTGGTCATCGGGGTCCGTGAATCCTACGGTAAGTGGAATATCATTGTGTTTTTATCTAGTTACAGGTCATTATCAGCCAAGTTTTGGATGAAGCTTTAGCCTTTCCATTTAGGGAAATATAGCTTGAAACTCAGAACTTGGTGGTGGAGGTATTTCATGGGGTTCCATTTTGAAATTTATTATTCCTAGTTGAGCTATGGACCCTGACTTTGTGATGATGATGATGATGATGATAAGCAAAGGACTCATCCATGTCAAGGACCCATTTCTTGTGTTTATAAAACTTTTAATAGCATGTTATCACCATGATTAATGATGTTGTTAAATAGATATTGCAATACACTTCTCTACATAATGGCACCTGGGTGTCTTTCAGTGAATCTTAGCTCGGATGTGGAATGCAAATTGAAGATATACCGTGAGAACTTTGAGAAGGCATACTTGGAGGCGACCAAGTCATTCTACAAGCTGAAGGCACCCCAGTACCTGCAGGCCAACGGGGTGCAGAACTATATGAGGTACGCTGACGCTAAACTGAAGGAAGAGGAGACGCGGGCCATGAGGTACCTGGAGACAGGGTGGGCGTGTACCTCTGTTAATGCTGTGAGTATCATGTTGTCTGTTGACAGGTTTAATCTGTTGAGTTCTGTAACATGTGGAGTTGTCAATTTTTAACCGGAAAGCATTTTATTAGCTCACCTGAGCGCAATGTGCATATGGTGAGTTATTGTGATTGCCTTTTGTCCGGCATGCGTCCGGCGTCAACAATTTCCTTTAAACAACATCTCCCCCTAAACCGCTGAATGGATTTTGACCAAACTTCTAAGGAATCATCCTTATGATGCCCTCTATCAATTTGTTCGAACTATTTTGATTGGTTGAAAAAGTAGGTCACAAGAGCTAAAAATAGAAATGCAAACTATGAAAATCTTCATCTGCAAAACTGCAAGACATAGAGCTTAGATATTTAGTGTGTAGCATTGTCTAGTGCACCTTTACCAAGATTGTTCAAATAATGACCCTGTGTCAAAATTGGCCCCGCCCCAGGGGGCACTTGATTTTTCATAGGCTTATATAGGAAAAAAATAGAAAAATCTTCTTCTAAGAAACCACAAGGCCTGGAGCTTAGATATTTGGTGTGTAGCATTGTCTAGTGGATCTCTACCAAGTTTGTTCAAATCATGGCCCTGGGAGCAAAAATGGTCCCATGCTAGGGTTAACTTAGTTTTTTTTGACCACATGTAAACTTTTTGTGTGGAATTAAGATTATATTGCTGTTCTTCTGCATGGATTTTGTATTCAGTATGACTACCGTATGTTGTAAAAGGCCATGAAAGCAATATTTCTTAGGTGAACGATTCAGGGCCATCTTGGCCCTCTTGTTTTATATTTCTTAACATGTGTAGTAGTTGATAGGGCAAACTGGTTCTAGTCTGTTGAATCATGTATAAATCTCCTCAACAGTAACCATCATTTTCAATGTAATTGTGAAATATCAAAATATTTTCTTCTTTTTTTTATTTTTTTTTTTAATGAACAAATGACACTTGTAGAAGGAATGAATAGAAGACTTTGTGAAAGTTAAATTTAAGGCACTATAAACAATGAATGGACCTGTGTTTTGTTAATTACATCTCCGCTGCACCCCCCCCCCCCCCCCCCCCCCCCCACTTCCTATCCCAGAATTAATCATTTAATCATTGTGTAGCTCTTTAGAGCTCTGGGTAATATCAGGTCATATTGTGAGTACTGTGTTCAGACATGTTTGAGACATAATTGTAGTTAATAAATATTTTGTCTTACCCAGTTGACAGAGTGCTGTGTGAACGTGCTGGTTACAGCTTTCAAGGAGACCATCCTACAGGAGTGTGCCCAGATGATTCGTAACAATGAGACCGAGAGTAAGTAGGCCACGTCAAACATTTTATTAGCTCGACTATTCGTAGAATATGAGAGCTATTGTAGTCACCCTTGCGTCGGTGTTGGCATCGGCGTTGGCGTTGCAGCTTTTGGTTAAAGTTTTGCGTGCAAGTTACTATCAACCTTATATCTCAATAACCATTTATGGTATTGACTTGAAAGTTTATAAATATGTTCAGGGGCATCAGACAACCAAGGTAGATAACTCTTGACTGAATTTGATATGAATTATGGCCCCTTTTTAACTTAGAAATTTTGGTTAAAGTTTTGCATGCAATAGAAAATTTGGTTAAAGTTTTGCGTGCAAGCTACTACCTAGTTTGTATCTCAATAATCATTCATGGTATTGACTTGAAAGTTTATGAATATGTTTAGATTGATTTGAAATATCTTTAATATGTTTAGGAGTATCATACTATGAAGGTAGATAACTTTTGATGGAATATATTACAAGTTATGGCCCCTTTTTTAACTTAGAAATTTTGGTTAAAGTTTTGCATGCAAGGTACTTTCATGCTTATATCTCAGAGTCCAGGCATGGGATTGATTTGAAACATCTTTAATATGTTTAGGGGTATCATAATATAAAGGAAGATAACACTTGATGGAATATATTAAAAATTATGGCCCCCTTTTAATTTAGAATTTTGGTTAAATTTTTGCATTCAAGCTACTATCCAGCTTATATCTCAGAAATTGCTTGTGGAATTGACTAGAAAGTTAAGGAGTGTCTTCAGGGGCATCAGAAAACTAAGATGGATAACTTTTGGACTGAATTTTATACAAATTATGGCCCTTTTCTAACTTGGATTTTTGGTTAAAGTTTTGCATGCACAGTGTTATTGTGCTTATGTCTCAGTAACTAGGCATGGGATTGATTTTAGACATCATAAAAATATTAAGGGGTATCAGACTATTTTTGACTATTATTATGTACAGGGTATGTGAAGGGCAAGAATTGAAATAGATTTCATTTGATTTACCAACAAGCATTTTGAATAGTCGAGCGTGCTGTCCTCTGACAGCTCTTGTTAATTATTATTTTATTGAATTATTATATTGTATTGCATTATTGTAAATACTTACAGTTAAAAAAATGATAGGTATGCATATTGTTTTAGATTGAAGAATTTAGTAACCTAGATTAAGATTTTGGTATATAATAGATTTGAATTTTTGTGTCACCTCTGCTAACAGCAGGGATCACTTTTCTGTCATCTGTCTGTCCGTCACACTTTTTCCATCACGCTTCAGCAGGTGCCACGTGTTCCAAAGAACACTCTTGTTTAACATATCAGTAGGATATTTTATCTCCTAATCTCAAATATTAACATTTAAATTATTGCTGTAAAGGCAATGAAGTGATGTTGTTTAATCCTACATTCTAATTTAAACAGAACTGCGGTTGATGTTCAACCTGATGGACCGGGTACCAGACGGGATCACACCCATGTTACATGACTTGGAGGCCCACGTCATCAACCAGGGGCTGGCTGACATGATCGCTGCTGCAGAGATCATCACCACGGTAACTGGGGCGAGGTTTTATTAACAGTTAAAATATGCTTTGCAAAGCCTAGGTTAAAATATTTATTATGGACTCACTTGGCAATCATATATATATAAATATATATACTTTGTGTAAAACATTTACATATATACATGGGTGAAAGTTTTCCGGATTATACCGGAATTCCGGATTTTCGATGGTCGCCGAGGCCGTTTTCCAAATCGGATAAATCCGTTGAGAAAATGGGGGGGGGGGGATAGACATTGTATCGATAGCAGGCATCGTCATCAGATTTTCGAGTGCCGCATATACACACACGCTCCCTCGATAACAGATGTCTGTTGCTGCGCCGTGGGAGTATCCTCCTCTGCTACAATCCATAAGGTACTTGATATGGAAACCCCGTGAAGCTATAAATGCATTTTTGAAACAATCACAACATTTCATTTACATTTATCATCCAATCAAAAGAGGGCTTAAGAATTTCACGTCATCGAATTTTCATGCGACACCGTGTGACACCGTTTATAATATCGGTAATGGCGGCGAATGTAAACAGTTCTAAGTGAAAGAACAGTTATCGTGACAACGTTACTTAGACAACATTAAGTATTTACCCCCAGGGTACAATTCGAACGATCTTGAGGTAGACGTAAAAAATAAGTGGCGATGGCAATTGCTAAACGAAATCGACGAAGACGGAGAAAAATGGGGACGGTGGTTAAAAAAAGGAGATAGGTGGGATCACTTTTTGTGAAGTTTGTGGGAGGACACTTAATTATAGATCATGCGGAAAGATGTGCTTAAGGCATTGTTATAAAGAACATTACAAACCAAGTTCAAATTTATTTTTTAATATCAAATCAAGTTTTGAAATTAATGGCCCAGAAAACAACTAAGGAGATCATTGTAAAATGATCATATAATTACAACATTAGGTTAAGCATTTTGTTTCAGCTCAAGGAGGAATTTCTTGCATTTAATTGATTTTTAAAGATATTATTAATATATATATATTATAAATTTTAGAACTTTTTTTGTATAACAAAATGTCCAATTGAACTTACATGAGAGGTAGTTTGTACTTGCTTTAAATGGTTCCAAAATAGCTACATTCATGGAGTTTCGGGGGGCTTCGCCCCTCTTGCCCCCCCACCAGGGCTTTGCCCTGGACCCACCAGGGGTCCTAGCGGCCCCCTGGACCCCCAGCTTCATTTTCAGGATTTCCAAAATTTTCAACTTTCACCCATGTATATATACTTTGTGTAAAACATTTTAACTCTCTGTATATATATACTTTTTTTAAAACATTTTAACATTTGCCATGTGTGATTTTTACTCTTTGATTTTGTTTTCAGCTCAGACCCATCTCTGTGCTGATGTCCATAGTTTTAAATTGTATCTCTCTGCTTTTAGGACTCGGAGAAGTATGTGGAGCAACTGCTTGAGTTGTTTAACCGCTTCAGTTTGCTGGTAAAGGAGGCGTTTAACGACGACCCCAGGTTCCTCACTGCCCGGGACAAGGCATACAAAAATGTTGTGAATGATACCAGTGTCTTCAGGCTCGAGATTCCCATCAAGAATAAAGGGTGAGAAAATTCACACTTCATGTTTGTCTCAGGCTGACTCCTCTCTCTTTAGAGGGCTGCTGCCCTTTCTTAATTGAAAAGTGGTGTAAAAAAGTTTAGCTTGAAAGTACTTCCATAATTGTTTAATTACCATAATGGTATAATTAGGAAATTGATTTTCATTTTGAGTGCTCTATCACAGAATAATGCATGATGTTAAGTTCAGATGCAGAGTAATCTAATCACAAAGGCCATAGACCTAAGTGATTAGGTACCAAGCATCTGAATGCAACAATGTGCATTGTTCTTTGATCTAGAACTCAAAAAGAAACTTTTTCCATTCTAACACATTAACTTGACTGCAAAATTCAAATTCATTTGTAAATGGGATACAAATGAGTCTGATTCTTAACCAGATGCCTACATTAACACCTGAATATTTTGTAGAATATCTGTCCAATTGATTTTATTTTCAGACAAGACCAGCAATTGGGGAATAATCAGTAAATTTGTAGGATCATTTTGATCTTAATGCTGAAAATGTTTTTATGAGATATGGCTGACATTGGAAAACCTTCATAGTTCCTCACATTTGTCCATCTTTGTTTGACTGTAGGATTATGGATATTAAACTGTGTTGCAGTGTTAGCACCAAGACGCAGCCCGAGTCCAAATGTCCAGAACTGCTGGCCAACTACTGTGATATGTTACTGAGAAAAACTCCACTGAGTAAGAAGCTGATTTCAGAAGAAGTGGAGAGAAAACTCAAAGATGTTGTAAGTGTGGATGTTTTTCCCTCTCCAAGAAGTTCAGCCATTAAATTTCCATGATACTCTACTCATATACAACCATAATCCTGTTTGAAAGAAAATCATGAGTAAAAAATGAATAATTTGGCCAAATTCAGTGAGACTTTGATGACTCCATATACAAAGGAAAAAGTATAGAATAATATAGTTAGGGAAACATGCAAAAATCAATATCGGTACAATTCAAAAATACAAATTATGAGAAATATTTCCTAAAGGATAGTTATTCCAAATATTCTTATCAATTAATACTATTTGAATATTAGAAAAAAAGCAAATATTTAAATAGTGGTTGCCATCCATACATTTTACATACATTGAGCAACTTCTACACTTTGACCTGCCCTGTGTTCAGTAGCCATTGGAGGTCCTTGCATCCCTGTTTTGTCATAGCATACAGAGTGTAAGCAGGGAACCAAAACCATAGCAGTAGCAAGTGTTATGGTTAACTGAACGCAGCCCTTCCCCTGGTAACATTGACTCAATACTATATAGTCTGAGTATGAAGAGTCCTAGATAAGCTTTATGTTACTTCACTGTTGCAGCTGTTGGTGCTAAAGTATGTACAGAACAAGGATGTGTTTATGCGCTATCACAAGGCCCACCTGACACGCCGGCTCATCCTCGACACCTCTGCAGACAATGAAAAGGAGGAAAATATGGTTGAGTGGCTGAGGGTAAGAAACATAGCAATATTTAGTTCTCAGGCTTATTCCAACAAATCATTTTGTTATAAACGTTTTTTTTTGACAGGGGGAGTTGAGGGAATGAAATGGCTATATAATTAATTTTTTACTTATTTACTTAATGTTGATTGGGAAACAAGTACTCATAATAACTGATCTATCTCAATGATTCCTGTGAAAGACTTTAGCACATGGGGAAATTAAATCAGTATCCCCAACGGGGTTTGAACCCACAACCTGTGGATCTACAGTCATTTATGTTATACTTTGACCATGATGCCCATTGGGATACATTTGCATATAAAGATCAGTCCAAATAAATCCACATGCATTTATTTATGTATCATTCCATCATTAGTAGTTTCATTAGTGGATTGATTTATTTGAGAAATTGTGCATAAATAAAACTATTGAGTCGTATATCATGTATGTATTAACCTTCAGGAAGTGGGCATGCCTGCTGACTATGTGAATAAGTTGGCCAGAATGTTCCAAGACATCAAAGTTAGTGAGGATTTGAATCAAGAATTTAAAGATGCTCACAGGAATAATAATGAATATATAGCAGGTGAGAATAGTATTTACATTCTGGTATTTCTTTGATTTAGCTTCTTATTTAACTTTAATTGTAGAAAAAAAATTATTTATAGAAAATAGATTTAGCAGTTTATCTATGAAAAACATGGAAACTTCATCATATCAGTTGCAGGCAATATACTTCTAGTTGTTAAATGAATTTTTAAACTGACTTATAAGTATGCTATTAGGAAATTTTTTGTAATTCATAGGTTACTGGTAAATCTTGATTTTGTTAAGGAGAGCTTTTTTTAGCATGATCTGATAAAAGAGCATATTTTTCATATTCTTGTAATTATGGATTAGGTACTGACAATTTCTATGTTAACTGACACTTGTCACTGTGCTTGTACTCATCATTAGTGCCATGCTTGCTCCACAGATTCTATTAATATCAAGATCCTAAACGCGGGGGCGTGGTCCCGGTCCAGTGACCGCCTGGCAGTCTCCCTGCCCATGGAGCTGGAGGACTACATACCTCAGGTGGAAGAATTCTACCGTCTCAAACACAGCGGCCGTAAATTGCAGTGGCACCATCTCATGTCCAACGGCATTGTATGTATCACCTTCCTTTCTTGTCTCATTCAATGACTCTTCTAATACTATCAAACATGTTGGGGCCTCTGTGACTGAGTGGTTATTGTCGCTGACTTCTACTACATAGGCCCTTACCACTGTGGGTTTGAGTCCCAGCTGGGTCACTAACCAATCAGATCTCCTGATTTAGATTTTTCATGTGAGGAAGCCTTCCAGCTGGCTTATGTTATCAATATGCCTCTATGTATTCAATGCCTTCCTCCCCCTATAATTAGCTGTATGACTGGAATAATGTCAAACTTACAAACACTTACAGTTAAACCTGAAAAAATGGCAACTTGTACCAAACAGTCACTGTTGTTAACAGTCAGCTTAAGAAAGAAAAAACAATAGAAACCATTATATTGTACATTAATCTCAGTTACCAGCCACTTGAGTTTAGCAATCACTTTCTTCAGATTCCTATACTGGCTACATAATTCAGGTTTGACTGTTTAGTCTCATGATCTTTCTGAATTACCCCCACATTTTAATTACTTATATTCATGATTTCCTCTCCTTATGAATTTTCATTGAAATATGTCTTATCTTTCTGTTGATTGAAAAATTCATCATTACCTATTAACATTTCTTCAAAAGAGCCCTCCAGAAGGAGAAAAGAAAACATCCTAAATCTAGAGGGTTTTTTTTTTGTTGGTTTTTTTCAAGTGAGGACTGAGTGTCACCTTAATAAATAGATAAGGAGACAAGTTTTGAATTATTAGAGGGTCATTTAGCGACAGATACCTATGGCTACCTATTACATCTGTCAGCCATGGGATACTTGTCTAGCACTTTATCGTTATAAGGATATTCATAAGAGGTATGTTGACCAGTCAAAATGCTGCTTACACAAATGAGTACTCTTCATTTGGAGATCTAAAATCTGTAAGTTGGTAAGTTCTGTAAGTACAAGTTTCTATTGGTCCAAAAATCCTGACTACCTAGTGGGCCTGCGAATAGTGGCGCAGCTTTTCAAATAATCAATAACGAGCAAGGGCAATGTATGGAGGATCGGAATGAGCGCTTGTGAGTTTCCAATGCTGAGGGTCATTTAAACAATCAGAGGGTGAAAATGGACAATTTTGTGAATAATGGAACCAGCCTGATTTTATCATAGTCTATTCAGTAAAATCTTATTAGGATTTGTTGACATCAGTCATATTCAGTCATATGTTTTTATTTGCTATTGACTGTTCCTGCATATCTTGCAGAATTCTGTTGAATTTGATGGTTTACTTTTTTCCAGATAACATTTTGTAATGACATGGGACGGTTTGATTTGGAAGTGACAACATTTCAAATGACTGTATTGTTTGCATGGAACCAGCGTCCCAAGGATAAAATCTCATACGAAAGTTTGAAACTTGCCACAGAGTTGCCTGATGCAGAACTCAGAAGAACACTGTGGGTTAGTATATTATAGTTGTATAGATAAAATAAAGAAGTTATAGATGCTCTTAATGGGTATTTAACCTTATTTAGTTTAATTCTGACATACATATGTCTGTAGAATAATAATGGTACATATACCAATATACTTGACTCTTCATAGGGTAAAATACATGCCATCCCTGTACTTTTTTTTATACCCCAGCTTCATAGTAATGGGAGCTACATGTTTATTGGAACTTCACTTATCAGGTCACGTCCTCACATTAAAACAAGTACATGTGTATTGTGCAGTGGTTAAAAAGAAGCACCAGCCCACTAGCTTGAGACTAGTAAAATGCTCTTTGGACTTCGTCAGGTGTGTGATTTAAGAGATGTTGCAGTCACCTTTGTGTTGCTGCAGTTTAATTAAAGTTTTACATGTAAGCTTCTAACAAACTTGTATTTCAGAACACATTTGTGGGAATGACTTCAAACTTTACAAGTGTGACAACCAAGGTAGATAACTCTTGACTAGAATACTGTACTTATTCTGTCAAGGGACTGTCACCTCTAAGGTACACCATTTTACACAGACAAGCCATGTCTAGCTTTCCATCAGAACAGGTGTAAGAGTTAATCATTATCTCAAGCAAGGTATTGAGGAACAGCAATAGTTATAAATACGACTATCATTTAAGTCACTCATTGGGTAATCTGCCTGTATACTGGTCACATAGGCCATTTGTGTTGTAAAGGGTTTAACAAACTCCACGCAGTAATTACCTCCCCTTACAGTTGTAAATTTTTTATTTTACTGCGAGTGTCATTTCCCTAAGCCTCGTAAAAAAAAATATATATATATATTTTTGTTGTGACAGCAGATGGAGATGCCATTTTGTTAGTTAACCATCATCACGTGACATTTGTGATGGCAGTGCAAGGGAGATCACTGTGGGGAGTTTGAGGGTTTAAGTGTTTACTTTTGTCCACAGTCCTTGGCGGCGTTCCCGAAGATAAAACGTCAGGTGTTGCTGTGTAGTGGGGACGTGAGGTCTCCAAAGGACATCAGTGACGCCACTCAGTTCTGGGCCAATCAGGAATTTGCCTTAATGTAAGTATACTTCAAAACGGGGTCAGGCAGAATCTAGGATTTACTGTGAGTTAATTGTAATTTATTGAGCATTTCTGTAATTTTTCACCATCTGGGTAATTCTTGACTTTTTCTCCCCTTGTTTTGAATCAGTGCCAGAATATCTGCAAAGGAGTCGACAGTGATTTGTTTAAATAAATTTTATTTTTGCTTATATTCTACAAGTATTCTTGTCTCATATCTTTTTACATATTTGTAAATAGAAAATGATATACAGTCGGCACTCGTTATGTCGACTTCGTTTATGTCAATTTTTTACCTATGTCAATTTTTTTGCAAAGTCCCGATTTTTTTTCTTCTTTATTAATATTAATTTAGCATTCATATCTCGATTTTTTGGATCTCGATTTTTTGGATCTCGATTTTTTTTACCTGTCCGCAGTATGTATTTCACACCTTATTTCTAATTCTTATGTCGAAGTTACTTGGCAGTTTGCCGAGGTGCGAATATCCCTGTGTTGGTCATTGCTCACGCATAATCATTCCGCTTTGATAAAGCTGATCTTCTGTTAATTACTAATTAGCGTAACAGTTGATTAATATTATAAAATGCATTTTTTATTGTTCTGCTTTCATTATCATCGTACTGAATCTTACGTGAATGTAAATTATACGGGCACCGAACTTATTCTCATGATATGCTGGATATAATGAACCGATCAAACAGGTATTTTCTTTAGACATTTATATATCGAACTTTTTTTATCTCGATTTTTTTGCGAGGTCCGGGGAAATTCGACATAACGAGTGCCGACTGTATATGTAGATGTATAAGAAAAGATCATTTTGTGATTTGAAGTTTACTGAAACTCTGCTACTTTTGATATGCCATTTTACAATACCGGTATATCTTTCCAAAGAAAGGTCAGCTGAGAGGCCATTTTAAATCTGAACAGTTTTCGAGTCAAAAAGGTGAGAATGAATAGACAACAGAATACCTGTTCAGTTACTTGTTTACATATCTGACCTCAGGTTCTGGAAAAATGTTCAAGTATAATTTCGTACTGAAACTCAAATAACAAACTCAAATCCATTTAAAATCAATCAATCATGTTTGAGAAAATTAAACGTAAGTACAGTTTTAATTTTTTAGAACATGGAGGCTTGGCCCCATTTTTTTTAAGAAATGAAACGTGTATTAAGTTTGGTTTTCACACTCATACTCGAATATAGGTTTACACATGGGAGGGATTAGAGAGCGATATTTGAGTTTAAGTCTTACTGAAGTATTTTTTAAGAACTCTGGGCCTAGTTTTATAGGACATTATTTTACAGCCTCATGTAGGAAAGAGTTTTAATTTTGTGCCTCCATTTTTTTGCAGCAAAAATGGTAAAGTTCAGAAGCGTGGGAAAATAAATCTGATCGGCCGCCTGCAGCTGTCTACGGAGAAGAGTAAGGAGGAAGACAACGAGGGAATCATGCAGCTCAGAATACTGCGTGTCCAGGTCAGTGTTCTGTCCAAATCTAGGACATTTTTTTTTTTGTCTATGAAACTTAAGTCCAAGACACCTGTCGAGAACTGGAAGGAAAAAACTTTTCCATTTTCTTCTTTTATATACTTTAACCCCTTCCCTCATATAGACTCATTTTGACGCACTCAGTAGGTACCACATAAAGCCTGATCTGCAGAAAACCACAGTTAAACCTTACCAAATTTAATTACAAAATCCTCATTTCCAGACCACTGAGGAGTAGCGAACAGCATAAAACCTGATCAGCCTGCAAGTTACTCGTAGGCTGATCTGGTTTTATGCTGTTCGCATAGGTCTTTTCATGGTTTCCTCTATGAGGGAAAGGGTTGAGAACAATTTCCCCACACAGTCCTTGGTATATAAGTTTTGATATACAGTTGATAATTAGGAATTAGATATACTGGTAGAAGGATTAGTTTTCATATGGCATTAATTCTGATTTGACAGATACGCAGGAAGGAATAGATATTTAATGAAAATGTTACATGCAACTGAATTATACATGTATATAAACATGTATAATTTTTTCATGTATAAAACAATATTATATCTTTTCTCAAATAAACTGAATTATGATTTTGTAATTACATGTATTTGCTTTTTCAGGAGGCCATCGTTAAAATCATGAAGATGAGGAAGAAGATAACAAATGCAGCCCTACAAACTGAACTTGTAGAAATCCTTAAGAATATGTTTTTACCATCTAAGAAACTGATTAAGGAACAAATAGAGTGGTTGATAGAGCATAAATACATGCGACGAGATGACGAAAACATCAACCTGTTTATTTATATGTCATAAAGTATTACACTTGTAGTTTGTTGTGTTTCTCAGTATACGCTGGATTTACCTCTGATGCAGTAACAGGTTACTTCACGTAAAAGGTGAACGTTCGCAGCTGTGGGATGCACGAGATGACCGTGCCTGGAGCAGTCACACACCTGAACAGGCCAATATCAGCTCAAGGGTTGATCTACGTACATGTATTTATATACTATAAGTGAGAGCCGTTTTAAGTAGCAGTACATGCTCAATCTCCCCTTACAAGAAGAGAAGATCTCTGCCATCACAAAGGAAGAAACACTTAGCTATTTTAGCTACACCAGATAACGTTTTATATATGAATCAATTTTGTCCCAATTTCTTTGAATGAATTTTATTTATAAAAGAAAGTGGGAAAAAACAACAACAAAACTTTTTGAAATGAAATGTGAAAAAAAAAAGAGGTTAAATTAAAATAAAAGATGTCATTGTTACCTTAAGATGTATATTAGTCACCTGCCTTGCATTCAGTAAACTTAGCATTTGCTAACATAAGCAGTTGCACCCCTGTAATAGAATGTAAGCAGGGTACCAACTTGTAACCGTTGGCTATCATGAGCTAACGGTGCCTGAACTGAACGCACGGCTGATGGCAGTGATTTCTGTACTGTAAGGGAAGTAGGCGCTGCATGTTGAGACGTGTTAAAGCATCTTCATACATACAGGTGTCCCACAGGTTCTGTTGTGCAATTTTTTTCTGTTTTACCCCTACACGTTAATGTTGAATACCTTTTGTTTACAGATTGATTATGACATAAGCCATTATAATTCCATGCCTAATTTTGCAGCAATAGTAATCAAGGTGTCTTAAAAGATGGTAATAATTTCTTGATATGTATTAACAGTGGTTTTTATTCATTACTTTCATTTCTGAGTCCTTAACCCTTAACCATATGTGAACACTTCTAAACTTTTAAGAGCCATATAGTTCTATACACAATTCTCTCAGTCTAGTCTGGCTTTATTTTATTGACGTCTCAAAGAAAATCAGTAATATTTTTAAACATGTCAAAGGGGCTGTGGTCCAGCGGTAACGTACCTGACTGCGGATCCAATGGTCATGGGTTCAAACCCCCATTGTGATGAGGATTTTTCATGACCTTCCCAGGCTCAAAGTACAGGTCCAACCCAGGAACTGTCAAAAGTGATTAGTATAAGCTATATTAAATTGTATCCAAATGTAAGTTTAGACTAATCTTATTTATTCTCCTATCTGGACTTCTTCTGATCCTGTAGGTGATATACCTGATGATATAGATGAATGTCTGACAGAGTTTGGCGATGGAGGATTTGGAGTCTTAATTATTCCATTGCAGTTGACCTGTCCCCACATCAAAAACTGGAAAAGATGTGACCATTATGACACTTGATGTTGGGTAGATATTCACAGGCTAATACAGTGTGATTCAGGTGACTTCTCATCATTAATAATGAGAATTATACTCTATAAAATCCATACGGATTGAAGGTTGTGTTCTGATTTGATAAACATGGCAACTTTTGTAGGTCAAACATATGTCATGGTCAAATTAAGACTGACCTGAAAAACAGCTGGCATTTGTGTCATGATTTTTTTTTCTTCCTCAGCTCAAAAAAAAATGCAATTTTATTTACATACATACATTTTTGAAATTGTTAGACAGTGAATGATGTATGTTGAAAGTAACATATTTAGCTTGACTATTCAAAGAATATGAGAGCTATTGCAGTCGCCCTTGTGTCGGCATTGGCGTTTGGTTAAAGGTTTGCATGCAAGTTACTATCAAACTTATATCTAAATAGCCATTTATGGTATTGACCTAAAAGTTTATGAATATGTTCAGGGGCATCAGACAACCAAGGTAGATAACTCTTGACTGAATTTAATATAAACTAGATTTCATTCGTTGATACGAATGATAGGACTTTCTGCTACATTTGTCAAATACTTAAAAGCAAAAAAAGTAAGAGGATATGAAATTGCAGCCTTTAACTTGCTTTTGTATGGCCATAACTTAAATGAACTTTGAAAAATAAACTGTTTAACTTGGAGGAAATGGCAAAAGTAACTGAAAATCATTTTTTTTATATCGATTTATTTAAGTTGGACTATTTTTATAATCTATATTACAAATCAAATTTATTTAAAACGCTTACAATTCGAATTCCATCCTGTAATAATGGCTGTAGACCGCGTACAAGAGTGTGTAGACAACGTCAAGTTTGATGTCACATGACATCATAGGCATAAGAAAATCAATGAAATGAAATATTAAGTATCTTAAATATATCAAGTAATTTTTTCATGCTCCTTGCAACTTTGCAACATATAGAAATTAACGCGTAGATATATTAACATTCTTTTTGACCTTATGACTTCAAATAACGTTAATCCTCACAGAATATAAATAAGTCTTAAAGACTAATATTCAGTCCAAATATCAACTTTCCAAATCATCTCGAAGCGATTTTATATGTTTTTGAAATTTGACGTCAATGTTTCGAAACTTGGATTCGCCATAGAACCATTGCCTTTTCGTCTTTTCGAATTTGTAAAACAGGACCCGGGATACACAACTAGAGCGTTACATATACATTCTTTGAAATTTGCTGAAAATTGGTCCAAAAATAATGGCTGTACACCGCGTAAAACCTTTTTGTCCTGACGTCAAATCTGATGTTATATAACGCCAAATTAATATGAATTACATTGCATTCTAAAGCATTTCTAAAGTATATACCATAAGATTTCATGGTCCTGGGAAGTTAACAACATATTAAATTTACGCATATATATCAGAAATAATTTTTGACCTTATGACGTCATATGACGTCAAATGACGTTCATCTTCATAGAATGTAAAGCACTCATCTGGAAACGATTTTATACGTATTTAAAATTTGACGTCAATAGTTCGAAGATTGGATCCGCCATAAAACCTTTGCATTTTTGAATTTGGAAGAACGGACACCGGGATGCTCAACAATAACCTAATATACACTTTCTGTGAAATTTTTATGAAAATCGGTTCATAAACAATGGCTGTAGACCGCGTACAAACTTTTGTAGCATATGGCAAGTGTAACGTCATATGACGTCATAGGCATATGAAAACTGTAGAATAAAAAATATCAACGTTTGAAGCAAAATGTCATATAATTTCCATTTCCATGGACCATTTTAACATATAGAAATTTTCTTGTAAATATTAGAAATAGATTTTCATGTAATGACGTCATCTGACGTCACATGACGTTCATTTTCACAAAATCGTTCAGTCATCCATAAACCTACATAATGTTCAAATATAAACTTTCTATCTCATATGGGACCGATTTTATAAGCATTTGAAAATTAACGACCTCGGTTCGAATCTTGGATTATCCATAGAACCATGGTCTTTTAGAATTTTGAAAAACGGATAGCGGGATGCACAACTAGATCTTAATACACACATTCTGTGAAAATTTGATGAACATCGGTTCATAAGTAATGGCTGTAGACCGCGTACAAAATTTTGTAGAATATGTCAAGTGTGACGTCATATGACGTCAGATGCCTATAATAATTATTGAAATAGAAATTATATCGTGTGAAACATAGGCCATTAAATTTTTATTGCTCTTCGACCATTTCAACATATAGAAATAATCTTGTTAATGTTAGTAATATATTTTCATATAATGACGTCACGTGACGTCATATGATGCAAATTTTCAAAATATTTTTAAGACTCCGAGAGACCTACAAACTGACCAAATATCGACTTTCTATCTCAAATAGGACTGATTTTATAAGCATTTGAAAATTTACGACCTTGGTTCGATTCTTGGATTCGCTATAGAACCTTGGCAATTTCGAATTTTGAGAAACGGACAACGGGATGCACAATTAGAACTTAATATACACATTCTGTGAAAATTTGATGAAAGTCGGTTTACCAATAATGGCTCTGGACCGCGTACAAACTTTTGAAGCTTATTTCACATGTGACGTCATATGACGTCATAGAGATATGAAAATCATAGAAATCAAAATTTCAGTGTTTGAAGCATGTGTCATTAAATTTTCATTGCCCTTCGACAATTTCAAAATATAGAAATATTCTTGTAAATATTAGAAATACATTATCATATAATGACGTCACGTGACGTCATATGACATTTATTTTCAAATAATGTTTAAAACTTCTAGAGACCTATATACTGACTAAATATCAATTTTCTATCTTAAATAGGACAGATTTTATAAGCATTTAAAAATTTACGACCTTGGTTCGAATCTTGGATTCGCTATAGAACCATGGACTTTTCGAATTTTGAAAAACGGACACAGGGATGCACAACTAGAGCCTAATATACACATTCTGTGAAATTTTGATGAAAATCGGTCCAGAAATAATGGCTGTAGACCGCGTACAAACTTTTTCACCTGACGTCAAATCTGACGTTATATGACGTCGTATGAATATAAAATTCATTCCATCCGAAAGCTCATGGTTTGAAATATATGCCATAAAATTTTCATTGTTCTGAGTCAATGGCAACACCTCGAAATTAACACAAATATAAGAGGAAGAAAAAAAGAATAAGAAGAAGAAGAATAATAAAAAAACAGTACAAACCCAATATGACTTTCTGCCTGTAGGCAGAAAGTCCTAATTATGGCCCCTTTTAACTTAGAAGTTTTGGTTTAAGTTTTGCCTGCAAGGTACTTTCATGCTTATATCTCAGAGTCCAGGCATGGGATTGATTTGAAACATCTTTGATATGTTTAGGGGTATCATACTATCAAGGAAGATAACACTTGATGGAATATATTACAAATTATGGCCCCCTTTTAACTTAGAAATTTTGATTGCATTTAAGTTACTGTCCAGCTTATATCTCAGAAATTGTTTATGGTATTGACTAGAAAGTTCGGGTGTGTATTCAGGGGCATCAGAAAACCAAGGAGGATAACTTTTTGACTGAATTTTATACAAATTATGGCCCTTTTCTTGCTTAGATTTTTGGTTAAAGTTTTGCATGCACAGTGTTATTATGCTTATGTCTCAGTAACTAAGCATGGGATTTATTTTAGACTTCATAAAAATATCAAGGGACATCAGACTATCAAGATATATCATTTTTGACTATTATTATATACAGGGTATGTGAAGGGCAAGAATTTAAATAGATTTCATTTGATTTACCAACAAGCATTTTTAATAGTCGAGCGTGCTGTCCTCTGACAGCCCTTATTTAGGTTTGTTTATGCTAATAAAAAAGGTCCTGGTCTTGAAAACATTGAGTAAGTTATGAATGTTTGTGAAATGGGACAGGTCAGTGTCACAATCTTTCCCAAGATATTGTTTGCAACACTCTGTTTTATATTTATCAGGACTTGAATGAACATGTTAGCCTCTTTCTCTCATTAGATAAGAATTCAGGAATTACCCCTTGCTCTTTATTTCTACACTGTGATGGACAGGTTGTTGTGACAAAACTACAGAATCATCTGTGTTTTAACCCTTTCCCTCAGAGGAAACCATGAAAAGACCTATGCGACAACATAAAACCAGATCAGCCTGCGAGTAACTCGCAGGCTGATCAGGTTTTATGCTGTTCGCTGCTCCTCAGTGGTCTGGAAATGAAGACTTTATAATTAAATTTGGTAAGGTTTAACTGTGGTTTTCTGCAGATCAGGCTTTATGTGGTACCTTTTGAGTGCGTCAAAATGAGTCTATATGAGGGAAAGGGTTAAGATTATCTATGGTATGGATAAGCAAAATGATAAGTGGATACCCGTAGTTTTAAATGATTATGATATTAGCAAGACTTCATATTTTAAAGGCTAAGAAATGTAAATAAAGTTTTTACATTTAATGTTTCAATCAACTAGACATGATGAACTTAATATTTGATATTTTAAAATAGATTGTTACATTTGTAAAATACATGTGCATGATTGATTGAAGGTTTAATCGCTCTATATGTAGCCTTGTAGCTTCTATAAGGATTTTGATGTAGAAGAAAATGCTATTATACAGAAGTTGTTCTTCCAGCCAGTGGCAATGACCTTTTGCATTCATATGTTTATCCAAAAGTCCAAGAAGCTCATGTATTTTTCTGTGACTAACATACTGTTCTAAGACTAAAGAGATAATCAGAAGTCAAAAGATGCAATTTTTGCAATGCACAATATGTCCAAAACAGGTCAAATGAGTGAAGTTTACTTAATTTTCATACATCTTTTTACTTGCTTTTCTGAAATTCTGACAGAAGATGAAGCATGTTCACCATTTGTTCTCATAGTTTATATGGCAGTTATAACGTCTTAACATGTTGATCTTCCAAAGAGAATTCGTAAATAAGGCATTCACATACCAGTAATTATTTTGTATATCCAGAAATAGTTTCAAAAATTATTCACTACATCAAATTGAGCTTTTACTATTTAAACTGGACATCTGAAATGTATACTGGATATGCTATTAGGGTAATACATAGTAAATTACACACTCTTAAGTATTTTGAGATGTCCCTTTGATTCAGAGTTAAAGTTATAGAAAGCACCATTGTCAAATATTTTCTCGGGCGCCTCTTTTCCTATTAAGGCTTCAACTTATCCAAAATGTTTTCTCCAAAATTGAGAGCGAATTTAAGCTGGAAAAAAAAGTGGGATGTATTTCTTATTTTTTTGGTGTTCTATAAATATTTTTCCTCATATCTAAGCTCACCTGAACACAAAATGCTCATGGTAAGCTACTGGGATCACCTTGTGTCTGTCACCAGTTGTCAACAATTTGCTTTAAATCTATTTCCTCTGAAACCACAGGATGTTTTATTTAACATGGTAATGATGGTCCTTCACTTACGTTTTTAATGTGAACTTTACCAATTTGACACAAAAGATGACCTCATAGCCCACAACCTAAATTGCTAAAACATATATGTTCATAATTAAAATGAGGGCCTAGAGGAAATGGGATTGTTGATCCCCTCTTTTTAACCATTTACCTCAAGAATTTTCATATGCATGTACAAATTTATAACTTTATGAATATTACCGGTAATTTACTGAACTTTAAATGGTAAAGGAAACAATGAATTTTTCTGTGCCGTGAATCTGCATAGAATCAAAGGTATCTGGTATGTTGCTTTGACCGAAAAACTGCCGCATTTTTAAAAAATATTAAATAAACAACTTTATATAAAATAAGAAAGCTTCTTTTAATATATCTATAAGGTTGTTGATTTTTTTTTTTAATGCGACAGTTTTTTGGTCAAAGCAACATACCGGGTACTTATGCATAGAATCGGAGCTAGCGTATTTTATGAGCAAACCTGGAAGGAGCAGTTTAGTCTAGGTTTGCTTTGTTTGCCAGTGCATCAGAAAACATGAGGTAAAGGGATACTCTAAGTAGAAACTTATAATTTCTGCTGTCACCATATAGCTCATAAAGTGATAGATTATAAAACAAAGAATTTAGGACTGGTCATGTCATCATTATCAAAGTCAGATGGTCAAGTCTACAATTTGGCTGATGTTGGGCATCTTCAGGTCAAATCTGAAATTAAAATTATTTTTATGTTTTGTTTTTTATACAGGGTGATGGTGCTCTAGTGAGCAGTCTAGGACCATTGTGGCCATCTTGCTTTTATAATTCTATACATAATTTGCTTCATAGAATTAATGGGATTGTTTAATGATACATGTATGCAGTTTGAAGCATTATGCTTTTGTTCAAAACATACAAGAATCTTAATCATTGATCAGCCATTTGTCTCTGAACATTATGTCACTTTTAGTTGTTCTTATAAAATCACCTGTATCCACACTAAGCGGTATATAATCATTTTTTTTGTCTCCTCTATTTGGATGGGTCATGCATTGTTTTTTCCTTTATCTGATACTAGAGGTGAGTTGCTCACACAAATACAGTAGTTTCAATGCTTTTTTTAGCCTGGTTCCCCGTTGTCCTCAAGATTACAGATAACCTAGTGTAAGGGGTAGGTACCTCAGCCAAGAACCAGACAATGAAACTTATTGAACATTTCGGTATTATGTGAGCATCTGGCCCCAGTGGATATACTTACACTTTCCAGGTCAGATTGACAAATGTTAGGAAGCATTCAAATGATAAAAGGCTTTCTCAGTCTGATAAAGACTTTACATTGCTAGGTCTGATAAAGATTTTACAGGGCTAGGTTATAACTGCATCTTTTATCAGAGGAACTGCATATATTATTCCAACCAAGTCAGTTTGCATATTTTCAAGCAAGTCCAGCTTTATACAGGTTATATAGATCATTTGAACAGAAGTTTTAGAATATAAAAATGTGACTATAGCTTGATGTAGCCAGAATTGGCTTCCCATAGCGTGTCTATCCCTATGTCCATGTCATTTTGAAATTCAATAGGTTTCCAGACTTTTTTCCTACATACTTAACGAGTTGATACTTTGTATGAAGGTATTACAGACTGAGTTTGCTCCTCTTCGCAAATTCTAGACAGAATTGCAGCCCTTGAGCTTAAAAAAAGTCCCAACTACAAACTTTATTGAGGACATGAACATTTGTGTCATATCGGCACATCTTCTTTTTCTTCGTTTTAATATTTTCCCTATAAAAATTTTTAGACTGCATTTTTATCTGAAACCTCTATGTGCATGGCTCTTCTTACATTCTGGATGTAATGATGTTGATCTTCATGGTAAAGGAAACTACTTACACCTCTAAACTGTTTGTATTCTTTTGTAAGGTTTCTGTTCAAAAGCTTCCGCATACCATCATTCAATTTGTTTAATGGTTAGTATGTTGTTTCGATGTAGTTTCATTAACAATAGAAGCAGCAACTGTAATGTCCTACATACATATGAATAATGAAACTTGCCATGCAGGACATTTATTCTTTTAACATACTCTCCCTGTGTGCTTTATAAAACATTTTTTGAGAATTCAGTTTAAAGGATGTCTCTGTACTACTAACATTTTTGCTACTTCCCAGTGTGTATATAACAGATCATATTTTAAGCCTCTGTGTTCTGGGAGGCTATGTTGACTAACAGTCTAGAACTACCACTGTGTAATTACATAATGATTCTATCCAGTACCCCACTCCCCACCTAGTGCAGACTTTTACGTAAACCTATCTGGACAGCTTTTAAAGTGCCATTTTAGAAACTGTCATTCAGAATTTGATATAAAATGAAGAATGGGATTATTTCATAGGGATTATTTCATGAAATATTTCTGAAGAGTGCTGTACGTTTTTGTGGTCATATCAGCTGCGTGTACTGTACTGTCGTAGAAAGGTCAGTCTGGTTGGACGAGCCGGGACCGGTTTAGTGTCCGTGTTGCGCCTCTCTGTAACGTGTACTGTGTATACATGTAACTTCTCACCTATCAAGGCACTTTTTTTTTTTCTACATAATGATTGTTTACATGTTTATTTTACTACCTGTCAAAAGTTGAATTTTTTATGCCATGATTAAAATGTAAAAAAAAAAAAGAAATCTTTTTGTTCTTCATCACCTTTTATTCAGTCTAGATTGTGACTGCTTGACATTCTAATAGCTATACATACATGTCATCCTTGGCATCTGTGGCACATATGTATGGTTGAATTGAACATTTTCAGCTCACCAGAGCATGTGCTGAAGGTGAGATATTGTGATCACCCTTCACCCATTGTATGACATCTGTCATGCAGCCTCAACAGTTTTCTTCAAGACTTAAGACATCTCCACTGAAACCACTCAATAAAACTGATGAAACTTGGCATGAATGGTTCTTAGCAGGCCTTTAAAAAAGTTGCTAAAATAAACTTTATCCATGCAGAACTCTGGTTGCCGAAACAAACAACAGACTTTTATTACCCTGGAGGTTCGACTAGTTTCCTTATAATGCTCTATATAGCAAATTTTAAAAAATTATTCCACTGTGAAACCAATGATCAGAAATCAATTTCATCAATGGCTAGAACATAATTTGAATTTCTATATAGAAGATTTAAAAAAAAAATCTATGAATCCAGTGATCATAATTTAAAACCATTGGGTTGAAAGGTCACCTCAAGGCTCCTCCTGAAACTTATGCTCAGAATGAATTCTTGTTTTGCCATAATGATAACCTGATGGTCACATACGACACCATAATTGCATAGATGTTTTGGATCCCTTGAAAAAGGAGACCTCCAGATGAGTGCCTAACTTAAGAATTCGTTGAATCATAAACTTGAATCTGGTTACTGCTGGAGGTAATCAGGTAAGATCAAATGAATTGTTATTAATAAACTAAAGTACTCTCAAAAGCCATCCAGGGTCATATGGCCCTCTCTTATTGTTCATTATACCTCCAAGATACAAAGTATATTGGAGCTACACTGGTGTCTAGTCCTTCGATCCATCTGTCTGTAGACGAGAATTGGCCGCCCCATTTCTCAAATAACTACTGCATCTAACCCTAATTCCACCAGCCCTAAGTAAAATCTTTAAGAAAGGAAGAAAGAAAATTTTTTGTTTCACAATTTAGATATTTTTAGTTTTAACTTGTTGTCATATCAAAATGTAAAAAAGTAATAACATATTTTTATACTTAATTTTTAAGTATAACTGAGTGATAAGCACATGGCTTCATATGGAGTGAGCAAGTATTAGGTTGCCAGTCTGGCTGCAAGCAAATATTTGATCCGGGAAAATACTGGATGTCAATATGTAGAGGCTTCCTCTCAGTACACAAGCATTAGTACTCTGCACAACACACAACTCAGTTTCTTCATTTTTTTTTCCATATTTTTTGTGGAGAGGGAAGGGAAAACAAAATACAAAACAATATTTCTAATATTTTTATTACCTTTTTTTTTTCCATATTTTTTAAAGTTTTATTTTATAAAACAAAATGGAAGTTGACATGATAATAATTGTACAGATGATATTCATGATAAACTTGAGTTTTTTTTTTTTTCAATGTTCAATGTTATTTTTTTTATACACTGATTCCTTTCTCAGTAATGAGTTTCACCTTATTCAAATATCCCAGTACAGAAAAAAATGAATATTACAATAAAATAAATAACGTGAAACACCTAACAAGACAGTGTTACCTTTTAACCCTTTCACTAATATAGACTCATTTTGACGCACTCAATAGGTACCACATAAAGCCTGATCTGCAGAAAACCAAACTCAAACCTTACCAAATTTAATTATAAAGTCCTCATTTCCAGACCACTGAGGAGCAGCGAACAGCATAAAACCTGATCAGCCTGCGAGTTACTCGCAGGCTGATCTGGTAACCGTTTTATGTTGTTCGCATAGGTCTTTTCATGGTTTCCTCTATGAGGGAAAGGGTTAAACCCAGAAAGTAAAAGATTTTCAACATACATGTAAATAACACTGATCTATCATTTCTTATTCATATTCTTAACAAAGGTAAGATAGAAAAGAGACTTCCTTTACAACATCTGCATCCAAACCGACTGAGTATAAAGGTAGTTGTCATCACAAAGCTAATTTAGCATTGTTACAGTGAACAACATCCTAAGCCCAAAGTCCTTATCGCAACAAGATGATTACATTTATTCAAAACATCTGGCTTGATTTAAATATTTTATAATCTTTTAAGTTTGAAGCACCCTTTTTTCTCTGCTGAACCTTTCACCACTAACATGGTTTCAACAGGTCTTGAAAAAGCCTTGAAAATCACATTTTGCATTATAAACCCTTGAAAAAACCCTTAAAATTAACTGAAAGGTCTTGAAAAACTTGAAATTGAAATTTCAATATTGATCATAAAAATGTTATAAGTGTTAAAAAATGAGTTCATCCCTTTCATGCTTTAAAATCTAAAGCATAAGTTTATGTAATCCTTAATTTGGAATTTAAAGGCCTTAAAATACCCTTAAATTTTGCTTCAGACAATTGGTCTGAACCATGACTAAAATATTACTAAGGAAATGACCTATGTTACAAGTATAAAACAAGATCAGCCTGCAAGTTCCTAGTAACTAGACTGTCCTATTCCTCAGTACACTAGAAATGCAACAGGAAAACTGTAAAACCTCTTCAGGGTGGAAACTGCCTTCAGTCTGACCTGGCTTGACAATAGCCAAGACAAAATAACCGAGTGGAATTGGGTTCAGTATTTGTCAAACAAATCTAAAATGTTTCGGTCACTGCAGCATAACATTTCCGAGATCAGTTTTTGATACAGATGTACAATGTCAATGTATAAAATTTTCTTCATTCTGTAATGATCAACTCATCAATACCCCAGTCCTCAAAACTTCCGTCTGGCAAATATCTTCTTATAATAATTGGAATTTTTCTGGCTCTGAAAAAAAACCACACATAACATTGTAGGTAAAAATTATTTTTTTCATTTTAGATCTAATATTGCTACATCTTTTTAAACATGTTTTTTTGTGGTTCAAATGCCTCTTAAGATATTGAACATTTTTGTAAAATGTGGCATGATTTCTATAAAACCCAAATTTCATTTTTTAACCCTTTCCCTCATATAGACTCATTTTGACGCACTCAATAGGTACCACATAAAGCCTGATCTGCAGAAAACCACAGTTAAACCTTACCGAATTTAATTACAAAATCCTCATTTCCAGACCACTGAGGAGCAGCGAACAGCATAAAACCTGATCAGCCTGCGAGTTACTCGCAGGCTGATCTGGATTTATGTTGTTCGCATAGGTCTTTTCATGTTTTCCTCTATGAGGGAAAGGGTTAATCCAGAGATAACAATAAAGACAACAACATTCCTATTGGACTGTAGTTAGCATTTCACAGCTTTCCTAGGATGACAGCACTTACTTAAGTTCCTTCATGGCAATCTGCAGGGGGTCAGTCTCTCCCTCCAGCTCTACCATCACTGGGGCACACATCCTGAAATACGACAAAACACATCCTTCATTCTGTCATAATCTGTCTATTTGGATATACAATGGAAAACTGGCAAGCTAGAATATATATGATATGCTTCTGAAGTGAAAATCTTTTTTGTAACGTTCATACATTAAACGATTTGTATCATCCATATTTGTACTTCCATAAGCTCTTAAAACATTGTGAATTATATGTATAGCTGTAAGTGAATTATTTTATCAAGACACTGGCATTAGTTATCTTCTCTACTTTATTAAAAAAAAATAAAAGCTTGATCAACAGTAAAATCTTTCAAAACTGATTTTCTTAACTCCAAACATATTTATTTTACATTTCATGCAAAAATAGCAGGCATATAGGGACCAAGACTTGAATACAACAATACAATGGCCCCACTTACGCAATTTGTAGAGCTCTAGTTCCCAGCACACGTGCCCGTTCATATTTGGTCATATAGGGGGTGGTGATCCGCCTCTGGGAAGCAGTGGGCTGGGCTGCATCTGCTGACAAAATCTCCATCTTACCATCCTCCTGGGAAAACAACAAAATTATGTCAATGTAAACACACATTTTATGGCTGCAATTTGTTTTAAAAATAGTTTTATATATGCTTCTTAGGAAATCCTAACCTAGAAATGATTTATCACCCAGAAGCTCAATATTACTATTTTATCCTAGGAGTGTTTCAGAAAAAAATGGGAGACTCTCACAATATCCCAAAAATAGAATAGTTATTATTACCAGAAATTTATAATGATACCTCTGTGTTAATTTTATAAAGCTTAATGATTGTTTTGCTTGTGTGTGTGTGTGCTTTTTTTTAAATTCATATATTATTAGAAACATTCATTTAAAATGAATGAGATTCTGTCCCAAAAAATCTGAGTGAATAAGCCAGAGAATGCAGGGAAATCAGGGGGAAAAAAGCCCATACAGTGTCCAGTGGATGGCAGTATACTTACATCCTGAGGGACTATGTGTTCATCCAGTGGTTCATCATCGCCATCATCCAGGTCATCTTCAAAACTGGAAAACATACAGGTAATAAAACCGTATAGTCTTTGCATTTATTGCAATTTTCTTGTTATCTCAAAGTATACTGCAGTTCAGTAAAACGATTGTCAAATTTGAACAAAATTTATGAGGCAATGTCTTTCACAAAGATCATTCCTCTGAAAGCATTCATATGGTGTAGATTTAAATTCCTGAACACTAAGTTGAAGACCTTCATACTTTAGTATGTCACAGGCAGGTTTTGAACCCACAAACTCTCAAGACATTCTAACCACTCAGACATCTGGTGATTAATGTAATACTGATTCATCTATTATCATTTTATAATTTAGGTAGATCCTTATAAGACAGATATACTTCCTTGTGTTGCTGAAATTGTAAACGGTGAATATTAGACCATTTCACTCTGAAACAAGAGTGCCAGTGATGCCACAATATACGCCGCCACAAAAAATAAAAACCAAGAGGGGTCTTTTTATTATTGCTTTTAACATTTCTGTAAGCATAAGCTCATAATGAAGTCTGTAAGACCAATTAATTTAGCTGAACAGAGAAAGAACCCTAAAAATGCTTCCAATATGAAAGTAGGTCAAATAGCAGTATCAATATGAATCCTTTTTTCTTCCTCTGCATAACTCTTGCAAAAATCACTATACCAGAAAATCCCTGCTTTATGCACTTTTACCTGTTTAGAAACTTGAGTTGTGTTTTCAAGAGACCATGTTTAGAAAGACATAACTATTGCAAATATTGATGAACATCAAAATCCCTGCTTTGTGCACATCTACCCATTATAGTAATGACATTGACCAAGTTTTGAAAAGATTCATTCAGAAACGTAGGAGGAGTTGCATTCACAAGATATGGACGTACGGACGGATGGAGATGACGCCAACGGCGTATAAAAACCTACCGTACATAAATCTACAAGCACATCCTGAACACCTAATCTACATGCCGGTGCAAAATTTCATACATAGTTTAATTGGAAATAAACATGCATTTGATTTTTCCCCAGTCACTGATTGGTCAATTTATATCAGCAAACTATACTGGTTATTGCTGATCCTCTGGTGAAATGGTCTATAGCTCAGAAAGAAAATCATAAATTTCAGAATCACACATATACGTATATAAATATATACTCACACAAACACAGTACAAAGACTTTGTTTAGAATATTCTGATATGTAGTTTATTAGATATACAGACAATCTGGTGAATGACAAAGTCAGTAAATTGAATGTACTCGGTATAAAGAAATTAGTTCAGGTATGTCAGTAAATTGGTATATTATATAATGTATAGTGGTTACCTAAGTAATATATTTCACATGTCAGGGCCAGTAAGTGTTAAAGATGATTGAGAGAGACATGTGCCCCCCCCCCCCCAGCTGGCTTGGTCATACAATTTTCTAGGCTATATTTCGATGATATTGTCGTGATTTGGGTTAATTTTTGTGCTCTGTAGTTGAAATCTCCGTTGTGTGCCCTTTGTTCCTAACCCGACCAGCCACCAGGCCCCTGTTGTTTCCGAGATCCCCTACTGATAGAGCATCCGCTGTCGGCAACATCACATGGTGACTGTGACTGCTTTAATCCATATCAGTCGGACGCGTTTCAATGCTGATATTGTAGCTTTAGTTTTAAACGGGAAAGACTGGCGAGATTTCATCTGTCAGATCTCTTCCAACCAAACACACTTTCGACTTCGACACGTGAACTTTTGTAGCGCGATTCCTTTGGCAAGGGGGTGTTTTTTGTACCTGATTTTCTTTATTCTTTCCTTTCACGCAAATCTATACCAATTTTATGAAAATCCACCAAATTTCAAAGGAGTTACGGCAATTGAAACGACATGATGTACATTTACATTGGAAAATGTTACCTACCTTCTTATTATATACTACTCAAAGTTTGCTAAGCACCATCCGCTATTTTCCCGTAGCTTTTCATGCTTAGACAAGCGACTTTAAAGGCATGCTACATTAAATCTTACATTAAAACAAATCTTGCTTTTATGCAGAAGTATTGTTTATGTACCAAACTTACTACCAGTTACAAAAAATAAGCCTTTCGGATCCTCAGTACTGGGAATCATAATTAGAAAGTGCAAAATTTTGAGAAAACACCTTAAAATTTAAAAATTTTGAGAAAACACCTTAAAATTTAAAGTCAGCTAAATTCAGAACTTTGATCTTCAAATATTCCTGTTTTCTAAATGGAATACTTTTAAGGATATTTGTAACGATGTTGACCTGTTCATAGTCATTTTTTTCTGTATTGATCACAAGATTTAACTTCCATTTATAAAATGCCATTTCTTGCAAAAAAACACACTTTTGTGAATTTGCCAAATAATGACAGGAAGGCTAAATCGTTGTAACTCATTTTTGAATCTCTTTTCTATCATTTTGACAAAAACTATGCATAAAAATGATGGTCAGGTAACGCTTTCCTTTCAGGTACATAGCATTACATTAAGCATGTGTTTTCATGTGACTCTATGGGAAAATAGCCGGTGGTGCTTAGCAAACTTTGACTAGTACTGTCATGTCCGGTGATCTTGCGCGGCCGGTGATCTTGCGCACTCCGCACTGGAAGTGTATTTTCTGTCGTTTGTTTACACTATCGTAAGATATTTTCAAGCAAAATTTGTGATTTGGACTTACTCTGAACCAAAGCAAGGTAAGAGAGTTAAAATATTATCTGTTAAACATGTTTGTTTAATTACATTATTTCGTCATCCTAATTATTTATTCATAAACACGCCCACTGACCTATTTTCCCATTATTCCTGTCTATTCATCCAGTTCAAAGAATTTACGTCCTGCACGAAAGAAAGATCAATATTACACATATTAAAACTGTTTTCCGCTACTAAAACGTTGTAAAATTCCTTTTTTCCCCCGTTGAAATAATAGATGTGAAATAAAGGTGTATCCAGTTGCTATCGCCTGCACATGCGCAAGATCACCGGACAATTGAATGTTGGGATTAATCATGGTGGTGAGTGTTTAAATTGTTGCACACATATAGTTCAATGAGTTATTTCCAAATAATATCTGTATCATTGTATGTCTTGAAGATTTTTGCAAATAGGAAAATAATAATGGTTACTCGGTAACTCGGTATTAATTTGATTCGTAGTTAATTTGCCGATAAGTGCTTAGGTTATTTAGATTACCGGACAGCATCGTATATATAAGGTCATTGAATTTTTTTTTTTTTTAATGGGCAGCAAATACCAGGTACCTTTGACCTGAACAGGGGGTTGTTTCAACTGTTAACCTAATGATAAGCTAACAGTTTATATTTTAACTTTGAGTCATTTTGGAAGTGTTCAATATAACACGGTAATTTGGACCAAACATTTGGGATACCCTGACCGGCACATTTGAACTTGACAACATCCATGTCAGAAGACTATATGAAACATTCACTCCATCAATTTATTTGTCTTTAAAGTTTAATATATTGAACATCATGAGGAAAATCGTTCTACTGTGGAAGGTCTATGTTAATTAAATCAGACACATATCAGAGATGAAAACTGCAAAGTAACATACATGTAATGATAAAGAACTAAGAGAAGATTAAAAAGCATATCCAAAAACTAAGTAAGTAAATCTGTTAAATTTTGCGATTTTCAGCATTATTCAATTACATATTAAATTTACTCACTTCTCCATATCATGATCATCGTCTGCCATTTCTACTTATGTCTTAGAATACTGTATATACACGGACAATAATGTAAAATGTATATACCGATGAACGCAATTCTCAAGTTTGTCACTAGTTTTCGCACATGCCCAATGTGTATAATATCCAAACGAATGAAAATAAAATATCGTCATCGTCAATTTTGATTAAAAAAAAAAAAAAAATAGCAGGGAAAAATAATTAATACTGTTAAACCAATTATTGGATCTTGCAATGCTTTGAACAGCTTCCCCTGGATTTTTTTTTAAATTATCAATTTTATCGATATTAGCTTTAAATTTGTATTGATTTATTTTACTATCCAAGTGTCGAGTCCACCCAATGCTCTTCAATAAGGAGAACGCCGCCAAATTCCGCTTTTAGAATGATTGAGCCAAATAAATATGTAGAATTCTGTATCCCTCGGGGAGATACAACATACAGTGTAGAATTTTGTTGTGTAGAAACCGCCACTCAGCTGCTTGCAGTAGGGACAGACTCGAGGGTTTCAATATACAGTTGTAAATTTAGGGTGAGTACATTGTCATCTGTTTTCGCAGTGTCTGATTAATTTATTATCCACGCGAAACTGGATGTTCGAGAGGAGAATATTATTTTGGCATTGTCTGCTTTTGCTTCCTTCACATATTTTCAATTTTCAATTATCTATATATAAAACACAGGTACAAAACTGCATTAATGTTCACCAGTATGCCATATTGATATATGGGTACCGGACGTTTCGGTAAATTGCCAGTTCGGTAAATTGATTTTATATAGGAAAATGAGTGGACGGTTCGGTAAATTGGTTTTCAATAGTATATTTGTATATGAAATACCTCTCATATCACTTATTAAGTCATTTGTTGACAAGATATAAATGAAAATAATAATAAAAATTATCTCATTAAAAGAATAAAAAGTGTTAGTGTTTCAATGAATCCCATGATCGGCCATTTTATGTTCGGTAAATATGGTAAATGTGCGGGGCTTTACAGTTTATACGGCGCAATATGTTAATATTTTAAAATAAGATATATAAAGAAAAAAAATCAGAGAGAGAGAGTGAGAGACAGACAGACAAAAGAAAGAAAGATAAGTAAGAGATAATGAAAAAATTATGTTAAAATTAAAATATAAATTACACATATATGATGAAATTACAATTACAAAAAAAGAAGGTATAAACAGATAGCGACATTCTTTGAAATTATTTAAGAAAATTAACAATTATAATAACGATTTAGCTGTAAGTCAAATTGCTGATAACCCATTATATCAGTTCCAACTTCATCAAACCGTTAATTCATTAAAGTTCTTATTAAACACTATTGGCATGCGCATTAATTGAAATTCGTAATCCATTAACGATGATTAATCTCAGTTTAAGAAAACAATTCACACATCCTTTAATTGGTCCAGCGCGTGGTTTGAAGTTGGCGGTCACCTCTTCGTGAGGAAGCCGAAACCGTCAACCTTCAGGTGAGACTGGTGTCGGAGAACCTCCTCACGAAGATTCGTCGGAAGAAGTACGCCAGGATCCACGGGAAACTGGAGGAGGCCTGGGACCGATATGAGGAGGAGGACCTGACCACTACTGCCCTGCTGAGGACGATCAGTCACATCAGTGCCATCGGTCCAACGGAGGCTACCCTGCATCTCTACCGCGATGACGATCAGTAGTTCTGAAGTTTGCATGATCTGATGTGTGTGTTATTGTGTTTTAGACAGTGTGTTATTAAGTTTTAGACAGTGACATTGTTTCTGACAACCTCTTTATGGCTTTGTATGTTTTTATTTGTTTGTTACATGTTGTTAATACTGTTTTAAAATGAAAGAAATAAAACAAAAATAAATAATTAATAAATAAATGTAATACAACTTTGTAATTCTTCTTCCTTTTTTTCCTCCCACGAAACAATGAACTACAATAAACATAAATCATATACAACTCCCAGTCAGAGAGAGAAAGAGAGAGAGATATACAATATGTATATTGTTCCAATATCCAATAATGATAATAATCATAATGTTAGATTATGATAATATAATATATACTAATAAATTAATATTTCATAAATAATAATAATAATAATAATTGATTATGATGATAAAAAATAATAATATGGACTTTAAAAAAATTAGTAATTAATAAATATTAATATACCCAGTATTCAGATATTATCTCTAAAGTATTCCGCTGATTAATTTAAATCCCGTACATTAAACCACTCAGCGAACATAACTTCCTCTCTACCTTTAATTAACCAGTGCATACATTAATCACATATTAGTATAAACACGTTTTTTCACACATACATGAAGGTGTGATATACATATAATAGGTAATTACTATTGAAAATCAATTTACCGAACCATCCAAACCTGTTACTATATATAATCAATTTACCGAACTGGTCATTTACCGAAACGTCCGTAAATCTGATATATAGGGTTTCAATTGTTGTTCACCCAATATGTGAAGAGTTATAGCCCTCGCATAACATGCAAAATATATGTTTTGCACATATATATATCCAAAACTGTATGAGTTAATCATTAAACTTTCTAAGAATGTTCATCATGCAACTTGCAATAGTAGATACCTTGGGTTAATTTTTACTGTTTGTTTAATGTGTGAAGAGTTTTAGCCCTTTAATAAATAAAGATAAAATTGTGTCACCCATATCTCAAATATTGTATAAGCTAGAGTCATGAAGCTTCATAGGGGTGTTCATTAGCTTGCAAAGCTTGACCTGAAGTTTTAATTGTTCATAAAATATGTGCAGGGTTATGGCCCTTGAGTTCTCTGAAAAAAAATAAAAAAATATTGGACATATTTTGAAATCAGTTAATAAAGCCAGACTAAAAAAAAAAAAAAACTTTAAAAGATTGATTAGCAGCATGCAAAGTTGGACACCAGTGGATTTCTTTGCGGTTTTGCATGATGTGTGCAAGATTATGTTAAGTTCAATTTGATTATTTGAATTAAAAAAAAAAGTTACGTCAGTCATGCATGTTTCCTAAATGTATGAACCATTTGGAAAGTCTTAAGTTACAGAAATGTTCACCAGTTAATGCAACTTCAGAATATGTTTGTTGTTGTTTCACACAATACTGCAGAGTTATGAATTACCGAAGAAGCTGAAGGTGGGGGCATCTGTGTCCTTTTTACATATTAAAACTTAGCTTGAATGTATAATGGGACTTTGATGATGCATTTCCACAAACACTTTTCTTTCTGATGTGGTTGCTAAGTTTAATGGCTTTATCTTATTAATAGTGTACTGGTTAGGTGTCTGGCATTCATTGTTTTGAAACATGTTGAAATATATATCTCTTGAAAATGATATATATATATGTATTGTGAAAAATCTGATAACTAGTTTTTACTCCATTCACATCTTTGTTGACCGTTTACAGGATGAAGATGAGGATGTAGAGGATTTTGAGTACAACCACCTGTATGACTTCCAGAATGGTTGTAGAGCTACCGCCATAGCTTGGAGTCCAGACACAAACTTACTATCCCTGCCTAAAGTTGTCAGGTAATTTATTACTTTATCAGGTTCTTTTTTTCTTTTTCATGGTATTGTGTTACCTTTTATGGGATGAAAACAACAATACTTTTGTCTCTTGTTTATCATAAACTAGTGTATTCAGAGTAAGTAAGCACAGAAAAAAAAGAAAACTAGCATCAGTGTGGCCATACCACATGGTATAATATGACATCATTTTAAGCTATCACAAACAGCATAATTTGCCTCGATTCAAAAAGAGAAAACTGCTGTAAGTATTTTATTTCTTTGCCAATTTTAATGGGATATAGCACTTGCGAAGCTAAAAGCTGCGCACTACACAAAACCCCTAATGAGTGATGTGCTTTACGTGTTAGCAAACAAAATTTCAGGAACTCGGAAGGTTTTCCAGAATGTTAGGAACAACTGTACACCTGACAAGAGAATAATTGGGATCTATGTGTAAGGCACAATTTCCCGCTTCACATGTGCTATATACCATTAAAATTGATTAAGAAATCAAATACAGCAGCAGAACAACAGATAAGCTGCATATTTGCGTAAATACCCAATTAAAATTTGCAAAAACCCAATTGAAAAAAAATAAATGCATATCAATACACAACAAAATATTCCGATACCCAATTGCCTTCAAATAGACCGCGTACCGATCAAGTATTTACTTATCCACAACAGGTGCGCGGAATAGAATTGAATAAAAACAACAGGTGCGTGGTATAGTGCCAGTTCCTGCAAAAAATACTTCTTACTATAGCTAATTGACGATAGGGAACAAGCCTTCCGACGCCTGGCATTTCATGCGGTTATATTTTGTTTACAATGTCGACTTGTCAAGGAAAAAGGAAAATGCCTCCAAAAACTCTATGAAAAAGAAGTCTTGATTCGTCTTTTAATGTAAAATCAGAAACAAAATATTACTATTACATTGGTGATGGGTTTCCACTGTTGTTTAAAGAACAAGTGTCTTCCTCAAGCAAGGTTCAAGTGTACATAGGGGAGATGTTCGATTAACATGGAATCAAGAAAATAGGGCGCTTTATAGCTTAATGGTGTATGTTTTTTGTGGAAATCCCCAATGCAGTTCCTCATCAGAGAGTAAAAAATATTTTGATACCCCAAAGATTTTTTCAATACCCAACTGACTGTAAAAATTAGGGGTATTACCCAATCGAAACAAAACCCTTATCTGTTGCTCTGCAGCAGTTTTTCACTCTGAATCAATGCAGAATATGCTTTTCACGTTAGCTTAAAATGACATCATATACCACGTGGTATGGCCACACTGCAGCATGCCCATTTACCCCCTGTAGATTTTTTTTTTACCCCCAAAATTGGCCATGTACTCCCAAAATTGT
>CM037788.1:5353407-5403407 GCA_021229015.1 Solen grandis
TTATGGGCATAAACATTGTCTTAAAGTTTAAAAATGATTGTTAAAAAAATGAAATTGGTAGAGAATAAACAAAGTGAAATCTTGCATTTTTTTGTATTAAAAGGGGCATAACTCCTGACCTAAATAACCCATCTCAGCCACAATTGAACTCAATCGAGACATTATGGTCATTAACAATGTTATAAAGTTTGAAGATGATTGCTAAAATGATGAAGATGCTAGAGTGTAAACAAAGTGAAATATGGCTTTTTTTTATATTAAAAGGGCCATAACTCCTGACCTAATGGTACGATATCAGCCATAATCGAACTTGGCCGTGATTTTATGGTTATAAACATTGATATAAAGTTTAAAGATAATTGCTCATAAAATGAAGATGCTAGAGTGCAAACAATGTGAAATCTGGCTTTTTTGAATTTTAAAAGGGGCATAACTCTTGACCTAATGTTCCGATATCAGCCATAATCGAACTTGGCCGAGATTTTATGGTTATAAACATTGTTTTAAAGTTTGAAGATAATTCTCATAAAATGAAGATGCTAGAGTGCAAACAAGCTAAAAGGGGCATAACTCTTGACCTAATGTTCCGATATCAGCCATAATCGAACTTGGCCGAGATTTTATGGTTATAAACATTGTTTTAAAGTTTGAAGATAATTGCTCATAAAATGAAGATGCTAGAGTGCAAACGAACAAATTGTGGACGACGGACGGACGGACGGACGGACGACGGACATTCATCGATCCTAAAAGCTCATCCTGAGCACACGTGCTCAGGTGAGCTAAAAAGCAGGGATTGTATACACACATCCCTGGAAAAAGAGAACAATGATTTCGTAATCATTTATTGTACAAAACCATGATAGAAATCACAAACAGACATTAATTTATAGGCTAGTATGTATGATCAAGTTTTAATATTAATTTTACGCATGAAATATATATTGTGTACCCTACCCTTTGACTTGTTACGGCTTCTCTAGTGGGTGGGGTAAAGTTCGGGAAAATACGAAAAAATATTCTCATGTATTGTGCGCACCCCCTCCTTCAGAAACAAAATATAAGTAAAAATTTTCAATAAACAGAAAATAATTTGTATAAATTCATCTATACCTGTAATAGATTTTATTGTATATCAATGTATTAAACATAGAACTACATGCATATTTCCGTTTTTAACTCATTCAGCTATGTAAAGATCTCCAGTTCAATAAAAAAAAATTAAATTTTTGAGACCTTTTCTTGAAAGTCCCATTGAAGGTCACATATGATAGTCTCGACTGTACATTGGTACAAAGTTTCATGATGATGTGAAGTAACCTTTACAAAAGTAACTTAAACACAGATATAAACCTGTGGCAGAATAACCAATTTTACCAAGTCACAGCCACAAAATTAAATAAATACTACAAGAAAATAATCCATATCATGATGTACATGTATGTCTTGTTTCAGGAAGATGTAAAGTCATCTTCACAGAAAAAAAAGTTTAAAAACAAATGCAGAACAATCAATTTTACCATATTCATCCAATCATGAAATAATGGCTACAGCAATAAATTTTCATAAATATTAAATAGATCATATCATTATGTACCTAGTTTCATCAAGATGTAAAGTCATCTTCATAGAAAAAAACCTTAAATGCAAAGGTAAACCTGAGGAAGAACAATCAATTTCAGCATGTTCATCCAACCGTGAAATGTAGGTCACAGCATGAATTTGCATACATATTAAATAGATCATATCTAGATGTACCTAGCTTCATCAAGATGTGAAATTATCTTCATAGAAAAAAACCTTAAACACAAAGGTAAACCTGAGGTGTGACGGACTGACGAATGGACGGACGCACAAACCGAAAATCTATATGCCCTCCAACGGAGTTGGCGGCGCATAAAAATTTACAAAGGGCAATAATTCCAATATCACATGACAGAAAGTTATCTTCTTGGTCACTGCACTCCCCCTCAATGAGATCTATTCAAGTATGAAATTTTATCTTCCATACTTTTTGAGTTATGGTTTGGACAAAAATTAAATATGAACATTTTTAAACAGTAATTACTCCAAAATTAGGTGACAGAGTATTATGGTTCTTGGGCACTGCACTTCCCCTCAATGAGATCTATCCACATATAAAAATTCATCTTGATACTTTTTATACTTTTTGAGTTATGGACCGGACAAAAATTAAGTATAATAAGATATGTCACAGGATGTGACGAATACCCCCGAAGTGCATATTCATGGTTTTGTGAAAAATTTCCTGACATTTCTTTTTTCTTTTCCTTAACATTTTTAACAAATCACTACAGCATTATGCATGTACGAAATACACAATAGCTAGCATCATGTGCATAATTGAACCATATGTCCCCTACTGATCGTGCATATTTTGATTATTCCCATTACCATAGCAACCAGTATTTTTATCCAAGAAAAATATCAAAGTGAGGTGCATTAATTAATCTCCATATTGCCTTTATATACCAAGTTTCACTGAGCTAGCTTATAATATGGTTTTTAGACGGCGATAAGCCGTCTTATGCTGAAAATCGAAATCAGGCCTTGCTAATTTGCATATTTTCCACAACATTTTTAACTGTACCTCTCCGCGCTTAGTGCGGATCCATGCAATGCGATTCTGCACTAACGAATACGAGTGGAATATGTTACACAGGCATTTAAATCATAACCGTAACCGTTTGTTAACATGTTTTCTTTTGCCATTATTTTTCACTGGAGGCATCAATTTTAAGCGTGAAAAATATATCCGTGACATTTCTTAACCAGAACAGCAACTCATCTTACGTACATGGAGATCTACTCCTGTAAAAAGAACAAGAGCTGTCAGAGGACAGCACGCTCGACTATTCAAAATGCTTGTTGGTAAATCAAATGAAATCTATTTCAATTCTTGCCCTTCACATACCCTGTACATAATAATAGTCAAAAATGATATACCTTGATAGTCTGATACCCCTTAATATTTTTATGATGTCTAAAATCAATCCCATGCCTAGTTACTGAGACATAAGCACAATAACACTGTGCATGCAAAACTTTAACCAAGTATCCAAGTTAGAAAAGGGCCATAATTTGTATAAAATTCAGTCCAAAAGTTACATTCCTTAGTTTTCTGATGCCCCTGAAGACACTCCTTAACTTTCTAGTCAATTCCACAAGCAATTTCTGAGATATAAGCTGGATAGTAGCTTGAATGCAAAAATATAACCAAAATACTAAGTTAAAAGGGGGTCATAATTTTTAATATATTCCATCAAGTGTTATCTTCCTTTATAGTATGATACCCCTAAACATATTAAAGATGTTTCAAATCAATCGCATGTGTGGATACTGAGATATTAGCATGAAAGTACTTTCATGCAAAACTTTAACAAACATTTCCATGTTAAAAAGGGGCAATAATTTGTAACATATTCTATCAAGAGTTATCTACCATGAAATTACGATACCCCTTAACATATTAATATGCCTGGATACTGAGATATAAGCCTGAGAGTATCTTGCATGCAAAACTTTAACCAAAATTTCTAGTTAAAAAGGGGCCATAATTTGTAATATATTCCATCAAGAGTTATCTACTTTGGTTGTCTGATGCCCCTAAACATATTCATAAACTTTCAAGTCAATACCATGAATGCTTATTGAGATACAAACTAGATAGTAGCTTGCACGCAAAACTTTAACCAAATTTTCTATTGCATGCAAAACTTTAACCAAAATTTCTAAGTTAAAAAGGGGCCATAATTCATATTAAATTCAGTCAAGAGTTATCTACCTTGGTTGTCTGATGCCCCTGAACATATTTATAAAGTTTCAAGTCAATACCATAAACAGTTATTGAGATATAAGGTTGATAGTAACTTGCACGCAAAACTTTAACCAAAAGCTGCAACGCCAACGCCGATGCCGACGCCAGGGTGACTACAATAGCTCTCATATTCTTCGAATAGTCGAGCTAAAAAGTAGTGCTCCGTATGTATGTAATTGACCTAAAGTAGTCCACAGAATATTTTGCATGATGGCGAGTAAGGTTCCTCCCATTGCATTTCTTAACTTTGAAATAGATAGGCAAACATTCTAGTATCTTAAATAATCAAATACCTGGTCAATTTCTACACCTACAAAACAACAGATAGAATTCACTAGCACTAGAGAAAGAGAATGACCTACTTAGGTATGCAGCTCTTTATGAATGAAAGGTTCATGACCTTTACTCCGGATTATTATGTTACAAACAGAACTTCTGTAGCAACAGCGGATGGAGTTTTTGTCGTCATGTGACTGCTTTAATAATTTCAGAAACTCTGGGTTTAGAATGTTAATCCCGTCGCCGTCTCTCAGCGCATTGTGCGCTTTGATTAAGTAATCACAGCATCCCAAGTTCTGGACAGGCGGACAGAGGGCAAACCAATGCACAATCAGGGCTTATGACACTTGACCTCTTAGTGTGACCAAGACCTTTCAGCTATGAACCCGGTAATAGTACACAACACACTGTATCATTATGGTGCACATTTATGAAAAAGAAAATTCACAATCTATTGAGGAGCGACAAAGATATGGAGCAGACACAAAAACAAACCCTTTGAACTCTAAGTGTGACCTTCACCTTGAAGCTACAGACCTGGGATTGCACAACATATTTCTGCATGATGGTGAACATTTTTGACCGTAATTCAAAAAGCCATCAAGGAATGTCAGAGTTATAGAACAGACACAAAAAATAAACCCCATTTCTGACCTTTTAACTCATAGTTTGACCTTGTATCTGGAGCTACAGACCTGGAGAATGCGTGCAAAACACCGAGTTTTGGTGGTAAGCATTTCTGCCAAGTAATTTCAAAATTCATCAAGAAATGTCAGAGTTATACAGCAGATACAAAAAAAAAGACCCCATTTTTTACCCCATCGTCTCATGATGGGGAACATTTCTGCCAAGTAATTTCAAAATCCAAAAAATAGACCCCATTTCTGACCTTTAAACTCTAAGTGTGACCTTGACCTTGAAGCCACAGACCTGGGGATTGCGTGCAGCACACTGACTCATGATGATAAACATTTCTGCTGAGTAATTATAAAAAACATCAAGGAATGTCAGAGGTTAGGAGCGAAAACGAAAAAATAGACCCCAATTTTTACCTTTGAACTCTAATTGTGACCTTGACCTTGAAGCTACAGACCTTGGGATGTGAGCGACACATCATCTCATGATAGTGAACATTTCTGCTAAGTTAAACTAAAAACAAGAGGCCCATGATGGCCCTAAATCGCTCACCTGAGATAAATTGGTTGACCCAAGGAACATCTGTACCAATTTATTTTAAAATCTGGCCAGTAGTTTTGAAGAAGATGATTTTTAAAGTTTTCATATTTTTTTTTCTTTTTGTTGCCATGGCAACCAGAGTTCTATATGGATCAAGTTTATTTTAGCAACTTTTGTGAAGGTTGACCCAAGGATCATTCCTGCCAAGTTTAATCAAATTCTGTCCAGTGGTTTCAGAGGAAATGTTGATTAAAGTTTTCCCCATATACATATCAGGCAAATAAGCCCCGCCCCTGGCGGCCATGTTTTTTACGGATCAGAAATTTTTTTAGCAACTTTGGTAGAGGTTGACCCAAGGAACATCTGTACCAATTTATTTTAAAATCTGGCCAGTAGTTTTGAAGAAGATGATTTTTAAAGTTTTCATATTTTTTTTTCTTTTTGTTGCCATGGCAACCAGAGTTCTACATGGATCAAGTTTATTTTAGCAACTTTTGTGGAGGTTGACCCAAGGATCATCCCTGCCAAGTTTAATCAAATTCTGTCCAGTGGTTTCAGAGGAGATGTTGTTTAAAGGTTTCTCTATATACATATAAGGCAAATAAGCCCCGCCCCTGGCGGCCATGTTTTTTTACGGATCGGAATATTTTTAGCAACTTTGGTAGAGGTTGACCCAAGGAACATCTGTACCAATTTATTTTAAAATCTGGCCAGTAGTTTTGAAGAAGATGATTTTTAAAGTTTTCATTTTTTTTTCTTTTTGTTTCCATGGCAACCAGAGTTCTACATGGATCAAGTTTATTTTAGCAACTTTTGTGAAGGTTGACCCAAGGATCATCCCTGCCAAGTTTAATCAAATTCTGTCCAGTGATTTCAGAGGAGATGTTGTTTAAAGGTTTCTCTATATACATATAAGGCAAATAAGCCCCGCCCCTGGCGGCCATGTTTTTTTACGGATCGGAATAATTTTAGCAACTTTGGTAGAGGTTGACCCAAGGAACATCTGTACCAAATTATTTTGAAATCTGGACAGTAGTTTTGAAGGAGATGATTTTTAAAGTTTTCATTTTTTTTTTCTTTTTGTTGCCATGGCAACCAGAGTTCTTCATGGATCAACTTTATTTTAGCAACTTTTGTAGAGCCTCACCCAAGGAACATTCCTGCCAAGTTTCATTAAATTCTGTCCAGCGGTTTCAGAGGAGATGTCGTTTAAAGCAAATTGTTGACGACGGACGACGCACGACGGACGACGCACGACGACGGACGCCGGACGAAGGGCGATCACAAAAGCTCACCTTGAGCACTTTGTGCTCAGGTGAGCTAAAAAAACAAAAACAAAAAAAAAAATTTCTGCTAAGTAATTTCAAAATCCATCAAGGAATGTCAGAGTTATGGAGCGGAAATGAAAAATAGACCCCATTTTTTACCTTTGAACTCTAAGTGTGACCTTGATCTTGAAGTCACAGACCTTGGGATTGCGCGCGACACATCATCTCATGATGGTGAACATTTCTGCCAAGTAAATTTAGAATCCATCAAGGAGTGTCAGAGTTATGGAGTGGAAACAAAAAACAGACCCCATTTTTGACCTTTGAACTCTTTGTGTGACCTTGACCTTGAAGCCACAGCCTGGGGATTTTGCGCGACACATCATCTCATGATGGTGAACATTTCTACTGAGTAATTTCAAAATCCATCCAGGAATGTCAGAATTATGGAGCGGAAACGAAATCTATACGGACAGACAGTTCGATTATGCCCACCTTTGGGGGCATAAAAAATTAAGGGCAATAACTCCAATATTACATGACAGAGAGTTATGGTTCTTGAGCACTGCACTTCCTTTCAATGAGATTTATCCACACATGAAGTTTCATCTTGATACCTTTCATTCTTTTTTAGTTATGGCCTGAACTAAAATTAAGTATAACTAGAACCGCAAGCGGTATCTTGGTTTTCGCTTTTAACCTAATCAACTTGAACACTTTATTTCAATTCAGCCACAATTTTTAATATGAAACAGAACGCAAAGGTTTTTTGAAGACCTACTCTCATTTGCACAGTTTTTTTTTTTTTTTTTGAATGTTAGAACATTCAAACTCCTCTAGCGCAAATATTTCCCCATACCCTATCATCACATCACATCACATTCTGTGGTGCTGTCAACAAGGAACAAAATGCTGAAAACCGCATTTCAATTAGACTTTAACATTTTGAGTTATAGGCAAAAGAGTGATTTTAAGCAAAGCGCCCTCTAGCGGCAAAATGAGAAAAAAAAATGATAAAAATTTTACAATTAGGTACCTAGAAATGCAGCAAATAGTTCAAACAAGTATATAAGTCGCACTAATCGAACATTCTTTTTCTTATATATCACAATTTTAAGCATAAACACTGAATAACAATTATTCCAAAAAAGGATCAAACTTTGGATTGCCGTAAAATGAAAAGATCAAGTCCGATCTTCAAAAACTAAACATTATACGAAAGAACTATTTAGAACTAAAACTTTTGTTCATATACTCTCATTGAAATATTTTTAGATTTGGAGCACTTTGGGGCCGAATAAAAACACAATTATCGTAATATGACCTTGACCTTTTCAATGTTTTTTAACTTTTTAATTGTGAGGCCCTTTCAAACATAACAATACATAACTTGTGAAAATTTCATGAAGAATGAACAGAAAATAAAGTCAGGAGCGACAAAAAAAACATGTTTTTGAAATTTTAATTTTTCCTAAAATTTAGTGAAGTTTGACCTTTTTCTAGAGGACAAACCATGCATTTCTTAAATTCGCCACCCCATATATTTTGTGCGTATATGTCTTGCAAATCATTTGCAGCAAACAGAATTCTTCTATCTGATTTCTAACAAAAATGGATAGGTTTTTCGGAGACCTACCCTCATTTGCAGTTTTTTTACGAGATTCGAACTTTCAACCTTCCGTTACTAGCTCAAAAAGTTTCAGCCACTCATACCTAGAAACTATGATATTTTATTAGGCTATCAACAAGGAACATAATTCAATTAACCGCATTTGGATCAGGCTTCAACTTTTTGAGTTATAAGCAAAAGAATGATTACAAGAAAAGCACCCCCTAGCGGCAAAATGAGATAAAAAATTGATTAAAATTTTACTGTTTGGTACAGTGGGGCTCACGTTCAAGTTGGCATATTTTTCGTGTATCGTGCGTGTAACGTGCGTTCCGTAACCGTGTATCGTGCGTGTATGGTGCGTGCGTTTATCGTTCACGATTCTAACTTGTTTCGTGTAACGTGTAACGTGTTTCGTTTATCGCATCGTTTGTACCGTGTGAATCGTTCTGCACGATATATTTTGTGGACCGAGAGATTGCGATTTAATGTGCATTCAAAATACAGATTTCTACTCTTGATTGTTCGTTATATTTAAAATTGCATAATACCTAAAAGTGATACAGGTTAGAAGGGTGACGTACATGTGTTTTCATTGTCATTCAAATTCAAAATATGAAAAAAATAAATAAATAAACATTAAACATAAACGTACCTTTTTTTCCAGGTGATCCAAATATATCCTAAAATATTTCAATGAATGTAACCACATCAGGATATATTACGTCACGGTTTTGACAGCGAAATAAAAATGTAACAAATGACCAACATTATCGCAAAATTTACTGTTTGAATTTGGCATTCTACTTAATTCATTGGAAATAATTAGATAAAAATTCGCAGGTGACGCCCCTGACACGTTTGACAAGAACTTCCTGTGTACTATCCTTGGTGTTTCCAGCTTGACACTACACAGCACAGGAAACGATTTCAATCACATTGTGTCGAGACTTTACCTTACTGGGTGTACTTATATTTACGAAATTAACAGTTTTTTTTACATTAAAAAAAATAAAGTTTTTTAATTTTAAGAATATGTAAGGTTATTTATTTACAAATCCTTTATTGCACACACACACATATATATATATATATATATATATATATATATATATATATATATATATTAAAAAAAAAGAAAATAATAAAAATAATTGGAAAAAAAAAATTAAAAAAAAAAAGTAAAACCAAGTCAAAAAAAAAAGAAAACATGTATATCATCTTAAAACAGTCTGCAGTAAAAATAAGTGGTTTAAATAATCTGAAAAGGAAATCAGAAGAAGAAGTGAGAACAGAGAAAACATCGAATTACAAAGCAATCAAAAACTAATCGTTAAGTGATCGGGTATGAAGCACAATATTTTATTCTAGCCAGGCTGTTTGAAATTGGAAAAGAAATGAGAAAAAGAGATAATCTCACAAATAAAAAGAAGTTTGCCAGGTAAGTATTTAAGTATCGCCAGTTATTAACATAATAAACTGACAAATTTACCTGAATTAAGTTTGTCATTTTCGTTCATAATATTATTAAAAACAAATATATTGGCACAAAATATACCGCCTGCTATTATGCGGTAAAAAATCAAGACCTTGTCGCATAAAAGAAAGTACATTTTAGCAACTAACGAAATTCATCTTGGGTTTCGTGTAAAAGACATAACGTCTACTCAGCCATATTATTACACGGTGTTATAAACCAGTGATCACCAGTCAAAATGACGTTACAGGAAATGGATTTTGTGACTTATCATTATACAGTGTCATATGTGAGCGGATGCAGATACTGTCCCTTCTGTGTCGAGGGTCTGGCCTGGTTATCAAAATTAGGTGCAGGTACTTGTCGTTTGTGTGTACAGAATATAAAAGATCATTTACTTTTTCCCCATGTACATAACATACAACACGAAGAAAAACCTAATAACAACACTGCCATATAAACATACATTGCTCCTGTCAATCTTATATAGACAAATAATGAATCAGAGTGGAAAACGGGTGGAAACTCATTTAGACATCAGAGAATAAATAGTTTATGGATTAAGAATATATAAGAAATATATATAGAGAGGGTCATGATAAATTATGGAAAATATATATTCTAAAAAAGTACATCGGCATATGAACACACACACATCTTATTTCTTCTTTGTCAGATACTTTAATTTATACATTTTTAACAATTAAACATCTCTTATGAAAGTTGAGATATAACATTGGTCGGTCGGCTTTTGAGAGGAGCTGTCCGATTAAGGTTTTCTCACACGAAGCCAAAATAATACATAACATGTATACAATTATATAACCTACTTCAACAGAAACTGAAGAAAACACATCTTTGTGATCCCCGTAAATATTTATTATGTTTGTGTGTGTCTGATAAAAATCACTGTGAATCGTGTATAGATAATTTGATATCAGTTTTTTTTTTCTTTAAAATTATGTCATACAATTTTGTTATGCAGATTAATTACTATTTTAATTGTAGTTAATGACGAATTTCGGTCATATTGCTACTGATATTATACAATAAATAAATGCAGATTGGAAAATTAAAATCATACCAGCACGATTTGTAGAAAAAAATGCTAGTTATATATAAATAGTTATATAAAAATGCTAGATATACATGTAATAGATATAATATATAAGTAGACTATCCATGTCACAAAATAAATATCCAAGAAAAACATATTTCTTTCAATCTAAAAGTCTTGCTTTAATTATGTACTTTCTATTGGGCACGTGCCAATCCTGTGACAATGTGACGTAATTTGCTTTCATGTTAAATAGGATGTAAACTGTGACATGCGCTGTTATGTAAACAGCATAGGTAGGAATCAAGTGATTTAGCATATAGCACATCTATATAGGCACATAGCACAACAATACACAGCAATACAAAAGTGTCACCAAAACTGAACCCCTCTGTGTCTAAATATCCACTCTACACACCTAGGAAACTAACATACTGCAAGAATGTAAAACTGACAACAGTTAGCGGTTTCTTTTTCCAGCTGAAAGTTTTGTGTAAGCGGTTGTTTGATGGTTTTATAGCAGATCTACGAGTTGACATTGTATGTGGTATAAGATTTCTTTTCATTTTGCAACTTAAAAATATTTGTCGTTCTTCATGTGAAGGATAGAAACACGATTTATCTATAAAAAAAAGTCTTCAGTGTTGTCATAGATACTAAGGAAAAACTTAATAAGATGAACTAATTGATCGATTGCGTTTTTTTGAATTTATTCGATAAACTGATAGGAAATTAGGAATTAATTGCCGAAAGCATAACTTTAAATACTCGCTTTTCCATACATATCCTGGTGATGGTACAGGTAATTATAAAGATAAAATGGGCTCGAGTTTTCCACTCCTAAAACTATTGAATGTTTTTATCCGTCTTTTGAAAATCATTTGGGGTTGGTTGTTTTGTCTGTCTTCCAATAATGAGTAATCATACATTGTATAAACAGATTCGTATAATCGTCAATTCTATTTATTTTCTTATTAAAAGAATTAGAAAAAAAAGATTGATAAGTGTCTATGGACGAAAACAACTACAGCTAGTATATGTGGCTAAAATTATAGATTACCAACAATACGATACGATTTTTTTAATTCTGTGTTCAGATTTGTTTCGGTAAATGGCCAGATCGGTAATTAATTAAATAAAAAGGTAACTCCTTTGATGTTTCATTTATTGATTATATATGGAATTTTGTTCCCAAACTTTAATGATAGTGTGAAAAATAGATCATACGCATTGAATGGAGTATGCATTCATACATTGTACATGAACGTGATCATATAAGAATAAAAAAGTAATCATTTCTTTCAGATCTTCGACGTATCTAAAAGAACAAACATGAAATATAAAGTTTACTAGCAATTACATGTAGTTATTATAAATCTAAAACGAGAATTTAATACGATTGCTTGTCTCTTGATTCCTTCTTTAGTTCTCTTGTTAACTAATGACGCATAGAGAAGTAGTCTATGGACGAAAACAACCGAGTTGACCGAATAAGCCGGCAGCGTTTGCATCGTCCGTATCGTGTGGACCGTGTATCGTGTATATGAACCAAACGTGTAACGTACGTGCACCGTGTAACGTGCGTTCCGTGTCCGTGTAACGTGCGTGTAACGTGCGTTCCGTGTGCCAACTTGAACGCGAGCCGCACTGTACCTAGCAAAGCAGCAAATGGTTCAATCAAGTATACTAGTTGCACAAGTCAAACTTTTTATTCTTGTGTATCAGAATTTGAAGCATAAAACCTGATTTACAATTATTCCAAAAAAGGATCAAACTTTGGACTGCCGTATAATGACCAAATCAAGTCCGATCTTCAAAAACTAAACATCACTGGAAAGAGCTCTTTAAGAACTAAAACTTTTGTTCATATACTTTCAATGAAATATTTTTAGTTTTGGAGCTATTTGTGGCCGAATAAAATCACACTAATCGTAATATGACCTTGACCTTTTCAAATTTCTTTTAATTTTTTTATTGTGAGGCCCTTTCAAACATAACAATACATATTGTGTGAAAATATCATGAAGAATGAACAGAAAATAAAGTCAGGAGCGACAAAAACATGTTTTTGAAATTTTAATTTTTCCTAAAATTTAGTGAAGTTTGACCTTTTCTAGAGGACAAACCACGCATTTCCTAAATTCGCCACCCCATATATTTTGTGCGTATATGTCTTGCAAATCGTATGCAGCAAACAGAATTTTTCTATCTGATTTCTAACAAAAGTGAGAAGGTTTTTCGTAGACCTACCCTCATTATTTCACTTTTTTCCAAGGTTCGAACATTCAACCTCTCCTAGAACAATTTTTTTCCCGTACTCGATGATGAGATTTCCATCATATTTGATTGGGCTCTCAACAAGGAACATTATGTAAAAAACCGCATCTAAATCAGGTTTCAAATTTTTGAGTTATTAGCAAAACAGTGATTACATGCACTGCGCCCTCTAGTGGCTAAATCAGAAACAAAAGTGAAAAGTTTGACCATTTAGGCACATGTTCAGATAAAGATGACTCCATGCCCAAAATTTCATAGCTGTAGCTTTTTTCATCTGGCCGCTAGGCTGGACACAAAAATGGGTGGAATTGGAAAAATAATAAAAAAAAAACAAAAAAACAAATCAACAGAAGAAGAACAATAGGTTTTCGCCCTGCAGAGGCGAAAACCTAAAAATTTAGAAAGGGCAAAAACTCCAAAATTATGCAACAGAGGTTTGTTTCTTGGGCACTGCACTCCCCCTTAATGAGATCTATCCACATATGAAGTTTCATTTTGATACTTTTTATACTTTTTGAGTTATGGCCCAGATCAAAATGACGTATGAAAATTTACAAAGGCCAATAATTCCAAAATTACGTGACAGAGAGTTATTTTTTGAACACTGCACTACTTCTCAATGAGATCTATCCTCATATGAAGTTTCATCTTGAAAGCTTTTATACTTTTTGAGTTACCGTAAACACTCATGTATTGTGCGCACTCATGTATAGTGTGCATCCTGAGTTTGAGGTTCAAAACCTTGGTAAAATCTATTTCCCTTCTAGAATGCGCACTCATTTTTCGTACATCGAGGAGGCCGCCATTTTGTTTAGCTGCGGGTGTTTTGCGGATATTCGATTGAACTACAGGTAAAAAAAGTTCTAGTGCTTCCGAAAGTCAGTCATGCGATGATCAAAATTCACACCTCTAGTATCCACATTCAGCTTGCATTGTTACGTTAATGTTCATTATGGCCAATAGTTTGAGTAATTGTCTTCAAACGTTGACGCCTTGTTGCTTGTTTGTGGCAAGTTCCTTTCCAAATGGAATTTGAAGTACATAATTATCTTTAACTGAAAAGTTTTGTCCAAAATGGAACTAACTAGCTAGAATATCATCTGAATGTACTAAAAACAATCAGCTGATTGTATAATCATAACATAATGGCAGTCATGGTTTGTCTCAGTAATGAAGATGCTAATATTGCATTTGGCTTCATGTCATCAATGCATTATTAAATAAAGTACAGTACATTACTGAACGCTTTCTGGATGATTCACAGCATATATAAACAAACGAGATCAATGGTTTTGTAAGCATTTCTTTCACAATTATATTGAAGAAATCACAAACAGACAAAAAATTTCTGGCAAGTATATACGATAGAGCTTTAACACCAATTTAAAATATGAATACAAACTATATATAGACTCTATATACATATAGACTTTGCCGATCGCTGATATGGCTTCCTAGTGGGTGGGGTAAAGTTTGGAAACACAAAGGAAAAACTGAATTCTCATGTATTGTGCGCACCCCTTCTCAGAAATCGAAATTGAAGTCATAGAAATGTGCACAATACATGAGTGTTTACAGTATGGCCCAGACATAAATAAGTATGATAAAACTCTTAAATTATGCTACAGAGAGTAACGGTTCTCTGTCATTGCACTCCTCCTTCAAAGAGATCTATCCCCCTGTAAAGCTGTCAATCTAGCAATTTAAATTTTATATCAAATTTTATGCAATACTTTAGCTTGACCACAAACATGACAGCGAATGGCATTGGGCATGTATACCTGCTAAAAGTCGGGAACTATGTATAAGCTGCAACAGAATCAGCAACCTCTTCATTAAATATATCTCTTCAATCGAGATGGCCTTCTGGCCTGCTTTTTTTTATTTTTATTAATTAATTGTTTAAAGAAGCGGCAATATGGGTATCTCTTTCTCTCTATATATAAAGTGCATGTTGCATGCAGTTGTGCATGCATCATTACATTCTTTTCGGCTATTTGACAGTTAACCAGAAGTTCTCTAGCACATGCTATACTTCTATGTGTTGGTTCACAAGCGCTCACTGAGCAGTTGCGATCTTATATGAAAGGGCATGGACCAATTAGCACACAATTAGCGCAAGCACTAGACAATGTCCATAAGATTCCATTATTTATTTATTGATTTATTTAAGATTTAGTCTGTCTAAATAATAATAATAATTTATCACAGCTGTTTGGATTGTTTGACATGCATGCAAATCAGAAAAAACTAGGACTGCCATTGTAATGGCTCAAATACCCCTCGCATGTCGCTTTGTCACAGGAATGAAGTTTACAGTTCTTGTTTCAAGTTTCATCTTGTTTTAATTCATTCAAGTTTTATACTTTTTGAGTTACGCCCCGGATAAAAATTAAGTATGAAAATTTACAAAGGGCAAAAACTCGCAACAAAGAGTTATGGTTCATGGTCACTGCACACCCCCTCAATTAGATCTATCTACATATGAAGTTTCATCTTGATATCTTTCATACTTTTTGAGTTATGGCCCGGACAAAAATTAAGTATGAAAATATACAAAGGGCAATAACTCCAAAATTACACAACAGAGAGTTATGGTTCTTGGTCACTGCATGCCCCCTCAATTAGATCTTTATACATATGAAGTTTCATCTTGATGCCTTTTATACTTTTTGAGTAACAGCCCGGACAAAAAAAACTGACAGACGGCCGAACGGCCAGACAGACAAGCTGAATCCAGTATACCCCCCTTACAACTTTGTTGTGCGGGGGGGTATAAAAATCGTTTACAGGCAGAGAAAATACTAAACAAAGAAACAATTTTTGTTCCTTTTTAAATAGCAGCTGATTATCGAGTTCCTGATTGAAGTTCATAAATTAATCAATTCAAATATTCAATCAATAACTTTAACAGTCACTTAATATATACTGGAAATACAATAAAAAGTCAAAGCTTACGAAGTTTTATTAATGAAAAAAATATATACGATATTTCTCGCGCTCGCTCTCTCTCTCATTAGATACTTTCTTAATACCTTAAATATCATATTATTATTAGTATGTGTACATTTTATTTAGTTAGGTCGATTAATGTAAAATTTGAAAAAAAATGCTCCAAAAGATATCGTGTTAATTAACACATGTGGAAGAGTACTAGATATCAGTAAATTACTGTTATAATTTGTTTTTATTGTGATTGTTATCATTACACATAATCATAAAAAATATAATTATAAATAATCTTCATTAAAAAAAATCTTTCTCTCATTACATTGGCCTCGATGGAGATTGCAGAGTCTGTCACTTTTTCAGGGGGACCACAACCACAATTTAGTTTGTCCCCATTTCCTGTCGCTTGCTATGTTCGTTATATTTCAGATGAAAACACGGTTTACCAGTTATAGGTGACGACAAGACTAATTTTGATGCAAAGCATTAAAGATGCCACGTTTTTGAAGCATGACTTAAATAAAGCAAAGCCATACAGAAAAGGTCTAAAAACAACAAAAAACTTATATTATCAAATTATTCAGAAATATAGAACAAACAAGAGGGCCCTAAAGACGCTCATCTGAGAAAAACTGCCTTCATTGCCTGTACAAGTTACAAAATTATAGCATAATTGTACTGAATTCATAATCCAAATGAAATCTGGCAAATTCAAACATTAAAAGGGGCATAACGCCTGACCTAAATGGCCGATATCAGCTATGGTCAAACTTGGCCAAAAGAATACAAGAATACAGCTATAAACATTGTCTTTAAGTTTGAAGATGATTGATTAAGAAATGAAGATGCTACAGTGTGAACAAAGTGTAATCTGGCATATTTTAATATTAAAAGGGGCATAACTCCTGACCTTATTGGCCGATATTAACCATAATCGAACTTGGCCGAGAGATTATGATATTAAACAATGTCAAAAAGTTTGAAGATGACTGTTTAAGAAATGAAGATGCTAGAGTGCAAACAAACTAATTGTGGATGACGGACAGACAGCGGATTGATGACGGACATTCATCGATCCTTACAGCTCATCCTGAGAACATGTGCTCAGGTGAGCTAAAAAGTACAGAAAATACTTTAAGTATAGTAGACACATTATGTGATGATGATTGAGAATCTTTAGATCAATGAAGATACATTTTACAACAGGTAATTCCTTTCTTATATTATTATTGGAATAGTTAGGGTCTGCATGATGCATGACATTTTCAGACATTAAGCTACTATGGCGGTATTAATGTCAATTTAAAAAAATCATCATCATCAGAAGCAGCAGCAACATCAACAAGAAGGATAATGATAAAGAAACAATTCAACACAGATAAGATTTTATTTGGTAAGGGATTTAGGTACAGGTCCCAGTATTAATTAACAATCTTCCCTACAGTTATTACTTCCCTTGATAACGTAGCGTGGCGTAGGAGTATGGCATTTATTTTATGTTGATGATATATATAAAATTAGATATATATTTACAAGGCTTTACAAAATAAACTATGTAATGTTCAGTTAAATTTACCCATTTCAAGCACTATACATACTGGGACCACATATTGGGCCTGGGGCTGTAAATTAGACATGTCTGCTATGGCCATATGTATAGTGTGTGTGTGTTTTTGCACTTTCTACATTATGCTGTAATACTTATTTTTAAATTGCTGTTTCATTATTTTTTCCAGTTGACCGTTTGTATCTAAAATCTGAATATTTTAAGATCTCAAAACATCTTCCTTTTTTTTTCCTGAGATTTAATGAATCAGGTTGCCTTGCAACGTCCGTTAACCAAGTTTTAAAACCTGTTGCCAATGAGTTGAAGGAGAAGTCATCAGATACATATTATATGTGTCCAGTTCCTTTTTAATAAAGATAGTAGCCTTGCATATTTTGAATCTTGTTATTTTTTTCATCAGTTAATAACAAGTAATTGATTCATAAAGTGTTTTTTTAAACATATTGCATGTTTTTATTTTACAATAGTAACAGTGGTTGCTCCTTGTTTATTATGCGGCTCCAATGGAAAAAAAAAATCTATTCCAAACTGAAGCTGCGTTTCCATGCAGCATCAACAAATATTGTTAAAAACATGGAACTTTTTGCATATTTCGAACTTGTAGTCAAATCTAGCTTGCAGGTATAAAAATGTCATCTAAACCGTGCTTACCGTGTATTGTATATCGTATAATGTAAACCACAGATCGTGAATTGTATATCATGGTATCAGATTAAAAATGCATCGCATCATACAGGTTAATCAAACTTGCTATTGCACATCACAGATCGTATATCGCATATCGTTCGTATTTCAATCATATATCATTCATATTTTTTGACAACTGATACGATAGCACCACTGCAGGTCACTGGGTCATGATTAAGGTCATCAAAGGCCAAAGTTCAGTTCCTCCTAAAAACTGTAACTGTGGTCAAAAACTGATGGTAATTGCTCCATCATATTTTTACTATGCAAAAATATATGATTTAAATAATTAAAGGGCCATAACTTACCTATTGGTATCAGCATTATTATAAAGTTGGAAGATGATTGCTTAAGAAATTAATATGCTAGAGTGTAAACAAAGTGAAATCTGGCAACTTTTTTTTTCAATTTAAAGGGCAATAACTCTTGACATGTTTGAAGATAATTGCTTAAGAAATGAAGATTCTATTTTGTAAACAAAAAGAAATCTGCCATTTTTTTATCAAAAGGGCCATAACTCCTGACCTTACTGGCCGATATCAGCCATAATTAAACATGGCTGAGAGTTTGTGGTTATAAACATTGTCAAGAAAGAAGATTGAAGGTGATTACTCAAGAAATGAAGATACTAAAGTGTTAACTAATTTGGCTACGGACATTCATCGATTCTAATAGCTTATCCTGAGCACATGTTCTCAGGTGAGCTGAAAATCACCTTTCATTCTTTCATATACAGCTTGTTCATGAACTTCAAAAGCCTGTAAGAATTTTTCCTGATTTGTTTTCAGTAGGATCTCTTTAAACTTCTGATAAACTTCTAGCGATTGGCGACGAACCTCTGCTATCAATGCTCTGTTTCGATCTGAAGTAATTTTGATATCCTACAAACAGAAGTTCAAATATTGCAAGGAATAAGTTTGGTGGCAACAAATATTAACATAACAGAAATCCAACATTTCATGACAATTCACAAAAACTTTTATTTGAAATCTGTTATTATCAAGTGAGCCTTTCCGGCCAGTTTATGAAAGTTCAAAAGCCAAATATTCTGCCATTTTTATACTTAATTTCTGTGATTTATCAATCAAGGAAGAATTATTTTTAAACTTATTTGTGATATCTTCCTCTGTGGAGCTAAAATGTAACTATTTATATTATATCTACAATTCTTATTTATATCAAATTTGTTAAACCCACATAAAAGTTACCAATGCAATGTCATTTTCAAAATTTTTCTTGTAAATAATACATTTCACTGAAGGTTCAATAAGGTCGCAGTGCCTCTAAAGTTCCCTACATCAGGATAAATAAAACATGTTAGGTCTACTGGGATTTTACCTGGGGACCCTCAACAGCAACCTGATTTAAGATTTGACAATATGACCTTGATCATATATAATTGCAGATGACCATCCCTATCCACAGGAAGTCTCATTTTTAAAAGCAGCATGCTTGTTTCAGCATTTACAAGTTTGAGTGTTGATTATTTTGGCTAAATTTCAAAGAATTATGATCAACAGTTTCAGAGAAAATGACTATACATGTCTCTTCAAAGATTATGTAAGGAAACTAGTACACATTATTGAGGGGATGTACTCTGTAATTACATATTATTGAGGGTCATATGTCCATAAGGCGATATGTGCAAATTACAATAGGATCCAATGGTTTGAGAGAAAGATATTTCTATATTTTTCAAGTTAACAAACTTCTTTTTTTTTTTTTTTTTGGCAGAGGGTCATGAGATGATCATTTGTGAAAAGTAAAACTGAAATTTGACCACTGGTCTCAGAGAATAAAACAAAGGCCCTGGATCACTCACCCAAGTATAGGGTTACCCAAGAAACATTTGTACTAAAGCATTTTGAAATCTGGCCAGTGATTTTGAAGGAGATGATTTTTAAAGTTTTCATAATTTTTTGTCTCTAAGTGTAAATATATAGATGTATCACATTACACACTTAAAATAGATCTTTAGTAAATTACATCACCCTCCATTTTCTTTCCATTGCCATGGCAACCAGAGTTCTATTTTAGCAACTTTTGTGAAGGTTCACCCAAGGATCATCCCTGCCAAGTTTAATCAAATGATGTCCAGTGGTTTCAGACGAGATGTCATTTAAAGTTTTCACTATACACATTTAAGGCAAATTAGCCCTGCCCCTGGTGGCCATGTTTTTTTATGATTGGAATAATTTTAGCCATCTTAGTAGACGGTTACCCAAGGAACATCTGTTTTAAAATATGGCCAGTAGTTTTAAAGGAGATAAGTTTTCATAATTTTTTTTCTTTCCATTGCCATGGCAACAAGAGTTCTATATGGATCAAGTTTATATTAGCAACTTTTGTGAGGGTTCGCCCAAGGATCAACCCTGCCAAGTTTAATCAAATGATGTCCAGTGGTTTCAAAGGAGATGTTGTTTAAAGTTTTCACTATATACATTTTAGGCAAATTAGCCCTGCCCCTGGCAGCCATGTTTTTTTAAGGAGCAGAATAATTTCAGCAATCTTGGTAGAGGGTTACCCAGGCACATCTGTACTAAAACATTTTGAAATCTGGCCAGAAGTTTTGAAGGAGATGATTTTTAAAGTTTTCATATTTTTTTCTTTCCGTTGCCATGGCAACCAGAGTTCTACATGGATGAAGTTTATTTTAGCAACTTTGTGAAGGTTCACCCAAGGATCATCCCTGCCAAGTTTAATCAAATTTTGTGCAGCAGAGATGTCGTTTAAAGCAAAATGTTGACAAAGGGCGACACACGACAACGGACATTGGACTGCAGGAAGATCAGAAAAGCTCACCTTGAGCACATAGTGCTCAGTTGAGCTAAACAAGAGGCCCATGATGGCCCTAAATCGCTCACCTGAGATAAATAGGTTGACCCAAGGAACATCTGTACCAATTTATTTTAAAATCTGGCCAGTAGTTTTGAAGAAGATGTTTTTAAAGTTTTCATATTTTTTTTCTTTTTGTTGCCATGGCAACCACAGTTATATATGGATCAAGTTTATTTTAGGAACTTTTGTGAAGGTTGACCCAAGGATCATTCCTGCCAAGTTTAATCAAATTCTGTCCAGTTGTTTCAGAGGAAATGTTGATTAAAGTTTTCCCTATATATATATAAGGCAAATAAGCCCCGCCCCTGGTGGCCATGTTTTTTATGGATCGGAATAATTTTAGCAACTTTGGTAGAGGTTGACCCAAGGAACATCTGTACCAATTTATTTTAAAATCTGGCCAGTAGTTTTGAAGAAGATGATTTTTTAAGTTTTCATATTTTTTTTCTTTTTGTTGCCATGGCAACCAGAGTTCTACATGGATCAAGTTTATTTTAGCAACTTTTGTGAAGGTTGACCCAAGGATCATCCCTGCCAAGTTTAATCAAATTCTGTCCAGTGGTTTCAGAGAAGATGTTGTTTAAAGGTTTTTCTATATACATATAAGGCAAATAAGCCCCGCCCCTGGCGGCCATGTTTTTTTACGGATCGGAATAATTTTAGCAAGTTTGGTAGAGGTTGACCCAAGGAACATCTGTACCATTTTTTTTTAAATCTGACCAGTAGTTTTGAAGAAGATGATTTTTAAAGTTTTCTTTTTTTTCTTTCTTTTTGTTGCCATGGCAACCAGAGTTCTACATGGATCAAGTTTATTTTAGCAACTTTTGTGAAGGTTGACCCAAGGATCATTCCTGCCAAATTTAATCAAATTCTGTCAATTGGTTTCTGAGGAAATGTTGTTTAAAGGTTTCTCTATATACATATAAGGCAAATAAGCCCCGCCCCTGGCGGCCATGTTTTTTTACGGATCCAAATAATTTTAGCAACTTTGGTAGAGGTTGACCAAAGGAACATCTGTACAAAATTATTTTAAATTCTGGCCAGTAGTTTTGAAGAAGATGATTTTTAAAGCTTTCATATTTTTTTTCTTTTTGTTGCCATGGCAACCAGAGTTCTGCATGGATCAAGTTTATTTTAGCAACTTTTGTGAAGGTTGACCCAAGGATCATTCCTGCCAAGTTTAATCAAATTCTGTCCAGTGGTTTCAGAGGAGATGTCATTTAAAGCAAATTGTTGACGACGCACGACACACACGACGACGGACGACGGACGAAGGGTGATCACAAAAGCTCACCTTGAGCACGCTGTGCTCAGGTGAGCTAAAAAACACATTTTGGTTGCCATGGCCACCAGAATTCTGCATAGACAATGTTTATCCCATACAAATTTTAATTGGCCACCTAAGGATCATCAATGTCAAGTTTCATCAATTTCTGCCCAATGATTTTTGAGAAAATGTCATCTAAAGTGATTTGTTGATGACACACAATGTATGTCACATGACACCCATAAAAACAGAATAACTCAGCTTCATTACAATGTCCTCAGGAGAAGAAAAAATCCCTGTAGGATTATATAAACAGTTCATAACTTTTTTATACATAATGTTTCAGCTCATATTTCATATTCTTAATGTTTTTTTCTGTATAGTTTGTCCATATCCAACTTTCTAACAGCAATGGGGTAAGGTTTCTATCATAAGGTTTCTGTCTTAAATATTATTTTTTTATTTCAATTTGGAAAATAAATTTTGATATGAAACATTCTAATTGATCCTGCTCAATGGTTCAAAAGAAAAAATCCTTATCTTTATGGAAACCTAAGTTCCAATTTTACCCAAAACTTGTGAAGAAACCTACTTTAAATGATTCTACCATTAAAAAGGCAAACTTATAGCAAAAAACTTTACCTCAATGTCTCTCCTCTTTTGATATTTTAATATTTCTGAACAATGGTCCAGAACTAGCTGTGCATCCAGGTCTTCCACCAAAGCTGGAAGACACTTGTCTAATACCTTCTTTTTTAATTCTGAAAAACAAGATAGACATGCATAGCAAACTATGTGGCAAATGTGTTCTCTGTTCAGAAGCAAGTACTGACAAAAAATGTGAAAAATCAAGAAAAACAGGGTTTGCCAAAGGAGGTAAAATCTGATGAACAATTAACAGTAAGTCTTATTACAGGAAATATATCTGGATTAAAAAGTATTTTTTCTTTAATTACAAACAAACCATTTAGGAATTTTATCCATCAAATGTAAGTTCAGACCAACAAAAAGTGTTCCTTGAAACAAATGTCATCCGTTGAAAGAAACGTGACAGAATTAGTGTGAGAGACAAAAGGACAGACAAATAATAAAGAAGTGATCTTTATGTGTCACCTATGCCTACACTAGGTGACACAAAAAGTAGAAAATAAGTGAAGAAAGTAAAAAAAACAACAAAAAAAACTTTTGAAACTCCCTCATATACCAAAGTTAAAATTATTATACAAATTCTTACTTTCCTGCTCTGTTGTTGACAGGTCAGGATATCTTTCTTCTACTGGAATAATCCGTTCAATTTCTGTTTCATTTTCTAATTCACTTTCTGATCCATTTTCTGATTCATTCGGATCCCTGTTTTGTTCTTCATTACTTGGCCTTTCATTTGGCCCTCCACCTACATACTGAGGAGATATGCTTGGGTATACAGTGTCCCTTACTAACTTTGGAGAATGAGGTGGGATTTGACTTTCTTTTACAATGGCCTGTTCTGGATCCTTTGCATCAATGTCACCTTTGTTCTCCTGTTTTATAAATATATAACATACTGAACATCAAAATACATCTGTAGATACACTTTAAAGAGAAAATATGAATTATTTCACTGTTAAACAAGTGGGCCATGAAGCCCTAAGTGCTTAACTAAGAGACTAATGCATTGTAAATAAAATTACATTCTAATTATAAAGTGCTGTTAATTTTCTATTTTTATGGAAAGAAAACCATAGACACAAGAGGGCAAAAATGGCCCTGAATTAGCTAACCTGAGAAAAACTGCCTTCATTGCCTGTGCAAGTTATTATGTTATAACAAAGTCAAATTTAATTCAAGATCATTTCAATTCCACACAAAAACTGTATATAGTTTCAAATATTGAAAGTTTTATTGGTTTCTGACAAGAAGGTTTGTCAAGTTTTTCTTATATTAGTCTATGTAAAATCAAGTGACCTCTGGGGTGGGACCAATTTTGACCCCTGAGCTATGAATTGAACAACTTGGTACAGATCCCCAAAGTCATGTTATACAAAAAATATCTAAACTCCAGGCCATGTGGTTTCTGATAAGAAGATTTTTTAAGGTTTTCCTGTATAAGTCTTTGTAAAATCAAGTGACTCCTGGGCCAAGAAAATTTTAACCCCAGGGTCATGATTTGAACATACTTGGTAGAAGTCCACTAGATGATGCTATACACCAAATATCTTCAGTGGTTTAGGAGGAGATGATTTTATAGGAAATTGCTGACAACGAATGCAGGTACTGAATACGCACAGCAGACAATGAGCCATCCCAATAGCACACCATGAGCACATTGTGCTTCGGTGAGCCAAAAACAACCATCTTATAAATTTGTATTGTAACTAATAATTTGTAAATATTTTCTTTAAACAAGAGGCCCATGAGGCCCTAAATCGCTCACCTGAGATAAATAGGTTGACCCAAGGAACATCTGTACCAATTTATTTTAAAATCTGGCCAGTAGTTTTGAAGAAGATGATTTTTACAGTTTTCATTTTTTTTCTCTTTTTGTTACCATGGCAACCAGAGTTCTATATGGATCAAGTTTATTTTAGGCACTTTTGTGAAGGTTGACCCAAGGATCATTCCTGCCAAATTTAATCAAATTCTGTCAATTGGTTTCAGAGGAGATGTTGTTTAAAGGTTTCTCTATATACATATAAGGCAAATAAGCCCCGCCCCTGGCGGCCATGTTTTTTTACGGATCGGAATAATTTTAGCAAGTTTGGTAGAGGTTGACCCAAGGAACATCTGTACCAAATTATTTTAAAATCTGGCCAGTAGTTTTGAAGAAGATGATTTTTAAAGCTTTCATATTTTTTTTTCTTTTTGTTGCCATGGCAACCAGTTCTACATGGATCAAGTTTATTTTAGCAACTTTTGTGAAGGTTGACCCAAGGATCATCCCTGCCAAATTTAATCAAATTCTGTCCATTGGTTTCAGAGAAGATGTTGTTTAAAGGTTTCTTTATATACATATAAGGCAAATAAGCCCCGCCCCTGGCGGCCATGTTTTTTTACGGATCGGAATAATTTTAGCAACTTTGGTAGAGGTTGACCCAAGGAACATCTGTACCAATTTTTTTAAAATCTGACCAGTAGTTTTGAAGAAGATGATTTTTAAAGTTTTCATATTTTTTTTTCTTTTTGTTGCCATGGCAACCAGAGTTCTACATGGATCAACTTTATTTTAGCAACTTTTGTAGAGCCTCACCCAAGGAACATTCCTGCCAAGTTTCATTAAATTCTGTCCAGCGGTTTCAGAGGAGATGTAGTTTAAAGCAAATTGTGCACGACGCACGACACACGACGACGGACGACGGACGAAGGGCGATCACAAAAGCTCACCTTGAGCACGTTGTGCTCAGGTGAGCTAAAAATCATCCAGTCAGTAGGTTAACTCAAGAGAGACTTTTGCCAGGCAATAAAATTCCCCTATCAGAAAGGGCTTTGTCTCACTAAAAAGAACCAATTTAAATATTGACATCAAGTTGGCTGAAATCAATAGTTTGTTGTTAATGATACATGAAGGTATGTTTTAAACAACTGATTTTCATGTAGACAAAGATCAGGTGGTAAGGCTTGTTGGCAACAAGGCAATATCCAGCTGGGTAGTTAGTGAAGGCAATATCCAGGACAGATCCAAGTTCATGGGTAGGCTGCTCAACCAACTATATGAAGCCACTATTTGGAGCCTCCTTTTCATTTGGGGAAAAAAGGGGCATTCATTTTTCAATACTAAGAAAAGAGTTATATAATTAATAAAACATGCTGTGTGATCTGTAAGACTTAAGTTGTATAGGTTCTGTATTAGTAAAAACATTCAAGAGAACAAGAACTGTCAGAGTCAGTGACATATGCCTCCAAAGAGTTGCTTTGACACAGATTAGCAGATTTTAGCCCATACTTGATGTACACTAGACTTGGGTGTTCCTTAGAAAACCGTTTAAACGAGTGTCCCCTACCCAATAGCTCTATCAACAAAGGTGAGTAACTCGAAATAAATTTAAGTTAAGAGTTATGGGTCTGGTAATCTGCATTTTTTTTTTATATGTTCTGTCTGTATTTGAAGTTAGATGCCAGTGGGTGCAAATATTCGTCCATCCAGGACAGAGTTAGTATCTGGAAACTGAAAAATTCCCCCATTTTATGACCTTTGATTGTTTTACTGTGACCTTGACCTTTTAGTTACAATCTGTATCCTTCACGTAACACTTAATCTTCTTGAGGAGATCAATGATACCAAATTATATAAATATCCTGATCCATCCAGGACAGAGTTAGTGTCCTGAAACCAAAAATACCCCCATTTTATGACCTTTGATTGTTTTACTGTGACCTTGACCTTTTAGTTACAAACCTGAATCTTTCATGCGACACTCCGATTCCTTGAGGAGATCATTGCTAGCAAATTATATCAAAATGCATGCATGCAAGAAAAAGTTAGTGTCCGGAAACAAAAATGCTCAGACAGACTGATACACACACACACACACACAGACAGACGGTCCGATTTTCTTATGCCTCCAAAGCTACAGCTTTAGGGACATAAAAAATAATTTCCTATATTCTCTAAATAAAAAGGGGCACAAATTTGTCAATATAAGGAAAGAGTTGTGGAACGTACACTTCAAATGTAGATGTTTGGAAAATTTTCCATGTCAAAAAAAAGGGGGATAACTTTGTAAAATCAAAGGTCAGAGTTATGGGACATGACATGTGAACTGGTCCTTTGAGTCTCAAAACATGTTGCAAGTTTAAAATGGATATCTATAAGGCTTCAAAAGTTTATCACCATTTTTGCAATATTTTAAGTCTATTTGTTGCCATAGCAACCATATTTCTCGACAAAGGTACAAATAAAATGATGTGCATAATCTCCATATTGCCATCTATCCATGTTATGAGTTTCATGAAAATAGTTTCTGAATTATCGCGAGATCCAGTTTTTGTGAACTGTTTAACAGATAGGGGACTGAAAAGATTTTCCTTTTAGTTTATATATTGTAAACAAAACAAGAAAAACTGGTTCTGCAATGGCTGGCAAGTTTTCAATGGATGTGCCAAAATCACTTAAAACTCCAGCTATTTTCTGCAGCCCGTGATATATATTTTAATGCAAATCGGCTCGGGTATAGTTAATTTATTTTTTGAGAGTACAACAGATGACTGTGAGGTAACTGTCTTTGGCAGCCAATTACTGCTATTGATTATGCATAGAAATGATGGCTTTATTTCATATCACATATTTACATGTACCTGTGAAAAGTGTTAAAACTTGCTAAAAAGGTGCTACAATTACATGTATTCGTTTGTCAAGAATAAAAACATTCCCATGAAAATTGACGTGAGCTGATTCATTTCTAAAGTTGTGTTATTATGCTCATGCAGCTTTTATTTAGTTATATTAAATTAAAATGGAAAGAGGTTTAAAACAGTTTCTATCTGCACAAAGTTGAGATCCTGTTGCTGGAGTTTTACCAGTCAAGCAAACTAAAACTAGAACTACCATTGTAATGGCGCATATACCCCCCACATGTCGCTTTGTCACAGGAATGAAGTTTACAGTTCTTGTTTCAAGTTTCACCTTGATGCCTTTTATACTTTTTGAGTTACAGCTTGGACAAAATTAAGTATGAAAATTTACAAAGGGCAATAACTCCTAAATTACACAACAGAGAGTTATGGTTCTTGGTCACTGCACGCCCCCTCAATGAGATCTATCCACATACGAAGTTTCATCTTGATGCCTTTTATACTTTTTGAGTTACAGCCCGGACAAAATTAAGTATGAAAATTTACAAAGGACAATAACTCCAAAATTACGCGACAGAGAGTTATGGTTCTTGGTCACTGCACGCCCCCTCAATGAGATCTATCTACATATGAAGTTTCATCTTGATGCCTTTTATACTTTTTGAGTTACGGCCCGGACAAAAGTTAAGTATGAAAATTTACAAAGGGCAATAACTCCTAAATTACGCGACAGAGAGTTATGGTTCTTGGCACTGCAACGCCCCCCCAATGAGATCTATCCACTTATGAAGTTTCATCTTGATGCCTTTTATACTTTTTGAGTTACAGCCTGGACAAAAAAAAATGACAGACGGCCAGACAGACAAGCTGAATCCAGTATACCCCCCTTACAACTTCGTTGTACGGGGGGTATAATAAGTGATTTGCTTAGAAAACAAGTAATAATTGTAACAGTGAACTGTTACTAAATCTCCCTTACGAAGTGGGGCCTGATGCCTTGGTGACCCATGTGAACATCAAAGAAGTACCATTCAATCCATCTGATCATGAGGGACAAGATTATATATGGTTTATGGATGGGGATCTAAATGGTTTTTGAAACTAAGGTCAAAAGAAAAACTGACAGGGTGGGGCCAGACCCTGCTGGGGACACTAAGGAAGTACCATTCAATCTGTCTCATCATGAGGAACAAATCTGATCTGTTTATGAGATTTAAGATCATAAGTAAAATTGAGGGGTAGGGCCTGACCCCTGGGTGACCTCTGGGGACACAAAGTAGTACCAATCAATCTGTCTCATCATGGGGAACAAGAATATATATACGGTTTAGGGGTGGAGATCTGAACAGTTTTTGAGATATAAGGTCATAAGTAAAATTCAGGGGGTCGGGCCTGATCCCTTGGTGACCCATGTGAACATAAAAGAAGTACCATTCAATCGGTCTCATCATGAGAATCAAGAATATACACTAGAACCTCGCCAAACCGAACATCATTAAACTGAATCCTCGCCATTTCGAAGTTTTCGGTCCGATTTCTTCCCTTCTCATTTTAACTAAAATTAAATTTTTAATCCAAATTTCACTATTTCAATTTTTTAGCTATTTCATATTGTATCCGGGTCAGTAACCAAGTTTATTTTGAGGAGGCACCTGGAGTGATGGCTCAGGCAAAGTTTTTCACTTTTTTTTTGAGATTGGGTTGGGCAAGGTGTGTCCAACTGGAAATGTTGATTATTGCTAACTGATGTCTGACAGGTTGCATTATATGCACGTGCCAGTAGATAAACCCAGGTGTCAGATCTTTAGTACATTCATATCATCGCATTCGTCAACCGCATGCGATGCTACCTGAAGCAGCAGATCGATGGTAAAAATATATACCGTTGTTTGACATGGTAGAATGATTATGTTTATCAGAAGCATCTAAGTAGATCATGATATATTTTCATTACTTTCCATTACTTGCAAAAAGTATATACATACACCTAATAGGTGGTTTTCACGGCATAACGATTTCCACAATATGCACCGGTTATGAAAACGCAGGTATGCACGCTCATAAACTGAAATTTTTGTCAGATTTTTAATCCAAATAATCGTTATTTCGAAGTCTTTAGCTTGGTCCAAAGGACTTCGATTTAACAAGGTTCTACTGTATATGGTTTGGGGTGGGGATCTGAACAGTTTTTAAGGTATATGGTCATAAGTAAAATTCAGGGTGTGGGGCCTGACCCATTGGTGACCCATGTGAATATTAAAGAAGTACCATTTAATCCATCTCATCATGAGGAACAAGAATGTATATGGTTTAGGGGTAGGGACCTGAACAGTTTTTAAGATATAAGGTCATAAGTAAATAGTAGTTATGGCAAAATAAGTTGGAAGGTCAAGGTTGATAGATAAAATATTGAGGTATATCTGAATAACCATTGTCAAGATGAATATGCATACCTGAGGTATAAAAGATGTATGTCAAATAGTAACAAGAGGGCCAAGATGGCCCTTGGTCGCTCACCTGAGAAAGATGATTGCTTAAGAAATAAAGATGCTTGAGTGTAAAAGTGAAATCTGGCTTTTTTTATGGTGAAATGGGCATAACTCCTAAATTTACAAGTCAATATCAGTCATAATCAAACTCAATCGAGACCTTATGGTCATAAGCATTGCCATAAAGTTTGAAGATGATTGCTCAAAAGATGAAGATGCTAGAGTGTAAACAATGTGAAATATGGCATTTTTTGAATATTAAAAGGGGCATTACTCCTGACCTAATTGATGAATGTCAGCCATAATCGAACTCAATCGAAACCTTATGGTCATAAGCATTGCCATAAAGTTTGAAGACGATTGCTCAAAAGATGAAGATGCTAGAGTGTAAACAACTTGAAATATGGCATTTTTTGAATATTAAAAAGGGCATAACTCCTGACCTAATGGTACGATATCAGCCACAATCGAACTTGGTCGTGATTTTATGGTTATAAACATTGATATAAAGTTTGAAGATAATTGCTCATGAAATGAAGATGCTAGAGTGCAAACAATGTGAAATCTGGCTTTTTTGAATTTTAAAAGGGGCATAACTCCTGACCTAATGTTACGATATCAGCCATAATCGAACTTGGCCGAGATTTTATGGTCATAAACATTGTTTTAAAGTTTGAAGATAATTGCTCATAAAATGAAGATGCTAGAGTGCAAACGAACAAATTGTGGACGACGGACGACGGACGGACGGACGGACGGACGGACGACGGACATTCATCGATCCTAAAAGCTCATCCTGAGCACACGTGCTCAGGTGAGCTAAAAAGTTATGGCCAACATTAAAGTTTTTTGATAAACATTTCAAAAATAGTTCAAAGGTCAAAGGTCAAGGTCAAAAGTCCAAAAGTGTAACACTGAAGGAAAGGTCTTGCCACAAGGAATTCACATGTGAAATATCAGTGTCTTTAGGTAACAGTTCTGAAATGACAGGCATTTTAAAGTTTTCAGAAGTTACAGCAAAAATAGGTCAAAGGTCAAGGTCAAGGTTGATAGATAAAATGATGAGGTATATCTGAACAGCTCTTGCAAAGATGAATATGCATACCAAAAATAAAAGTTGTATGTCAAATAGTAAAGAAATTACAGCCAACATTAAAGTGTTTTGTTAAACATTTCAAAAATAGTTCAAAGGTCAAGGTCAAAAGTCCAAAAGTGTAACATTGATGGATAAGTCTTGCTACAAGGAATTCACATGAGAAATATCAGTGACCTGTTGACAACTGTTCTTAAATGACAGGCATTTTAAAGTTTTCAAAAGTTTCAGCAAAAATAAGTCAAAGGTCAAGGTCGATAGATGAAATGTTGAGATATATTTGAATAGCCCTTGCAAAGATGAATATGCATACCAAAAATGAAAGTTGTATGTCAAATAGTAAAAAAATTACAGCCCCACATTGAAGTTTTTTGTTAAATATTCCAAAAATAGGTCAAAGTTCAAAGGTCAAAGCCAAAAGTGTAACATTGATGGAAAGGTCTTGCTACAAGGAATTCACAGGCGAAATATCAGTGCCCTGTTGACAACGGTTCTGAAATGACAGGCATTTTAAAGTTTTCAAAAGTTACAGAAAAATAAGGTCAACAGTCAAGGTCATTAGGTGAATTATTTGCATATGTCTGGATAGGTCTTGTCAAGATGAATATGCATACCAAAAATGAAAGTTGCACACTGAATAGTAGAGAAGTTATAGACAACATTAAGATTCCGGACGACGATGACGCCTAACGACAACGCCGGAGTTACGACAATAGCTTGTATTTTTTTTCTTTGAAAAACAGACGAGGTAAAAATGTGTGCGAAATTACAGAATTTTCACATTTTTGTAACTACATCCATTGATTAAAATTATCATCATCATTGATTAAACTTATCATTTCTTTTGTGTTTTTTACTGCGTAAATTTCCTTATATGTTTAGTACAGCAAAAAATATTGAACCAATGGCATCAATTACCATAATGAAATACATTATGTCCAAGCATTATAACAAAATTTTGTTGTATCGATACAACAAATTTCAGATATAACAAACCAATCTGCTGTGTCCCTAGAAATTCGTTATAAGCATGGTTCACTGTACATGTACTAAGGTTGCCCTACATTTACCAACAGACAACTACGTTTAACTACGTTAGAAGTCAAAACAGGCTAAACTACAGTAAATTTGGGCTAAGTGCACTGAATTAAGGTAAACAAGAAAGTCAGTAGAACTGACAGATGCTCCCCGAAGAACGTCATTGTTACAAATAAGGCCTTGGTCAATGGGTGGGAGGATATGTTGAAATCCCCATTCCTAAATCATATCTATTCTCCTCATCAGATGAGATGTTTTACCAACTCTAATTTGGAGACTTAGTAACAGTTTACTATTTAATATGATAATACGTGTTACTCATCAGATCTTTCATTGATTTTTTTTAAATTTTTATACTACTAAAAATTAAGTCATACATTTCAATGTGTGCTCATATCAAAGAGGTTAACCAACACTCTTGACATATGACTGGATATTTGAAATAGTGTATAATGGCCTAAACAACAATTAGCTGACATGATTATGATTGACATTACTAGCATATTGAATTTTGTGGGGTTTTGTTTAAATGATATCTCCTGTTAAATTAGGCAAATGACATGAATATTAGTCAACAACATGGTAGTAGGGGCCATAACTCTCTTAAAAATTGAGGAACCAGGTCACGTCGACGATATGCGCATCTCCTCTTGGTAATAAAGCTTCCCATAAAGTTTCGTTGAATTCAAGCCATTAGTTCCTGAGAAATAGTCCGGACAAGGAAAGTGGGACGGAAGGATGAACGGACGGACGGACGAAGCGGCGACTATATGCGTCACCTTCAGTGAGCATAAAAACTGCAGCCTTGACCACCTATTACAGTTATTATGGTCACAGCAGAGTTTTGACTCTGTAGATCACCATAAATATATAATGAATGTGTTAACAACTTTTGAGCTAACTAGGGCCAAATCATGTTTTTTTTTAAGTTAAATCAACATTTGTAACTAGTCTTGCCATGTCAACTACGGATGTCCCACATTTCTGTCTGTTTCATATATTATGTATTTAATTATATGTATGACGATGAGCTATTATGCTTAAGTCTAAATAACAGTTTGTTCTGTTCTGTGTAACCATAAGATGTGACCATGGCATACAGCCTTGACAACAAAATCATTTAAAAGGTCAAATAGATCAATAGACATCCCTTGGACAAATGTGATGTACTAAGTGGCACGAAAGAATACCAAACATTCCTGTAAGTAACCTTGTGTGCTGAGTTCCAACACATTCTAGTACATTATTTAACAACTTTGTAAAGTTGCAGCTGGGTACTGAACACATAACCTCCCATTACAGGACAGAGACTCTACTTCTTGGCCACCATGACAGCATAATCTACTGAAGTGCTTATGAGATCTTATACAATAATATACTATTCATACAAGAGTGTTCTTTGGAACACTTGAGTCACCTGCTGAAGAGTTACATAAAAAGTGTGATGGACAGACGGACAAACAGATAGACAGACAACGGAAAAGTGATCCCTATGTGTCACCTCTGCTTACAGCAGGTGACACAATACAGAAGAGAATCATCAGTATTATGAAAATAGATGTTGATTGTTTGAGCTCTTACACAGTGTAACCCACAAATTTTAATTGGAATTAGAATCAAATTCAGAATGACATAGACAACACCAGCCATAAATCATACCCTTCATACCTGACTTGATTCTGGTTCAGGCATATCAAGATCCGTTTTGGATTCCAGATTCTTTTCGCCTTCTTGGACAGCGTCTACAGTGGGATGCCTTGTACCAGATTTAATTTTATCTGCAGAATTGTTGTCCTGTAAAATATGAATATAATTTGCATTAGAGATTAGACACAGGGAAGAAGATGTTGTAAAATGGCCATAAATTACCCACGAAAGGGCCATGATGGACAAAGAACCACTAGGATTTGGAGTACTAAAGAGATTATAAAAAACATATACTATTAATATACAAAAGTGGAACATCAGTATCATGAAAATAATTGTTTATTTCTTGAGTTCTTACAATCACCCACAGTATTTTATTTGGAATTAAAGGTTTGTTTTCAAAGAAAACTGATGTCACCATTCTCCCCTTTCAAACTTAAAAAAAAAGTCCTACATACCTGACTTGGTTCAGGTTCTGGCACATTAGAGTGAGCATCCAGATTTGTTTTGGGTTCCACTTCTTGGTTTTCCTTTTCAGTAGGATGCTTTGTATCAGAATTATCCTCAGAATTGTTGTCCTGTGAATTATAAATTTAATTTTAATGAGAGTTTAAACTCAAGAGAGAAGATAAACTTATTGTAAAATGAGCAAAAAGAGGGCCATGGTGGACCTAGAATCACTTGGACTCTAAGTACTGAAGAGATCATATAAAAACATATTCTAATATTATACAGAAGTAAAACATCAGTTTCATGAAAATAATAGTTGATAATTTGAGCTCTTACAAACACCCACAAGATTTTATTTGGAATTAGAATCAATTTTAGGGCACAGGTAACACCTCATAATGGAATTAAATCAATTTGGAATTTTAGAATGACACAGACAAAACCTGCCACTAGTTCTATCCTTCATACCTGACTGAGTTCAGGTTCTTTTACAGGCACAACAGAGTGATCATCCAGGATTGTTCTGGGTTTCAATTTCTTATTATCTTCTTTGACAGTCTCTTCAGTTGGATGCCAGGTATCAGGTTTACTCTTATCATTAGAAGTATTGTCCTGTGAAAGAAAAAATACGAAGATTTGGCCTAAAACGTGGTTTCTAGAGTGTTAACAAGGTTTTCCTAAGCTTTGACCTTGTGACCTACTTTTTGACCCCACATTTCCCAAATTCGAACTTGTCCAAGATTTTATGAAAACAAACCTTCTGACCAAGTGTCATGAAGATTGGGCCAAAAATGTGGCCCTAATGTAACAGGTTTTTCTAGATTTCTTGACCCTTTTTGACCCCAGATGACCAAAATTGGAACTTGTCCAAAATTTTATGGAAACAAACATTCTGACCATGTTTCATGAAGATTGGGCCAAAAATGTGGCCTCTAGAGTGTAAACAAGGTTTTTCTTAGATTTGATCTTGTGACCTTCTTTTTGACCCCAGATGACCAAATTTGACTTTCCAAGATTTCATGAAAACAAACATTCTGACCAATTTATAATCTTTGACCTGACCTACTTTTTGATCCCACATGACCCAATTTCAAACTTGTCCAAGATTTTTATTTTAAGGAGGCAAACATCCTTACCAAGTTTTATGAAGATTGGCCTAAAAATATGGTCACTAGAGTGTTAACAAGCCGAATTGTTGATGACACATGTCGCACAATGGATGCCGGGCGATCACAAAAGCTCACCTTGAGCATGTTGTTCTCAAGTGAGCTAAAAAGCCAAATGGAAGAAACTGCATTAGCCTTTCCTTATTATAATCCTCCTGCTGTTTGGTCCTTGATTGTAAAATTCCCTGACTTTTCCCTAACTTTTTCTGAATTTCCAAATTTCCCTGACCAATCTCAAATTTCCCTGACTTTTTCCTGACCTTAAAAAAAAAAATCCTTTTTCCCTGACTTTTCCCTGACCTTGGGAACACTGTTACTCTGATATATTATAGTAAAATTGTGTATCCAGGTGGAAAATAAGTAAAGCACAGTGGAGAATTTTGTATTAAACAAAAGTCCTTACTTCTACCTGTCTTCCAGATACCATTGAATGTGCACCTCTTGTATCTTTTTTGGACCCCTTAGATGCATTGGTGTCACCTTCATCAGAGCATGTCTCAAAAGAGCCGTTATCACCACTAGAATCCTATAAAGGTAACATTAGATATGTATTGCTCAGTATATCAAACAGCAAAATTCACATGACAAAGTAATATGCACTGATTAAAAACAGAAGATATGACTATGACTTAGCCAATGATGAATGTATCAAGAAAGGCATTGATTGGAAGCATCAAAGGTGATACAAAAATGAAGTCATTACATGAGTTGGTAATGGAAGTGGATGCAAGACTGGAATAAGAAAGTAGTAAACTGGAAAATGTTTTATCATTGTAACAACATTAGCAGCAGCAGCAGTATCATCATCATCATCAACATCAACAATATCACCATCATAATCACTACCACTGCTACCATCAGCTAAACTCTAGGACATATATCTTTACTATTTCCAGTCTGACATACTGTATAGTATAATAATGATTCCTTATTTGTGATGTAACATCATCTGCCATTTTGGAATACTTTTACTGTTATGACATCATAGCCTGTACAACTTCATTTCTTGCATAACATCATTATTTTGTTATGGTTGCAGGAAACTGAAATTATGTAGTGCTGTCATTAATTGTTGATTCAGTTTATTTCATTATACTGCATTTTTTCGCAGCAGTATTTTTTTTTAGTTATCAAATACCCTCTGTTTACATTTTAAGTTTCAAGTTATAACCATGTATAATATTAGAATTATGTTCGGGACAAAAAAAAAGCAATTAAGCAAAGGGAGATAAATACACAAGAGGGCCATGAATCACTAACCTGATTATAAATGAGCCACATACCTTGGATTTTTCTAGATTGTTAAGAAGTTTTTTTTTGTCTTTTTTAAAGATTTTACCTCATGACCTACTTTTTGACCCAACATGACCCAAATTCGAACTTGTCCAAGATTTCATGAAAACAAACATTCTGACCAAGTTTCATGAAGATTGGGCCAAAAATGTGGCCTCTAGAGTGTTAAGGATTTTCTAAGATCTGACCTCATGACCTACTTTTTGACCCAACATGACCCAAATTTAAACTTGTCCAAGATTTCATGAAAACAAACATTCAGACCAAGTTTCATGAAGATTGGCCTAAAAATATGGCCTCTAGAGTGTTAACAAGCCAAATTGTTGATGCACAACGCACGTCGCACGCCCCATAGAGGGCGATCACAAAAGCTCCCCTTGAGCATGTTGTGCTCAGGTGAGCTAAAAATGGGACCAGGAAGAGTTACAGTTCTTGGACACTGTACTTTTCCTAGTTGCCATCTGTTTACATTTTAAGTTTCAATTCAATACCTTGTATAATTTGGAGTTATGTTCATGAAAAAAACAGAACTAAACAAAGGGAGATTATTCAAAAATGGGATCAGGGCAATAACTATGCCATCCTTGAGACAACTCAAGTGAAATTTATGACAGCACCTCTCCCCCTGATTATCACTATACACACAAAATTTGAACTAAGAAATGTAGAAGAGAAATTTAGAGTCAAATCAGGGGCAATAACTCTGTAATCCTTGAGATAACTCAAGTGATATTTTATCAAGCACCCCTCCACCTGATTATCAACGCACACACAAATTCTAAACCAAATCAGTTAAGAAATGTAGAAGTAGTTGGCGTCACAAGTATTTGGGATGGATGGACAGACCGACAAACCAACAGACCGACAGACTGACTCCTATATACCACCTCTCAAACTTCATTTGCGTGGGTATAAAAGCTTTTGTGAGTTCCATATGGTACTTCAAATCAAAATCAGTACTTAAGAAGTTAATTAAGGTGAGTTGATGACCAACCAAAGGCATCTGATACTGAGCTCAGTCATACAAAATTCTTACCTGTTTTGAAGGTTTTTTAACTTCTTTATTCTTTCCATTTTTTTGTCCCTTCCTTGCAATGATTTCAGAATCCTCATCAGAAGTTGCAGAGCTATCTCCCTAAAGTGGTAAGTTTTTAATGTATAATTAAATTCATTCTAACTCAATATTTCGGCAAAAGTATGCCTTTCTCAAGAAAAAAGCATGAACTTTTTCTTGATATAGGCATACTTTTGCCAAATTTTGAGTTAGAGCGAATTTAATTATTTATTGTATTAATTTCCCGCTGGAAAATCAACATATTTATTGGTTAAGTTTTTCTTTTTAATATTCTGTCCAGAATATGCATCATTAAAAAATCTTGATTATTTGTTTCATTGATTTTTTAAATGGACATCAAAGAATATTTCTGTTAATATAAAGAGTCCTGAATGTTTTTCTTTATTTTTCAGGAAAATTAAATTTAATAACTTCATTAAATTATTAATAAATTAATAATAATCTGATTAAACTAGAACTGCAATTGTCATGGCGAAAATACCCCCATGCATGCCACTTTATCACAGGAATTTTTTAAATGACGCAAATGGGGGTTACAGTTCTTTGGCACTGCACTTCTCTTCAAAGAGATCTATCCACATATGAAGTTTCATATTGAAATCTCTTATCCTTTTTGAGTTATGGTCCGGACAAAAATTAAGTATAAAAATTTACAAAGGGCAATAGCTCCAAAATTATGTAACAGAGAGTTATGGTTCTTGGTCAGTGCATGCCCCCCTCAATGAGATCTATCCACTTATGAAGTTTCATCTTGATGCCTTTTATACTTTTTGAGTTACGACCCGGACAAAAATTAAGTATGAAAATTTAACAAGAGCTGTCAGAGGACAGCACGCTCGACTATTCAAAATGCTCGTTGGTAAATCAAATGAAATCTATTTCAATTCTTGCCCTTCACATACCCTGTACATAATAATAGTCAAAAATGATATACCATGATAGTCTGATACCCCTTCATATTCTTATGATGTCTAAAATCAATCCCATGCCTAGTTACTGAGACATAAGCACAATAACACTGTGCATGCAAACTTTAACCAAAAATCCAAGTTAGAAAAGGGCCATAATTTGTATAAAATTCAGTCCAAAAGTTATCCTCCTTAGTTTTCTGATGCCCCTGAAGACATTCCTTAACTTTCTAGTCAATTCCACAAGCCATTTCTGAGATATAAGCTGGATAGTAGCTTGAATGCAAAAATTTAACCAAAATTCTAAGTTAAAATGGGGTCATAATTTTTAATATATTCCATTAAGTATTATCTTCCTTTATAGTATGATACCCCTAAACATATTAAAGATGTTTCAAATCAATCCCATGCCTGGTCTCTGAGATATTAGCATGAAAGTACCTTGCATGCAAAACTTTAACCAAAATTTCTAAGTTTAAAAAGGGGCCATAACTTGTTATATATTCCATCAAAAGTTATCTACCTAGATAGTATGATACTCCTAAACATATTAAAGATGTTTAAAATCAATTGCATGCCTGGATTCTGAGATATTAGCATGAAAGTACTTTGCATGCAAAAATTTAACCAAATTTTTTAAGTTAAAAAGGGGCCATAATTTGTAACATACTCTATCAAGAGTTATCTACCATGAAAGTATGATACCCCTAAACATATTAAAGATGTTTCAAATCAATCCCATGCCTGGTCTCTAAGATATTAGCATGAAAGTACCTTGCATGCAAAACTTTAACCAAAATTTCTAAGTTAAAAAGGGGCAATAATTTGTAACATATTCCATCAAGAGGTATCTACCATGAAAGTATGATACCCCTAAACATATTAAAGATGTTTAAAATCAATCGCATGCCTGTATACTGAGATATAAGCATGAAAGTACCTTGCATGCAAAACTTTAACCAAAATTTCTAAGTTAAAAAGGGGCCATAATTCATATTAAATTCAGTCAAGAGTTATCTACCTTGGTTGTCTGAGGCCCCTGAACATATTTATAAACTTTCAAGTCAATACCATAAACGGTTATTGAGATATAAGGTTGATAGTAACTTGCACGCAAAACTTTAACCAAAAGCTGCAACGCCAACGCCAGGGCGACTACAATAGCTCTCATATTCTTCGAATAGTCGAGCTAAAAAGGACAATAACTCCAAAAGTATGGAGTTATGGTTCTTGATCACTGACTCCCCCTCAATGAGATCTATCCACATATGAAGTTTCATCTAGATGCCTTTTATACTTTCTGAGTGACGGTCCGGACAAAAAAGCCGACGGCAGGACAAACGGCCAGACAGACAGGGGGGGGGGATTTATCATGTTTTGATTTACAAAAAGCAATGATTACTGTTCTGCAGAATGCTTTCCCTCACAATCAAACACATTAGAGATTCTGTCCCCATAACCATTAAATCCAAATATTTATGTTTTTTTTGGGACTGGATATTGGAATTTTGATGTGATGAAGACGGACAAGATATGTGTATGGGTTTGCCATGCTAAATAGGTAAAACAAACTAGATGGCCATTATGGCCCTAGAAGACTCACTAGAGTACCATCAGCTTAATTAAACAATTTAGTTGAACCTTGATTAAATAATAGATAAGAAAATACAATTTGAAAGTATACAGACTAAATATGAACAAGTAATAATTGTAACAGTGAACTGTTTCTAATTAAGTCTCCCAAATGAAGTTTAAGAAATAATCCAGTCATAAGTGAAAGTGAGGGGGTGGGGCCTGACCCCTTGGTGACCCATGTGAACTTAAAAGAAGTACCATTCAATCTTGTACCATATAATCAATCTGATCGTGAGGAACGAGATTATATATAGTTTATGGGTTTATGGGTTGGGATCCCAATTGTTTTTTAAATAAAAGTCAAATGTAAATTTGACAGGGTGGGGCCAGACCCCCTGGGGACACTAAAGAAGTATCATTCAATTTATCTTATCATGAGGAACAAGAATATAAATGCTTTATGGGTGGGGATATGAATTGTTTTTGAGATATAGGGACATAAGTAAAAGTTAGGGAGTGGGGCCTTACCCCTTGGTGATCCATGTGAACTTAAAAGAAGTACCATTCAATCTAACTCATCATGAGGAACAGGAATATATATGGTGAAGGGGTGGGGATCTGAACAGTTTTTGAGATATAAGGCCATAAGTAAATTTGAGGGGGCGGGGCCTGCCCCTAGGTGACCTCGGGGGTCTCCAAAGTAGTGCTAACCAGTCTGTCTCATCATGAGGAACAAGAATATATATGGTTTAGGGGTGGGGATTTGAACAGTTTTTGGGATATAAGGTGATAAGTAAATTTGAGGGGTTGGGGCCTGATCCTGGGTGACCTTGGGGGACACCAAAGTAGTACTATTCAATCTTTTCATTTTTAGGGACAAAAAATATAAATGATTCAGTGTTGGAAATTTGAAATATTAAACCAAAATACATTTTTTATGAAAAAATCTATCTTTGAGGGGGCAGGGCCTGACCACCAGGGACCCCCATTTACAAAAATTCAGGGATGCCCCACTACTCATTAAGGACTATAAGTGTGTGAATTTTTGTAAAGATAGGTTGAGTGGCCTCTGACATTATGGCCCAAACAAAATTGCCGGTGCGAGGAAGAAGAAGAAGAAGAAGAAGAATAAACAACGGAGTAAAAACAAGAAGTCTCCAAACTTCGTTTGGGAGACTTAACTAGCCATCCATCAACAAGACTTCAGTTATTGCACAAATTATTTCAAAATACAGCAATGCACATCTCTATGTAACATGTTTGTATATTTCATTTATGTACATATTCTTAGCATAGATCTTTTGACATGGTTTAAAGTTAATCAATGTTCTATATTTAGGGTATTAAGAAAGAAAATTGATGATCTCCCTTAGGAAATTCAAACCAATGCTGTGGGGCCTTATTTTTCAAGGGAACAACTAATTTTAGCATTTTGAAGAAAAATTAGGTGACCATTTGTGCCAAATGAGATAAATTCTGACCATTGGTTTCAGAGAAGATGATTTTTGAGATTATTATAAAGAGTATAGAGTATAAACTGGCCAACCCCATGGTGGCCTCAGTTTTCAAGGGATCAACTTTTTACTTAGCAATTATGATAAACAGTCATGAGGTGGACATTTGTGCCAAAAGAAATTAAATTCTGACCATTGGTTTCAGATGATTTTTGAAATTTTCTATATACAGAGTATATAAGGAAACTTGGCAAACCTTTGGAGGCCTCATTTTTTAAGGGATCAACTTCATTTTAGCAATTATAGTAAATTACTATGAGGTAACCATTTGTGCCATAGGAAATTAAATTCTGAGAATTCAGAGGAGGTAATTTTTAAAGTTTTAAAATAAAATGGTGTTGGTTACCATGGCAACCATAGTTCTGCGTGGATCAAGTTTATTTTAAAAAATTTTTGTGGAGGTTCATCCAAGGATGATTCATGCTATGTTTCATCAATTTCTACCCAGGGGTTTCAGAGTAGATGTCTTTTATATCAAATTGGTGAAGGCGGATGACAGAGGGAGGGTTATCCCAATAGCTCAACTTGAGCTTTTTTTGCTCTGGTTAGCTAAAAAATTCTGTGAGGTTCACATATTGTACTTCAAAACCAATATTGTACTCAGGAAATTGAGGTGAGTTGATGACCAGCCAAAGGTATCTTATACTGAGCTCAATAAAACAAATTTCTTACTTGTTTTGAATGTTTTTTAACTCCTTTCTTCTTTCCAATTAATTCCTGGTGTGCAGTGGCTTCAACATCCTCATCAGAATTTGTTGCAGAACTATCTCCCTAAAGTTGTAATTTTCATTGTTTATGTCATTCAAATTCTGTCAAGAAAGTGCATAACTGCAGAATCTTTCATTTTCATTTGTGAATTCAAAGAATATTAAACCCACGAAAATTGTTTACTTAGTAGAAACCACACTTTCTAGAATCTAAAAATAAATGTACCCACAAAAGTTTCTCTCAAAAAGATTCAATTAATTTTACCATTACCTGTTTTATGACTTTGGTATGTCGTGGCTGAGGATCCATCTATTTTTAGCTCACCTGAGCACAACGTGCTCATGGTGAGCTTTTGTGATCGCCTTTTGTCAGTCGTCCGTGCGTGCGTGCGTCCGTCGTCAACAATTTCTTTAAACAACATCTCCTTCTAAACTACTCACTGGATTTTGATAAAACTTCACAGGAATGTTCATTATGGGACCCTTTACCAAAGTTGTTAAAATTATTTTGATTGATCAAAAATCTAGGTCACAGGAGCTAAAAATAGATTTTAAAAATGAAAATTTTAAAAATCTTCTTCTCCAAAACCACAAGGCCTAGCCTTTTGATTTTTGGTATGTAGCATGATCTTATGACTCTCTACCAAGATTGTTCAAATTAAGACCCTGGGGTCAAAATTGGCCCCGCCCCAGGGGTCACTTGATTTAACATAGGCTAATATAGGAAAAACTTGAAAAAATCTTCTTCTCCGAAACCACAAGGCCTAGCCTTTTGATTTTTGGTATATAGCATGATCTTATGACTCTCTACCAAGATTGTCCAAATTATGACCCTGGGGTCAAAATTGGCCCCGCCCCAGGGGTCACTTGATTTAACATAGGCTTATATAGAAAAAAACTTGAAAAATCTTCTTCTCAGAAACCACAAGGCCTGGGGTTTAGAAATTTGGTGTGCAGCATTGTCTAGTAGATCACTACCAAGTTTGTTCAAATCATGGCCATGGGGTCAAATTTGGCCCCGCCAAAGGGTCACCTGATTTTACATAGGCTAACATAGGATTTTACATAGGCTAATATAGGAAAAAACTTGAAAAATCTTCTCAGAACCCACAAGGCCTGGTGTTTAGATATTTGGTGTTTAGCATTGTCAAGTGGATCTCTTCTACATTTGTTCAAATCATGGCCCTGGGGTCAAAATTGGCCCTACCCCAGGGGTCACTTGATTTAACATAGACTAATATAGGAGAAACCTGAAAAATCTTCTTCTCAGAAATCACAAAGCCTGGAGTTTAGATATTTGGTATGTAACATGGGCTAATAGACCTCTACCAAGTTTGTTCAAATCATGAATCATGCATTGTCTAGTGGATCTATATTTAGTTTGTTCAAATCATGGCACTGGGGTCAAATTTGGCCCCGCCATTGGGGTCACCTGATTTTACATAGGCTAATATAGAAATAACTTGAAAATTCTTCTTTTTAGGAAACTAGAAAACACATGGCCTGGCGTTTAGGTATTTGGTGAAAATTGGCCCCGCCCCAGGGATCACTTGATTTTACATAGACCTTTTTTGGGAAAAAAGCTAGAAAAATTTCTTCTCAAAAACCACAAGGTCTGGAGTTTAGATATTTGGTATGTAACATGGGCTAATAGACCTCTACCCAGTTTGTTCAAATCATGACCCTGGGGTCAAAATTGGCTCTGCCCCAGGGGTCACTTGATTTTACATAGCCTAATGATATCAGGTGAGCGATTCAGGGCCATCATGGCCCTCTTGTTTTATAAGGCTTAACCCCAAATGTTTGCTTGACAAATGGACAGATGGATGCACAGAAGAAGATCATTCCTATAATGCCCTCATCACTTCATAGTGGGGTATTAAAAATAGACGATACCTTGGGGTACTCTCATTTTTCAGTCAACCCAGGGAAGGTACATGTCAAGTTTTTCTCTAATTAGTCTGTTCTCCCCACCCACCCATCTTATAGAGGGATAATCCTGAGCTAGTAAGTTTTCCCCCCTATCACATATAAAGGTGGTGAAATTCTGGGCTGGCGAGTTTCCTTTATCATATGGTTTTAGTGTTAAGGTGGAGGAAATTCTGGCTGGTCAAATTTTTCTCCCTATCTGATATCTAATAAATTTTGCGCGACATTGGAGAAATTTCTGGACAAGTCCACTGCCCCCCCACCCCCCTCCATTCTCTTGTAAATCATATACGATTGTGAAGAACATCTAGCTAGTCAGTTCTTACCCTCCACCCCACCAACACGTTCCCAATTGTGTATGAAGGTTGAGAAATTCTGGGCTAGTCACTGTATGACATTGTGAAGGGACAAGCAGTGTCGCATTAAGTTATAGGATTCTGCTCTCTGACTTTTAGCAAGAGTATTGTAAACAAATTTAGATCATAATTTATCCTATGTGAACCTGGCCAATGCTTACAAATGAATGCCTGTAGCATATTGAAACAGGTAAAGATTTCATTGCCTCAAAACCTGGCCAATCTTTACAGCAATTGCCTGCAACATTAAAAGAGGGATCCTCTTTTTTTACAGGTTTTAAACTTGACAATATCTGACATATTTCCAAAAACAACAGCATCTGTGTGTGTGTTTTTTGTTGTTGTTTTTTGTGTTTTTTTTCTAAAGGGGAAATAATTTGGTCAAAGTGTATCTAAGAGTTATGGCCCTTGACGGGAATGCAGCCTTTGAGATAGTGAACAAGTATGCAAAGATTAATAACAAAAGGTTTAATAATTCAAAAGTTATGGCCAAGGTTAAAGTTTTTCACTGCATTTGTTTTTTTAAAAGGGAGATAAATTTGGTAAAAATAGACATATGAGTTATGGCCTTTGACAGGAATGTGGCCCTTGAGATAGTGAACAAATATGTGAAGTTTGATGACAGGAGGTTTGATAGTTTAGAAGTTAAAAAATACAGTTTCTACCATTACAGTGTTATAATATTAATGGTGTGAGGTTAACTATTTTTTAACCAAAAAAAAAAAAAAAATGTTCAATAATTCTTCAGAAAATCAATTATCATAACAATAACCATTTCAATTCGCTTAAGTGATTTTATTCAATTTTGAAATTTAAAGTTAAATTCTTAATTTAGATTGATGTATTCAAATTTACATTTTTATACAGCCTTTATCTCAAGAAAACAAAAACACTTTAAATAAACAAATGGAAACACTTATATAATACAAATATCGAATTAAATTGTAAGTCATTTTGATAAAACAAGAGTTGTCAGAATGACACAATATGCCCCCCTACATTCCCCCCACTCCCATCGAGGTCACTGTGACCTTGACCTTTGACCAAGTGACCCAAATATCAACAAGGGTCAGGACTGCCACAAAATACGCCCATCACAGTATGGGGACTCTCAGAAATAGCTCAGAGAAACAAGCTATTGTCTCCTAAATCCCATTAGTTAATGAATGTTACTTATTAAAACAATCATGTTGAAACATTTCCATTAATTTGAAGGAAAATGTCTCTTTTGACTTATTCAAGTGTTCAAGGGCCATAACTTCTAAGTCATTCACGCAATAATGCTGAATATCGAACTCATCCGCGATTTTATGGCCATGCACATGTGTGGAAAGTTTGAAAAGGATTGGTCTAACGGTATTGAAGTTAGAGCCCAGACAATCACAATTTCAAGTATTTTGTGTACGTCAAGGGCCATAACTTCTAAGTCATTCACGCGATAATGCTGGATATCGAACTCATCGTGATATTATGGCCATGCACATGTGTGAAAAGTTTGAAAAGGATTGGGCTAACGGTATTGAAGTTAGAGCCTGGACAATCACAATTTCAAGTATTTTGTGTACGTCAAGGGCCATAACTTCTAAGTCATTCAGGCGATAATGCTGGATATCGAACTTATCCGTGATATTATGGCCATGCACATGTGTAAAAAGTTTGAAAAGGATTGGGCAAACGGTATTGAAGTTAGAGCCCAGACAACAAATGTTCCACGCCCGCCCGCCCGTCCGCCTGCCCGCCCGCCGTGAGTGTTCACATAATACGCCCCATCTTAAGATGGGCGTATAAAAAGGGGTCATCTACTTGTCATGACCAATCACCCTATGAAGTTTGACGAATGTGGGCCCAAGTCTTCTCTAGTTATTGAAACGATCGGAAAACTATCGGATTATAGTAAACCACCTTCACATTTGAGGTCACTGTGACCTTGACCTTCGACCAAGTCGCAGCAAAATCAATAGGGGTCATCTACTAGTCATAACCAATCACCCTAAGAAGTTTGAGGAATGTAAACGAAGTGGTCTACCAATGGACCGACAGACCGACCATCCAGCCGACATTTGCAAAACAATATGCCCCCTCATCTTCGAAGGGGGGGGCATAACTACTTAAATGCATCAATTTGGCTTCTTTTTTTCTAACATTAAATGATTTCAAGGTTCCTTCATTAACAACATGGCTAAGATGGCCCTGAATCGCTCACCTGAGAAATATTGCCTTCATTACATTTTATAAAACAGTCATACTGAATACAAAATCCATGCAGAAGTACAGCAAAATAATTGTAATTTCACACAAAAACAGTACCTGTGGTCCAACTTTTGACGGTCATAGCTATAAAATATAAGTGACCACTAGGGTGGGACCAATTTATACCCAAGAGCAATGAGCCATGTTATATACCAACAAGAGGGCCAAGATGGCCCTTGGTCGCTCACCTGAGAAAGATGATTGCTTAAGAAATAAAGATGCTTGAGTGTAAAAGTGAAATCTGGCTTTTTTTAATGGTGAAATGGGCATAACTCCTAAATTTACAAGTCAATATCAGTTATAATTGAACCCTATTGTGAGATTATGGGCATAAACATTGTCTTAAAGTTTAAAAATGATTGTTAAAAAAATGAAGTTGGTAGAGAATAAACAAAGTGAAATCTTTTTTTTTATTAAAAGGGGCATAACTTCCATCTCAGCCACAATTGAACTCAATCGAGACCTTATGGTCATAAGCATTGTCATAAAGTTTGAAGATGGTTGCTCAAAAGATGAAGATGCTAGAGTAAACAAAGTGATTTCTGACATTTTTTTAATATTAAAAGGGGCATAACTTCTGAACTAATTGACGGAACTCAACATTAATCAAACTCAATCGAGACCTTATGGTCATAAACATTGTAATAAAGTTTGAAGATGATTGCTCAAAAGATGAAGATGCTAGAGTGTAAACAAGTGAAATTGCATTTTTTTATATTAAAAGGGGCTTAACTCCTGACCTAATAAACTGATCTCAGTCATAATCAAACTCAATCGAAACATTATGGTCATAAGCATTGCCATAAAGTTTGAAGATGATTGCTCAAAAGATGAAGATGCTAGAGTGTAAACAAAGTGAAATATAGCATTTTTTGAATATTAAAAGGGGCATAACTCCTGACCTAATTGAGATTAGCCATAATCGAACTCCGGATTATGGTATAACATTGATAAAGTTTGAAGAGGATTGCTCAAAAGATGAAGATGCTAGAGTGTAAACAACTTGAAATATGGCATTTTTTGAATATTAAAAGGGGCATAACTCCTGACCTAATGGTACGATATAAGCCATAATCGAACTTGGCCGTGATTTTATGGTTATAAACATTGATATAAAGTTTGAAGATAATTGCTCATTAAATGAAGATGCTAGAGTGCAAACAATGTGAAATCTGGCTTTTTTGAATTTTAAAAGGGGCATAACTCCTGACCTAATGTTCCGATATCAGCCATAATAGAACTTGGCCGAGATTTTATGGTTATTAACATTTTTTCAAAGTTTGAAGATAATTGCTCATAAAATGAAGATGCTAGAGTGCAAACGAACAAAATGTGGACGACGGACGGATGGACGGACGACGGACATTCATCGATCCTAAAAACTCATCCTGAGCACACGTGCTCAGGTGAGCTAAAAATCTAAACCCATGAGCTTGTGGTTTCTGAAAAGATCTTTTAAAGACTCTCCTATTTAAGTCCTATGTAAAATCCTATGTAGATGTCTATAAGGCCATGTTACATACTACATATCTAAACTCCTGGCCTTGTGGTTTCTGACAAGAATTTTTTTTTTTTTTTTTAGATTTTCCTATATAAGCCTATGAAAAGCAAAGTGACCCCTAGGGCGATGCCAAGTTTGACCCCAGGGCCATGATGTGAACAAAGTTGGTAGATGTCCACTAGGCCATGTAACATACCAAATATCTAAACTCAACAAAGTTGGTAGATGTCCACTAGGCCATGTAACATACCAAATATCTAAACTCCAGGCCTTTTAGTTTCTGACATGAAGATTTTTCCTATTTAAGTCTATGTAAAATAAGATGACCCCTGGGGTGGGGCCAGTTTTGACCCCAGGTCCATGATATGAACAAACTTGGCAAATGTCTATTATAAGGCCATTTTACACACCAAATATCTTCACTCCAGGCCTTGTGAATTCTGACAAAAAAAATTCTAAATTTTCCTTTGTAAGCCTGTAAAATCAAGTGACCCCTGGGGCAGGGCCAATTCTTCCCAGAGGTCATGATTTTAACAAACTTGGTTGATGTCTATAAGGCCATGTTACAAACCAAATACAGTAGGCACTCATTATCTCGAATTTCATGGGACAAAAAATAAGAAATGTCTGTAATTTGACAAATCTGAAATGAGGTATTTACGGCTTGTGAACAAGAAATCTTACCTGTATCATTCTATTGTGTCGATATCATGAAGAAGATGACACATTTTTGTAGACTATATAAATAATAAATAATAATCCATAAGTAGCATATTTTTCTTTATTTATTCGACTGCTTCTTTCTATAAATACAGAAAGGTAAACGAAATAAACAAATAGAGTTACAACAATAATATAGATCGAAAACATGCAAACTGCATTCTATCAATAAAGAGCATTTATGTACATGCACAATATTAAAAGCACTTTGCACAATGCCAGATTGTTCAGCGCTCATAGATGGACAAGTAGGTTCTAGAATTATGATCTGGGTTTATTCTTCTATAGTATTTAAAAACAAGAGGGCCAAGATGGCCTTGTGTCGTTCACCTGAGTAAGATGGCTGTGTTAGGCAAAATAACAAAAAATCTGGCATCTAAAGTGTTTTTCTAACATTTGACTAAGTCACCTACATATTGATTCTACCTGAATTTGCACTCAACTGGGAATTCATGCAGTCATCATTCATATCAAGTTTAATGAAGACTGGGACAAAAATGTAGGCCTCTAGAGTGTTCACAAGATTTTTCTAAGATTTGACCTGGTGACCCAGTTTTTTACCCCATGTGACCCAATTTCGAACTCATCAGAGATATCATGTAGACAAACATCCTGACCAAATTTTATGAAGATTCGGCCAAAATGTGGCCTGTAGAGTGTTCACAAGGTTTTTCCAGGATTTGACCTGGTGACCTAGTTTTTGACCCCACATGACCCATTTTCGAACTCATC